>JAYGOP010000001.1:0-2500 GCA_037577415.1 Fusarium compactum
CAACGCAAGCTGATGACTTGCGCTTACTAGGGATTCCTCGTTGAAGAGCAATAATTGCAATGCTCTATCCCCAGCACGACGGAGTTTAACAAGATTACCCGGACCTTTCGGACAAGGAAGTACTCGCTGGCTCCGTCAGTGTAGCGCGCGTGCGGCCCAGAACATCTAAGGGCATCACAGACCTGTTATTGCCTCAAACTTCCATCGGCTTGAGCCGATAGTCCCTCTAAGAAGCCAGCGTACTGCCAAAGCAATACGGGCTATTTAGCAGGTTAAGGTCTCGTTCGTTATCGCAATTAAGCAGACAAATCACTCCACCAACTAAGAACGGCCATGCACCACCACCCACAAAATCAAGAAAGAGCTCTCAATCTGTCAATCCTCATTGTGTCTGGACCTGGTGAGTTTCCCCGTGTTGAGTCAAATTAAGCCGCAGGCTCCACCCCTGGTGGTGCCCTTCCGTCAATTTCTTTAAGTTTCAGCCTTGCGACCATACTCCCCCTGGAGCCCAAGCACTTTGATTTCTCGTAAGGTGCCGAACGGGTCAAAAAATAACACCGTCCGATCCCTAGTCGGCATAGTTTATGGTTAAGACTACGACGGTATCTGATCGTCTTCGATCCCCTAACTTTCGTTCCTGATTAATGAAAACATCCTTGGCAAATGCTTTCGCAGTAGTTAGTCTTCAATAAATCCAAGAATTTCACCTCTGACAATTGAATACTGATGCCCCCGACTGTCCCTATTAATCATTACGGCGGTCCTAGAAACCAACAAAATAGAACCACACGTCCTATTCTATTATTCCATGCTAATGTATTCGAGCATAGGCCTGCCTGGAGCACTCTAATTTTTTCACAGTAAAAGTCCTGTTTCCCCGCCACGCCCAGTGAAGGGCATGGGGTTCCACAGAGGGAAAGGCCCGGCCGAGCCAGTACACGCGGTGAGGCGGACCGGACGGCCAGGCCCAAGGTTCAACTACGAGCTTTTTAACCACAACAACTTTAATATACGCTATTGGAGCTGGAATTACCGCGGCTGCTGGCACCAGACTTGCCCTCCAATTGTTCCTCGTTAAGGGATTTAAATTGTACTCATTCCAATTACAAGACCCAAAAGAGCCCTGTATCAGTATTTATTGTCACTACCTCCCCGTGTCGGGATTGGGTAATTTGCGCGCCTGCTGCCTTCCTTGGATGTAGTAGCCGTTTCTCAGGCTCCTTCTCCGGGGTCGAGCCCTAACCCTCCGTTACCCGTTGCAACCATGTTTGGCCAATACCCAAACATCGAAAGTTGATAGGAAGAAATTTGAATGAACCATCGCCGGCACAAGGCCATGCGATTCGAGGAGTTATCATGAATCACCAGTGAGCCCCGAAGGGCATTGGTTTTTAATCTAATAAATACATCCCTTCCGAAGTCGGGATTTTTAGCATGTATTAGCTCTAGAATTACCACGGTTATCCAAGTAGTAAGGTACTATCAAATAAACGATAACTTATATAATGAGCCATTCGCAGTTTCGCGGTATAATTGCTTATACTTAGACATGCATGGCTTAATCTTTGAGACAAGCATATGACTACTGGCAGAATCAACCAGGTAACTATCGTGTGTGCCGGCCCGAAGGCCGCCAGCGCCCGAAGGCGCCGGAGAGCTCACTAGTTACAGCAGCTAGAGGTTTTTACACCTTTCGCCGGGCTGAACCAAGCTTAGCGCTTCCGGCAGGGCCAGTTGCGCCTCGCAAGGCGTTCCGCTTTCCCACTCTGGGTTTTCCAGGGCTACCGTCCGCCGCAGCGAGCCCCGAAGGGTGCTGTGGCTTAGGAGCCCATGGTGGAGGACCGCGCCCGCTGCGTCTGCCGCGAGGGCTTCAGCAGCGGGTGGTTTCCCCCGATGTGCTAAGTTTCAGTACTAGCCAGTGGCCAGCCATCCACAGAGCCCAGTGCCCCCAGCAGCCTCGGTGGTATGCCTCAGGCTGGTTGAAGGACTTGGTCCCCGCTACGCGTGTTATTCCAGACGCTTCACGGGGGTCACCAATCACTAACTTCCTCTTCCGGGGGTTTGTCCGAAGACGCCTGCACGCCGGGGAAGCCACAGTGGTCGGCTATCAAGATCAGGTACGGAGGTTCGCGCCGCAGCTTTGTCCAACCCTTTCGGGCCGGGCTGCTTTGCTCCCCTCTCATATACCCTCCGGGGATGTTTTAGTCGGCCGCACGCTAGACCGGGCTCGTGGGCCACTTTTTATTTTCCGCAAAATTCATTTGTATGGGAAATTTTAAAAATGTGCTCACGACCACCAAACCGCAAAACCATTTCGCACAGGTTTTCACAAGAGTGACTAGGCACATAGAACAGGCCAAGGCGATCTCAATGGTATACCTCACGATCTCGGGCGAGGTCTGTGGCGGGCGCCAGGTCGTTTTGAAGCTCAGCTACCGGGTAGGCAGAAGTTGATCCTGCCTACCCTAGACCACCCGGACATCGATACGGACAGCAACCT
>JAYGOP010000001.1:22500-25000 GCA_037577415.1 Fusarium compactum
CCCTGAGTGGTAGTTGCCCACCTCTCTGGGCCAGTCCGGACGCCTCACTGAGCCATTCAATCGGTAGTAGCGACGGGCGGTGTGTACAAAGGGCAGGGACGTAATCAACGCAAGCTGATGACTTGCGCTTACTAGGGATTCCTCGTTGAAGAGCAATAATTGCAATGCTCTATCCCCAGCACGACGGAGTTTAACAAGATTACCCGGACCTTTCGGACAAGGAAGTACTCGCTGGCTCCGTCAGTGTAGCGCGCGTGCGGCCCAGAACATCTAAGGGCATCACAGACCTGTTATTGCCTCAAACTTCCATCGGCTTGAGCCGATAGTCCCTCTAAGAAGCCAGCGTACTGCCAAAGCAATACGGGCTATTTAGCAGGTTAAGGTCTCGTTCGTTATCGCAATTAAGCAGACAAATCACTCCACCAACTAAGAACGGCCATGCACCACCACCCACAAAATCAAGAAAGAGCTCTCAATCTGTCAATCCTCATTGTGTCTGGACCTGGTGAGTTTCCCCGTGTTGAGTCAAATTAAGCCGCAGGCTCCACCCCTGGTGGTGCCCTTCCGTCAATTTCTTTAAGTTTCAGCCTTGCGACCATACTCCCCCTGGAGCCCAAGCACTTTGATTTCTCGTAAGGTGCCGAACGGGTCAAAAAATAACACCGTCCGATCCCTAGTCGGCATAGTTTATGGTTAAGACTACGACGGTATCTGATCGTCTTCGATCCCCTAACTTTCGTTCCTGATTAATGAAAACATCCTTGGCAAATGCTTTCGCAGTAGTTAGTCTTCAATAAATCCAAGAATTTCACCTCTGGCAATTGAATACTGATGCCCCCGACTGTCCCTATTAATCATTACGGCGGTCCTAGAAACCAACAAAATAGAACCACACGTCCTATTTCTATTATTCCATGCTAATGTATTCGAGCATAGGCCTGCCTGGAGCACTCTAATTTTTTCACAGTAAAAGTCCTGTTTCCCCGCCACGCCCAGTGAAGGGCATGGGGTTCCACAGAGGGAAAGGCCCGGCCGAGCCAGTACACGCGGTGAGGCGGACCGGACGGCCAGGCCCAAGGTTCAACTACGAGCTTTTTAACCACAACAACTTTAATATACGCTATTGGAGCTGGAATTACCGCGGCTGCTGGCACCAGACTTGCCCTCCAATTGTTCCTCGTTAAGGGATTTAAATTGTACTCATTCCAATTACAAGACCCAAAAGAGCCCTGTATCAGTATTTATTGTCACTACCTCCCCGTGTCGGGATTGGGTAATTTGCGCGCCTGCTGCCTTCCTTGGATGTAGTAGCCGTTTCTCAGGCTCCTTCTCCGGGGTCGAGCCCTAACCCTCCGTTACCCGTTGCAACCATGTTTGGCCAATACCCAAACATCGAAAGTTGATAGGGAAGAAATTTGAATGAACCATCGCCGGCACAAGGCCATGCGATTCGAGGAGTTATCATGAATCACCAGTGAGCCCCCGAAGGGCATTGGTTTTTAATCTAATAAATACATCCCTTCCGAAGTCGGGATTTTTAGCATGTATTAGCTCTAGAATTACCACGGTTATCCAAGTAGTAAGGGACTATCAAATAAACGATAACTTATATAATGAGCCATTCGCAGTTTCGCGGTATAATTGCTTATACTTAGACATGCATGGCTTAATCTTTGAGACAAGCATATGACTACTGGCAGAATCAACCAGGTAACTATCGTGTGTGCCGGCCCGAAGGCCGCCAGCGCCCGAAGGCGCCGGAGAGCTCACTAGTTACAGCAGCTAGAGGTTTTTACACCTTTCGCCGGGCTGAACCAAGCTTAGCGCTTCCGGCAGGGCCAGTTGCGCCTCGCAAGGCGTTCCGCTTTCCCACTCTGGGTTTTCCAGGGCTACCGTCCGCCGCAGCGAGCCCCGAAGGGTGCTGTGGCTTAGGAGCCCATGGTGGAGGACCGCGCCCGCTGCGTCTGCCGCGAGGGCTTCAGCAGCGGGTGGTTTCCCCCGATGTGCTAAGTTTCAGTACTAGCCAGTGGCCAGCCATCCACAGAGCCCAGTGCCCCCAGCAGCCTCGGTGGTATGCCTCAGGCTGGTTGAAGGACTTGGTCCCCGCTACGCGTGTTATTCCAGACGCTTCACGGGGGTCACCAATCACTAACTTCCTCTTCCGGGGGTTTGTCCGAAGACGCCTGCACGCCGGGGAAGCCACAGTGGTCGGCTATCAAGATCAGGTACGGAGGTTCGCGCCGCAGCTTTGTCCAACCCTTTCGGGCCGGGCTGCTTTGCTCCCCTCTCATATACCCTCCGGGGATGTTTTAGTCGGCCGCACGCTAGACCGGGCTCGTGGGCCACTTTTTATTTTCCGCAAAATTCATTTGTATGGGAAATTTTAAAAATGTGCTCACGACCACCAAACCGCAAAACCATTTCGCACAGGTTTTCACAAGAGTGACTAGGCACATAGAACAGGCCAAGGCGATCTCAATGGTATACCTCACGATCTCGG
>JAYGOP010000003.1:10000-12500 GCA_037577415.1 Fusarium compactum
AAAACCTCTAGCTGCTGTAACTAGTGAGCTCTCCGGCGCCTTCGGGCGCTGGCGGCCTTCGGGCCGGCACACACGATAGTTACCTGGTTGATTCTGCCAGTAGTCATATGCTTGTCTCAAAGATTAAGCCATGCATGTCTAAGTATAAGCAATTATACCGCGAAACTGCGAATGGCTCATTATATAAGTTATCGTTTATTTGATAGTACCTTACTACTTGGATAACCGTGGTAATTCTAGAGCTAATACATGCTAAAAATCCCGACTTCGGAAGGGATGTATTTATTAGATTAAAAACCAATGCCCTTCGGGGCTCACTGGTGATTCATGATAACTCCTCGAATCGCATGGCCTTGTGCCGGCGATGGTTCATTCAAATTTCTTCCCTATCAACTTTCGATGTTTGGGTATTGGCCAAACATGGTTGCAACGGGTAACGGAGGGTTAGGGCTCGACCCCGGAGAAGGAGCCTGAGAAACGGCTACTACATCCCAAGGAAGGCAGCAGGCGCGCAAATTACCCAATCCCGACACGGGGAGGTAGTGACAATAAATACTGATACAGGGCTCTTTTGGGTCTTGTAATTGGAATGAGTACAATTTAAATCCCTTAACGAGGAACAATTGGAGGGCAAGTCTGGTGCCAGCAGCCGCGGTAATTCCAGCTCCAATAGCGTATATTAAAGTTGTTGTGGTTAAAAAGCTCGTAGTTGAACCTTGGGCCTGGCCGTCCGGTCCGCCTCACCGCGTGTACTGGCTCGGCCGGGCCTTTCCCTCTGTGGAACCCCATGCCCTTCACTGGGCGTGGCGGGGAAACAGGACTTTTACTGTGAAAAAATTAGAGTGCTCCAGGCAGGCCTATGCTCGAATACATTAGCATGGAATAATAGAATAGGACGTGTGGTTCTATTTTTGTTGGTTTCTAGGACCGCCGTAATGATTAATAGGGACAGTCGGGGGCATCAGTATTCAATTGTCAGAGGTGAAATTCTTGGATTTATTGAAGACTAACTACTGCGAAAGCATTTGCCAAGGATGTTTTAATTAATCAGGAACGAAAGTTAGGGGATCGAAGACGATCAGATACCGTCGTAGTCTTAACCATAAACTATGCCGACTAGGGATCGGACGGTGTTATTTTTTGACCCGTTCGGCACCTTACGAGAAATCAAAGTGCTTGGGCTCCAGGGGGAGTATGGTCGCAAGGCTGAAACTTAAAGAAATTGACGGAAGGGCACCACCAGGGGTGGAGCCTGCGGCTTAATTTGACTCAACACGGGGAAACTCACCAGGTCCAGACACAATGAGGATTGACAGATTGAGAGCTCTTTCTTGATTTTGTGGGTGGTGGTGCATGGCCGTTCTTAGTTGGTGGAGTGATTTGTCTGCTTAATTGCGATAACGAACGAGACCTTAACCTGCTAAATAGCCCGTATTGCTTTGGCAGTACGCTGGCTTCTTAGAGGGACTATCGGCTCAAGCCGATGGAAGTTTGAGGCAATAACAGGTCTGTGATGCCTTAGATGTTCTGGGGCCGCACGCGCGCTACACTGACGGAGCCAGCGAGTACTTCCTTGTCCGAAAGGTCCGGGTAATCTTGTTAAACTCCGTCGTGCTGGGGATAGAGCATTGCAATTATTGCTCTTCAACGAGGAATCCCTAGTAAGCGCAAGTCATCAGCTTGCGTTGATTACGTCCCTGCCCTTTGTACACACCGCCCGTCGCTACTACCGATTGAATGGCTCAGTGAGGCGTCCGGACTGGCCCAGAGAGGTGGGCAACTACCACTCAGGGCCGGAAAGCTCTCCAAACTCGGTCATTTAGAGGAAGTAAAAGTCGTAACAAGGTCTCCGTTGGTGAACCAGCGCAGCGGATGGATCATTACCGAGTTTACAACTCCCAACCCCTGTGAACATACCTATACGTTGCCTCGGCGGATCAGCCCGCGCCCCGTAAAAAGGGACGGGCCCGCCCGAGGACCCCTAAACTCTGTTTTTAGTGGAACTTCTGAGTAAAACAAACAAATAAATCAAAACTTTCAACAACGGATCTCTTGGTTCTGGCATCGATGAAGAACGCAGCAAAATGCGATAAGTAATGTGAATTGCAGAATTCAGTGAATCATCGAATCTTTGAACGCACATTGCGCCCGCCAGTATTCTGGCGGGCATGCCTGTTCGAGCGTCATTTCAACCCTCAAGCTCAGCTTGGTGTTGGGACTCGCGGTAACCCGCGTTCCCCAAATCGATTGGCGGTCACGTCGAGCTTCCATAGCGTAGTAATCATACACCTCGTTACTGGTAATCGTCGCGCCACGCCGTAAAACCCCAACTTCTGAATGTTGACCTCGGATCAGGTAGAATACCCGCTGAACTTAAGCATATCAATAAGCGGAGGAAAAGAAACCAACAGGGATTGCCCTAGTAACGGCGAGTGAAGCGGCAACAGCTCAAATTTGAAAATCTGGCTCTCGGGCCCGAGTTGTAATTTGTAGAGGATGC
>JAYGOP010000003.1:25000-27500 GCA_037577415.1 Fusarium compactum
CAACTGGCCCTGCCGGAAGCGCTAAGCTTGGTTCAGCCCGGCGAAAGGTGTAAAAACCTCTAGCTGCTGTAACTAGTGAGCTCTCCGGCGCCTTCGGGCGCTGGCGGCCTTCGGGCCGGCACACACGATAGTTACCTGGTTGATTCTGCCAGTAGTCATATGCTTGTCTCAAAGATTAAGCCATGCATGTCTAAGTATAAGCAATTATACCGCGAAACTGCGAATGGCTCATTATATAAGTTATCGTTTATTTGATAGTACCTTACTACTTGGATAACCGTGGTAATTCTAGAGCTAATACATGCTAAAAATCCCGACTTCGGAAGGGATGTATTTATTAGATTAAAAACCAATGCCCTTCGGGGCTCACTGGTGATTCATGATAACTCCTCGAATCGCATGGCCTTGTGCCGGCGATGGTTCATTCAAATTTCTTCCCTATCAACTTTCGATGTTTGGGTATTGGCCAAACATGGTTGCAACGGGTAACGGAGGGTTAGGGCTCGACCCCGGAGAAGGAGCCTGAGAAACGGCTACTACATCCAAGGAAGGCAGCAGGCGCGCAAATTACCCAATCCCGACACGGGGAGGTAGTGACAATAAATACTGATACAGGGCTCTTTTGGGTCTTGTAATTGGAATGAGTACAATTTAAATCCCTTAACGAGGAACAATTGGAGGGCAAGTCTGGTGCCAGCAGCCGCGGTAATTCCAGCTCCAATAGCGTATATTAAAGTTGTTGTGGTTAAAAAGCTCGTAGTTGAACCTTGGGCCTGGCCGTCCGGTCCGCCTCACCGCGTGTACTGGCTCGGCCGGGCCTTTCCCTCTGTGGAACCCCATGCCCTTCACTGGGCGTGGCGGGGAAACAGGACTTTTACTGTGAAAAAATTAGAGTGCTCCAGGCAGGCCTATGCTCGAATACATTAGCATGGAATAATAGAATAGGACGTGTGGTTCTATTTTGTTGGTTTCTAGGACCGCCGTAATGATTAATAGGGACAGTCGGGGGCATCAGTATTCAATTGTCAGAGGTGAAATTCTTGGATTTATTGAAGACTAACTACTGCGAAAGCATTTGCCAAGGATGTTTTCATTAATCAGGAACGAAAGTTAGGGGATCGAAGACGATCAGATACCGTCGTAGTCTTAACCATAAACTATGCCGACTAGGGATCGGACGGTGTTATTTTTTGACCCGTTCGGCACCTTACGAGAAATCAAAGTGCTTGGGCTCCAGGGGGAGTATGGTCGCAAGGCTGAAACTTAAAGAAATTGACGGAAGGGCACCACCAGGGGTGGAGCCTGCGGCTTAATTTGACTCAACACGGGGAAACTCACCAGGTCCAGACACAATGAGGATTGACAGATTGAGAGCTCTTTCTTGATTTTGTGGGTGGTGGTGCATGGCCGTTCTTAGTTGGTGGAGTGATTTGTCTGCTTAATTGCGATAACGAACGAGACCTTAACCTGCTAAATAGCCCGTATTGCTTTGGCAGTACGCTGGCTTCTTAGAGGGACTATCGGCTCAAGCCGATGGAAGTTTGAGGCAATAACAGGTCTGTGATGCCCTTAGATGTTCTGGGCCGCACGCGCGCTACACTGACGGAGCCAGCGAGTACTTCCTTGTCCGAAAGGTCCGGGTAATCTTGTTAAACTCCGTCGTGCTGGGGATAGAGCATTGCATTTATTGCTCTTCAACGAGGAATCCCTAGTAAGCGCAAGTCATCAGCTTGCGTTGATTACGGTCCCTGCCCTTTGTACACACCGCCCGTCGCTACTACCGATTGAATGGCTCAGTGAGGCGTCCGGACTGGCCCAGAGAGGTGGGCAACTACCACTCAGGGCCGGAAAGCTCTCCAAACTCGGTCATTTAGAGGAAGTAAAAGTCGTAACAAGGTCTCCGTTGGTGAACCAGCGGAGGGATCATTACCGAGTTTACACTCCCAAACCCCTGTGAACATACCTATACGTTGCCTCGGCGGATCAGCCCGCGCCCCGTAAAAAGGGACGGCCCGCCCGAGGACCCCTAAACTCTGTTTTTAGTGGAACTTCTGAGTAAAACAAACAAATAAATCAAAACTTTCAACAACGGATCTCTTGGTTCTGGCATCGATGAAGAACGCAGCAAAATGCGATAAGTAATGTGAATTGCAGAATTCAGTGAATCATCGAATCTTTGAACGCACATTGCGCCCGCCAGTATTCTGGCGGGCATGCCTGTTCGAGCGTCATTTCAACCCTCAAGCTCAGCTTGGTGTTGGGACTCGCGGTAACCCGCGTTCCCCAAATCGATTGGCGGTCACGTCGAGCTTCCATAGCGTAGTAATCATACACCTCGTTACTGGTAATCGTCGCGGCCACGCCGTAAAACCCCAACTTCTGAATGTTGACCTCGGATCAGGTAGGAATACCCGCTGAACTTAAGCATATCAATAAGCGGAGGAAAAGAAACCAACAGGGATTGCCCTAGTAACGGCGAGTGAAGCGGCAACAGCTCAAA
>JAYGOP010000004.1:10000-12500 GCA_037577415.1 Fusarium compactum
TCAAGTGGTCGATGGATTCTGTGGGTGTGTGAGTGTGGAAATGTTGGGTACGGGAAATTCAAAACCACCAACTTCACAACGGACTATGCAGCTTTCCGTGTAACCATCCGACGCAGAAAAAGCTGAGGATCTCAAAACACCTTTTCTTTCCCCGTACGACGAGGGGTCGAGGCGTGAGGTTGCTGTCCGTATCGATGTCCGGGTGGTCTAGGGTAGGCAGGATCAACTTCTGCCTACCCGGTAGCTGAGCTTCAAAACGACCTGGCGCCGCCACAGACCTCGCCCGAGATCGTGAGGTATACCATTGAGATCGCCTTGGCCTGTTCTATGTGCCTAGTCACTCTTGTGAAAACCTGTGCGAAATGGTTTTGCGGTTTGGTGGTCGTGAGCACATTTTTAAAATTTCCCATACAAATGAATTTTGCGGAAAATAAAAAGTGGCCCACGAGCCCGGTCTAGCGTGCGGCCGACTAAAACATCCCCGGAGGGTATATGAGAGGGGAGCAAAGCAGCCCGGCCCGAAAGGGTTGGACAAAGCTGCGGCGCGAACCTCCGTACCTGATCTTGATAGCCGACCACTGTGGCTTCCCGGCGTGCAGGCGTCTTCGGACAAACCCCCGGAAGAGGAAGTTAGTGATTGGTGACCCCCGTGAAGCGTCTGGAATAACACGCGTAGCGGGGACCAAGTCCTTCAACCAGCCTGAGGCATACCACCGAGGCTGCTGGGGGCACTGGGCTCTGTGGATGGCTGGCCACTGGCTAGTACTGAAACTTAGCACATCGGGGAAACCACCCGCTGCTGAAGCCCTCGCGGCAGACGCAGCGGGCGCGGTCCTCCACCATGGGGCTCCTAAGCCACAGCACCCTTCGGGGCTCGCTGCGGCGGACGGTAGCCCTGGAAAACCCAGAGTGGGAAAGCGGGAACGCCTTGCGAGGCGCAACTGGCCCTGCCGGAAGCGCTAAGCTTGGGTTCAGCCCGGCGAAAGGTGTAAAAACCTCTAGCTGCTGTAACTAGTGAGCTCTCCGGCGCCTTCGGGCGCTGGCGGCCTTCGGGCCGGCACACACGATAGTTACCTGGGTGATTCTGCCAGTAGTCATATGCTTGTCTCAAAGATTAAGCCATGCATGTCTAAGTATAAGCAATTATACCGCGAAACTGCGAATGGCTCATTATATAAGTTATCGTTTATTTGATAGTACCTTACTACTTGGATAACCGTGGTAATTCTAGAGCTAATACATGCTAAAAATCCCGACTTCGGAAGGGATGTATTTATTAGATTAAAAACCAATGCCTTCGGGGCTCACTGGTGATTCATGATAACTCCTCGAATCGCATGGCCTTGTGCCGGCGATGGTTCATTCAAATTTCTTCCCTATCAACTTTCGATGTTTGGGTATTGGCCAAACATGGTTGCAACGGGTAACGGAGGGTTAGGGCTCGACCCCGGAGAAGGAGCCTGAGAACGGCTACTACATCCAAGGAAGGCAGCAGGCGCGCAAATTACCCAATCCCGACACGGGGAGGTAGTGACAATAAATACTGATACAGGCTCTTTTGGGTCTTGTAATTGGAATGAGTACAATTTAAATCCCTTAACGAGGAACAATTGGAGGGCAAGTCTGGTGCCAGCAGCCGCGGTAATTCCAGCTCCAAAGCGTATATTAAAGTTGTTGTGGTTAAAAAGCTCGTAGTTGAACCTTGGGCCTGGCCGTCCGGTCCGCCTCACCGCGTGTACTGGCTCGGCCGGGCCTTTCCCTCTGTGGAACCCCATGCCCTTCATGGGCGTGGCGGGGAAACAGGACTTTTACTGTGAAAAAATTAGAGTGCTCCAGGCAGGCCTATGCTCGAATACATTAGCATGGAATAATAGAATAGGACGTGTGGTTCTATTTTGTTGGTTTCTAGGACCGCCGTAATGATTAATAGGGACAGCGGGGGCATCAGTATTCAATTGTCAGAGGTGAAATTCTTGGATTTATTGAAGACTAACTACTGCGAAAGCATTTGCCAAGGATGTTTTCATTAATCAGGAACGAAAGTTAGGGGATCGAAGACGATCAGATACCGTCGTAGTCTTAACCATAAACTATGCCGACTAGGGATCGACGGTGTTATTTTTTGACCCGTTCGGCACCTTACGAGAAATCAAAGTGCTTGGGCTCCAGGGGAGTATGGTCGCAAGGCTGAAACTTAAAAGAAATTGACGGAAGGGCACCACCAGGGGTGGAGCCTGGCGGCTTAATTTGACTCAACACGGGGAAACTCACCAGGTCCAGACACAAGAGGATTGACAGATTGAGAGCTCTTTCTTGATTTTGTGGGTGGTGGTGCATGGCCGTTCTTAGTTGGTGGAGTGATTTGTCTGCTTAATTGCGATAACGAACGAGACCTTAACCTGCTAAATAGCCCGTATTGCTTTGGCAGTACGCTGGCTTCTTAGAGGGACTATCGGCTCAAGCCGATGGAAGTTTGAGGCAATAACAGGTCTGTGATGCC
>JAYGOP010000008.1:3000000-3383660 GCA_037577415.1 Fusarium compactum
CCCCTCACGACAATCTATAAGAAGTACATCGCGTTGCTCCTTGTTGTGTTCTAACTCTCAAACTTTCTCCACGTGTTAATACCGACCTAAATTCTGCTCTCACCTAACAATTTCGATCAACAGGCCACAAGAGAAGGAATCAATGGCTCAGGACCAAGCTATAATTGGGTATACATCAGCCGATGGAACAAGTAAGACGTCCAGAGTTTCATGTTCTTCACAAACGGGTGTGATGTAACTAAATCGTTCAGTTACGTCGTTTACCTGTCCCCAATCAACGTTTGATCCAACAGCTTATGTCAAATCGTTCGAAGCGTATGCGCTATGCTATTCTGCAAGGGGTACTCGTGCTCCCATGTTAGAAGCTGGCACATCATGCAATGGGAAGACTTTACTGTATACCATGTTCCGAAAGGACTCAGTCGTTGCTGCTGGGGAGAGGACTGGGGTTATACCTTTAACTGGCAGTCGAGAATGGTATTACTTTTATGTCCCGGTCACGTTCAGGAAGGTATCAGTTAACACATATAAATTAGCTCGGACGATTGCTCCACGTGGAAGATATACCAACACCTCAGCGGAGGTAGAGGTGGAGTCGATTGGGCAAGTCGATGGTTAATTACCTGCAATGACGATCTTGGCATACCTGAACATATCAGTACACTTTGGATGAATACTGGAGTATCGTGTAAGTCAACAAACTTCTATCGTACTTCAAAGCCAACACTGAAAATTAATGTATTCTAGGGTTCGTTGAGGCACAGCCCACTGCCAGTGGAGACGAAACTTCCATTAACTCAACTGCCGCTTCATCAGATGGGAGAGAGCCAACTAACTCCGACAATTGGGACAAGTCAACAACGGGGATTTCAGACACCAGTAGGCCAACGGATATTGCTTCGCCAGTTTCTGAGCCTAGAGAAACACCCACCAACATAGAGGTAGAAGATATCACTCCTACTAGAACGGCTGACGGCACACCGAGTAACAAAACGCCCAACGCAGGTGTAATTGCTGGTGCGGTCGTCGCATCAATTGGTATCTTGATCATCATCGTTTGTAGTCTGATACTAGCGTTCCGAATGGGCAAGAGAAAAAGAAATGATCCTGAGACCTCAAGACCAGGCTTCAGAAAGAGATTTCGATCGCTGCCTCGACCAACTATTTCATGGACCCGACGCGCACCCGATGCGCATACTACTACCACTAGACCCTTGTACACAGATAAGGAGCAGCCTGGACTGATTCCGACTGTACAAGACAGGAATCCAGACCTCCCGGCCACTTACATAGAAGGATCGAACAAATCAGAATTGCACGCCATTTCTTTATCGAGGGTTACTAGTGACAGGACTCCGCAGTCGACTCATGAGGTGCGAGCAGGGGAGGATTGTACGTTGGCTGAGCTGTCAGCGAGGTCCAATTGAAAGCAGAGCTATAACTATTAGCGAGGTGCAGCAAGTGGTAGTGACCTAAGGTTCATTGACTTACTGCTGATAAAAATAGGGAAGCCAGTGGGACAATGACGTCAACGAGGCAAGGAATACATGTGTTTAATGTTCAAAGTTTTTTCTCTCATCGCTTCACTGCCGTTTTACCCTAGATGCTATCGTTATCTGGGATAATGAGTGTATATCAGCGTTTGATTCTTATCATAATATCTATGGTCCACTAGTGATACATCTGGTGATAAGATGTCTAGTAATACTTACTTAAAAAATAAAACTTTTAACCACATAAAGTATCATTTAATGATTATCTATCAGAATGAACCTTGTCCTCATCAAGGGTCCGAACCTAGGTTATTGTGAGTCATCTGATCTTATCATGATTACGTCTGAATTAGTGCCTCAAACTGTGCTAGAGGAAGAGGACGGACAATCATGCACTACCAGTGTACTTTTATCGAGGTACACGATGTCGAGGAACCTCCATCCAATTGACAAACACCGAATAATCAATAGTGGCAATTATCGCGGAGCCGTGTCCCGGCTATCAGATCACGAGCCATATTTCGTTTCGGCTGGACCTTCTTGACTGATAACGTCGGCACTAAACCCCGCGGGGAAGGTTAAGCGGCACATGCATGATTGGCTGCACACTAGCGATCGCTTGGACCTTCACTCTACAATCTCAAGCGGGGGACAAGAAGAGTCACCCCGTGGGGAAATCATGATAAGGTTGACGCCAGCTAAGATATTTAAAGATCACAACGATCCCTTGTTTTTCTTTGTCAATCAGTTTCTTGTCTTTGTTTAATACATTATGACTGATTCTAAGACTACTGTTTCTTCTCCCGAGAACACTCGTGCCGAGTCGGTGCGAGTAGCCGATATGTCATCCACGAGGGATGTTCCTATCTGGAAGTACATATGGCGGCATAGTTTGACGCAGATGATACTCTTGAGTATCCAAGCCTTTTGTGGTCCTGCTATGTCTGATGCTATTGCTGGATTGGGGGGTGGTGGTCTTGCTACGCCTCAGGTATCGAACATTTCTACGGCGCTGAGATATGCTGCTCTGGCTTTCAGTGAGTACTTAAGAAGGGTTCCTAGGTATTGAACTGACATAATATTCCAGCTTGCTGTATGGGTGGTCCCATTGTCAACAAACTCGGCGTCAAATGGGCTCTCGTTATCGGATCCATGTCCTTTCCCATCCAAGGATCAGCGTACTACTGCAACAGCAAGTTTGGCAATCAATGGGTACGTTCAATCAACAATACGTTTAATACTCATAATCACTGACAATTGTGTAGTACCTGATCCTCAGTGGTGTCATTGGTGGCATCGGAACTGGTTGTTGGTACGTCGCTGAAGCCGGTGCCATCATGACCCTTGCGCCATCTGGTGCTCGTGGTAAATACCTGGCCTTATGGATTGTGTCGCGAAACTTGGGACAACTTGTTGGTGGTGCTATCAAGTAAGCTATTCCACTTCCACAAGTATCTGCATATGCTAATACTGCACCAGTCTCTCCAAGAACAATGAGAAAGGCGTTAGCGGTGGAGTGACACCCGACACATACATCGCATTCCTCATCATCGAATGTCTAGCGTAAGTACCATCACCCCAAACTACATCACACACTAACATAGGAACAGTCTTCCATTTGCGTTCATGATTACCCCATTCGAACACGTCATTCGATCTGATGGTACCAAGATCGTCACTGCTGAAACCCTTTCCACTAAACTGGAGATCAAACGTATCGCCAAGACCATGACTTCCAGACTCATTGTTTTGTCCTCTATCTGGGCTGTGTGGTCCTTCTTTTACAGGTGAGGCGACATCGCCCCTCAATACCGTACCGGTGACTAACAGACATCACAGTGGATCTTGGTCAACGTATCTCGGAATCTACTTTACTGTCCGCTCCAGAGCTCTCTCATCTCTCATCTCACCCTTCTTCTGCATGTAAGTTAATCGCCCTTTCAATGACAGTCCACAACTAACCGTTTCTAGCATCGGCTGCTTTGGTCTTGGCTTCATCCTCGACGCCAAGAAACTCGCCCAACGTCGCCGCGCTCAGATTGGCTTGTACACAGTCGTCATCCTAAACGTAGGAGTATACATCTGGTCCATCATCATGCAAGTTCGCTTCAAGAGGAATGACCCTGGTGCAATTGACTGGGACGATGGCTTATTCGCAACGTCTTTCTTGCCGTATTTCTTTGTGCAGACTACGGGGCCACTGTCGCAGAGCTACATGTATTGGCTTCTGTCTTCCTTTGCTACAGATGCACAAGGTACGTGAGCAGTCTATGTGGAGATTATGTGACTAACTTTTCTGCAGAGAATGTGCGAAATGGTGCTGCGTTTAGATGTCTTGAGGCCATTGGTCAAGCTATCGCGTATGGTATGAACACCCAGACAAAGAGTGATCCTCTGGTTGGCTTGTAAGTTTCTTCCTTCCTTATTCTGCATGAGAGTGGTACTGATTTCTCAAGCTGCGTGACCTTTGCTCTTCTCGGCGCTTCGCTGCTGCCAATGATCATGCTTGTCAACACCACGCCTGACAGGATCCCTGCCGATGAGATCGCGGAACAGCAAGCCATGGGTGAGAAGCTTGGAGACATTGAGGGTCAGGCTGTTCAGCTGGATGATGGACACGTTAAGAAATGAGTGGTTGGTATAGGATTTCGATAATGAGTAGTTGAACTTAGTAACTTTGATCAATTGATTTGGTACCTTAAACCTCGCCACTGATTCATGGAAGTGCTGTAGACATGCTAGCAAAGCTTTGGAGAAACTGGTCTTGCAGCCTTCAGTCCACTTATTCTTGCTACCATGGCGGTCTGCAGGCGTCACCAAAGCGCGTAGGTCGCGTCGCCACTGGGTAACCTTACTAAACTAACAACATCTTAACAGTGGCTGCATAACTCTGGACGCTCAACAATGACATGCAATACGAGTCAATCTGCAAATAGATAATGGACTTGTAGAGGCGGAATTGAACCAACCAGCTTGGACGTGGACGTCTGTATGCGAAAACACCACCAACAACCCGAATCATGCTCCCGACAAGCAATTGTCGCCAAGACACATAGCGCTTCACTACCGAATGACAGCTTGGCAATTCTCAGCCGCAAATTCAGCTTCTTGTCAAGGCCGCATTACTAAGGCCAATTACCGAAATGTTGACCAATGCAAACGAGCTTGTTCAGCCTCAGCGCTTACACTGCCGATCGTACCTGCAGCACTTCCAACGTAACGGTAAATTCTTAAAATGTTATTTTGGGATGAAAACGATTTTCGGCGACGAGGAGATTGAGTACAAATGGGCTGGGTGTCTGCTAGAGTGGTTGGATTGGCAGCTCGACTTGACCCTCATTCACATCGACATTCGTTTATTCTTACACTCGTTTCTAGATATTTTCATCACTCAAGGCTCCAGCTTCATCGAACACGGTCCGCCATCATGTCGTACAACAACTTCTTCCTCCGCATAATTGGTGTCGGAGAGGCCAGAATCGGTATGATATGGTTCATGCTGGCCATCCTGAGTATGCACTATCCTCACATGCCCATCACAGAGATCAATAACTGATACCTGAATTAGTGGGCTTTATAGCAAATATCGTCGTCCTTGTCAGCTGTGCTTCACCAGATACTCAGCCCGTCCACCTGTTCAAAGTTGGAAGTGCAGAACTCATCAATGCCACTGCCAACGTAACTGGGATCTCTCCAAACAAGCTTCAGATGGCTGAGCTCCCGGAATATTGGTATTGGGGATTCTCAGGTAAGCTCTTCACTATTGCCTCATGCGCCTGATCTTGTACTGAGAGAAGCTTCTACTAGGCTTGTGTATCGATGTTCAGACTAGACGTCTCTTCGAAGATACCAAGTCTGTATCATGCAAACCAGCCTTTCCACCAGTCTTCAACGTCGAAGAAATGATTCATTTCTCCATCCAAGCCCACCTTGGCGATAGTGCAACTGAGTCACTGGTTAAGAGGAAAATGGCCCCTTGGACAAGCGCACTTGCAAAGATCCAAGATGATCTCGTCGATGCATCCAGACCAAGGGATCTCATGAAAGGCGCAGCAGCTTTCTGCGTCATCTCAACCATCCTCTCTGCCGCCATCATGATTCTCACAGTTTTTTACTTTACACTCCTACGCGGCATTCTACAACGCTGGATGCTTTACGCACTTGCTCTACTTGATGCATTACTTTTTGTTGGGTGTGGTATCATGGTAGGCTACGCTATGCGTGAAGGTCCACGGGGAATCATTGAACTTGCGGGTATGCCTGAGTCAGGTATATATGGGCCTGGTAATGTTGCCTTTACTTTGGGTGCTTTGATCAAGTTTGTTGCGATGGAGGTCTTTCTTTGTCTTTTGTTGTTGAGCTTGGTAATTGTTCTTTGGCTTATTTACTGTTGTTTGCTTTGTTGTGCGCATGATGAGGAGAGGGTCAAGACCAAGGTTGAGTATATTTATCAGTATTTACCTGCTTAGGATCAATTAGATATTCTAGGATTTCTTTCTTAGCATGAAGGCCTAGCTGTTGATATCTAAACTTTAATTGATCTCACTGTCTAGTGCTCCTAACCGATGATTCAAATTGAGGACCGTTAGGATTCTTGGCGCACGTCAGAGAGACTGTGATGTTAGGCACGCAGCGGATAGGGCGTTAAGGAATACTTTTATTCGTTCTGGATATTTCTCTCAAACCAGATTCGCATTCTACAGGTGCTCTGGTCACCCATGATTTGAGAACGGACGAGTCCTTGTTCGGGCTCATCGCCTTCTCTGGCCCAGGGCCCAGTCTCAAGGACAATAACAAATAACCCATTCCCATTGTAGTAACCAGTAGGCCAAGGGCCTGCAAATATTCAAAATGAAATGTCAGAATCGAAAAAGAGGTCTTCAGATTCTGTCGTCACGTCTTCTTCTGATCTCTCGGAGAAGGAGTCTTCGACAGACCACCTGTTCAGAGTTGCTCGCTGTTTTGCTGACACTGGACAACTTTCTTCCAAAGCCTCCCTCACCATCCTTCGAGTTTTAAATTTGAATAGTCGACGGTGTGAGACCACAAATAATGCCGCGTTGTATGCCATATTAATGTCCGCAACCTTCGACTGAAGAAGCACGTATAAAAGTTGAAACGCCGAGTCCCGTGCCACGCTTTTCAATCCTTTAACCCTGCGTCTGTCTACTGGATCCCAATCGTCCTTCCCTTTCCTCATGTCTTTCATGATATCACGAACAGTGCGACCATTAGTGACATCAATAGCAAGAGAATCGAGGGTATCGCAAAGTAGATGATACTGGGATAGCTGCGAAGGCATGCGGCGAAAGAACTGTCGAAATCCCTTATCTACCCCGACGCTGATCAATTCGGAGTAAGGTCCATCGCCATACTTGGCTCTCGCAGTTTCCATAGTCTTCTTTTCATCTCTGCCGAGTGTGTTTGGCGATTTTATTTCCTCATGTGCGTTCACCACCTTCTGCGCTTGCGTAACACCTCCTCCCTCCCATTTAGAATGCAAGAAGCGAGGCAACATGTCTCTTTCATCGGCTTGATAAAGCAGCAGTTTACTTCCCCCGTCATATTTAACAGTAACCTTCCCGCCGGATTGCGTTGCCAAGTTGAGGATTGTTTTGAGGAGGACCACTAACCGCTTTAGGTCATTCTGGTTGAACTCTTCCCATCTCTTGATCTCCGCTTCAACGTCCTCGACTTGAGGCACTTGGAACTTCCCCCCATCGTGGTATGCTCTCACGAGCTTTGAAGTTTGAGACACCCAAAGCTGTGCCGCGACATTCTTTATGGGCAACAGTTTGTGACTTGCTCGGGTTTTGATCTCAATGATTGACCCTGGAGGTACCACTCGACCTTCATCCCTGGTAACCAATTTTGAAGGGATGGGTTCGACTTCTGTGACGCCTGTGGCTGACGACAAAGATAAACCTCTCATGATGTCGAGCAGAGAGCTGTCTTGCGAACTTCCGGCTTTGGGTATACTGGTGTTATCATTATCTGTAGCCACATACCCATCGGCCTCGTAGCGTACAATAAGGCTTAAGCCACC
The DNA here is from genome assembly GCA_037577415.1 of Fusarium compactum. Classification (NCBI taxonomy): domain Eukaryota; kingdom Fungi; phylum Ascomycota; class Sordariomycetes; order Hypocreales; family Nectriaceae; genus Fusarium; species Fusarium compactum. Next base: position 3,007,540 of record JAYGOP010000008.1, read on the forward strand.
AAGTTGATATGTGATGATTCTATGGTGGCCAGTGCTATTATTGACTTGCTCGACGGTGAATTCTTTTTCAAACTCATGGCCAAAGCCACGGAACTCATCTGTCCGGATAAACATAGTAGGCGCCGTCACATCTCGGCGAAACAGTGCGGTCTTGCCGATGACCTCGACCCCTATGGCAAATGGCTCAGGATCACCCGGGTCCAAGCGGTGATTAATGAAGGCAAGTAGCTTGCGGATATTGTTTCGATCGGTTACAACGTCGACAGAGCTGATATCGAAAGAAGGATTTTTGAGGTATAAAGCGCGGAACAGAGGCTCAAGCGGACTATCCGGATGACGGGCTTGGTTCTGATTTATGTAATATAAACCTGTGTCTTTCTCCAGCTGCTTGGAAGTCTTCGGGGCTGACCACAAAGGTGGACTTCCTGGAACAGCAATGGTGGGAGTCGAACTTTCAATCCAGTTGTAGGATGACAGATGCCTGACATTGGTAATCGATGCAGTAGCGCAAATGCTAGGATCCCCAATGTCACATCTATCGATCTTAGTAATAAGGTTGGATGCCATGGCGAGACCGGATCACAGTAAAAGTGATGTGCTTTTTATCCAAGGGCAATTATTAAGGACTGAAAACTTTCATGATGAGCTACTCAATGTTGAGCAAAACGACAACCTTTAAGGAAACCCGTTATGAGCGCTTCCGGTTGACAAGCCATTTGCCGGGTCCGGTCTGCATAGCTAAGGGGAGCGTTTCCAGTATCCGATTGGCGAAGTGGCCATGTATGTGTGGCATACGGCACCCACCTCCGCTGTAAAGTCCGTGGGAGGCCTACCACAGTAAAAGCTGTTTCAGCACCTGACAGCGCCGTACCCAAATTTCACATAATACACCTTGAGAGTAATCTTTGCGTCGTTTAGCAGCTAATATTTCTTTTCTTAGTATTTTATACCACGACTTGTCCCATCAGAAAATTACCATCCCGATTCTTCTTGAAAACACCAAGGTCCAATTATGCTTATGGTAAGTTCTGCATCCTCTCCGAGAAGACCAATCAATGAAGCTCGGATGACAAAGCCTGCTGATGATACGATGATCATCACACGATTCGCAGGCCTTCTGGTTGGTGCGTCTAATGATTCAGATTAAGCGAGATCAATATTGAGGCCTTCCATCCGCAGGCGGTTGTTGGCTGCATAACACTCTTGGCGTGAGTGAAAAGGGAAACGGCTACATATTTTCACGTCTTACAAATGACAAATGATAGGTCGTGGTTGTCCAGACCGCTGCAGTGATCACTGCTACATGCTGTCTGAGACTCGGAAGGTAACTATTCCGCTGGTATTTTACTGGTTTGCAGGGTGGGGTAGTAAAGCATGCAAGATTAGAAGAGACAACAAGCTCAATTACAAGGCCTCAAATATGAAACGACCTCAAAAGTTGAGAAGGGAGGAACAGCCTCCCACCTCCACTTGATAAGAGATCGTCTTAGTCTACATTGGCCCACACCGGTCAAGATCCTCTCACGGTCAATCAGGGGTCCCTTCGAAGTGAGAGAAACAGCAATCACGCCTGCTTGGTTGGAACGATTGTGGTATTGCCCCAACCGTCCCAGTATCAACCTGATACCGTTGGGTGAGAGGTGCCCAGTTGTCCATGTGTGAGTAAGCGCTTGCGGTGGTTCGGTAGCATGATCGATGACGAATGTATTAGTAACCTACTTTTGCCTTGCACTGTCTGATCGCGGTGCCTTCTTTTTTTTTTTTTTTTTGCTTTCTCTTTCTTTTCCCTTTTCTTCGAGCGACAGTCACAGTGTCTGATTTCCCTTCGTTATCATTATGAAAACAGATACAGAATATTCCTCGCTCGAGGCCACATTAAAAGAGCTGCACGCATATGCCAAGCTACTTTATCTCCGCAATGGTCGTCAATCCAAAGACAAAACCTTATATCAAGAGCTTGACGATGAGGTATCCACACACGACTCCAGTAACGACTGCAGCTCATCAAAGAATGTTCCGCTTGGCTATCTTGATACAGACCATTTGCGTCGCAACTTCTTGGATAGGTTGTCCGAGATAGTTTCGCCAATGAAAGGAGGTCGCTACGTTGTTGCCAGCTATATGTTCTACTGGCCTGATAAGGTTAAGGTCTTCTTAGCAATAAATTCAGGGTTCGCTGAAGGAGATGCAGTGTCTACGTTCTTAGACAGCTTGTGTGAATCATTGAAGGATATCGCCATGGCTCCAGGTTAGATTCGATCAGACAGTGTGTTCATATGCTATTTCTAATGTCAGATTTGGCAGATTATGAGACTGAGAAACACGGGGACGCACTGTGGAACTTGGTACTTTGTCACCAGTCCACAAGATTGAACGCCACCATCGTCGATTTGCGGCAAATTATGAAAAGCTTCCCGCACCTCCTTCCGCAACGGCCCGCTTCGAAGCTACCTAGTGATTCTATTAATCCAGATACCGATGGAACTATGCTTGTATTCGAGGACTGCTTGAAGCTATTGGCTCAGTTACTTTTTGGCAATGGCAACTCGGGCCTGGAACGGCACGGCAGTCTTGTAAGCCTCAGTTACGCTCTCTATCGAAATTTTCGAGTCGAGAAATTTCAGGCTCTCGGTAAACAAGGCGAAAAGCTGCATAAGATAATCGGCTTCTTGGGCCGTCTACAGATGTCATTTCATGACATTGTTGCAGCTGCGAGTCAAATTTCCGGGTTTGACGACCTGTTCCTTATTCCCGTGGTTAAACCAAGGCTCGGAAAGAAACCATCTAGCCAAGAATGGAGTCTAACTAGAACACTTGACGCACTGAACGTTCAGGCAAACGATACGGCGATCGAGAAACTGATGAAAACATCAAGCCGAAGGATCAAATGGACCAAAAACCAACTCACCAGCGTCTTTTCTCGAATCAAGTCGCCGTCTTGGGAAGTACATGCCGAAATGCAGCTTATAGCTTTTACCCTTAGCCATCCCAATGACATTGTCAATGGAAAAAGGTTTGAATACATTGGTTGTAGCAGGTATACCTGTCTGCTATGTTCCAAGTTTCTGGACTGTTGCCAAGGGTTAAAAACACGTGGTTGTCATGGTAAGCTGTATAATCACAGCTGGACTATTCCTACCGGAGACAGCCTCGGAAAGAATGAACAACAGGAGCTGTGCAGGGCTGCGATAGGAGTTATATCGTGGATGAGAAAGGAGCTGATTGGAAGTACGATACTACCGGCTCGGAGAATGCCAGAGGTCAAGGAATCCACAATTGGCGGCAGTTCAATTTCCATGCCGGGGATGAGTCAAGGAGGCCTTCAACAAGATTACATCAAATCCGAATACCTCCGTCGCCAACGAGCTCAAAACAATCGTACGCAAGACAACCAAAAGGAGTAAGTTTCTCAATACATTCTCGTTGCTCTCCCCAGTACTACTGGTACATGCTAAGCAAGGTTTTGATTAGTCTGTCGGAATCTGTCGAAGACGGTACCGTCTCAAGACTTGAAGTCCAGAATTCGACGCTCCGAACAAGTACTGAGAAAACTTGCATAAGGTGTCTTGAAGAAACAACTCGACGATGCTCTCACTGCCGAGAAGGTTTATTTTGCAACGAGAACTGCGAACGCAAAATGCCTTTATCGCACCTACTTAAATGCAACATGCGACAAGTCACGTCAGCAGACTACCTTTTTGAAGATGTTCTGGTTGATACGATTCCCACAGACCCCCAGGTACGAGAGGACTACTGGTTTAATCGATGCCACAACGTTCATGAAGAGTCGCATCTGTGTGGGCTTTTCGCCGGGCTTTTACGTTACCATTCAGATCATATTTCGCGTGAAACACTTCACCAGTGGCGGTCGGAGTCAGGCGGAAACCCATACCTGGTCGCACAGATAGTTGCAAAATTCGAGGAGTTACCGAAGAGTAGCGCCGGAGGCTATTTCCCTTGGTTCCTCAGGCACCGCAAACGCTTCGAGTTAGCAGACAGTCAGGACCCAATATGCCAAGCACCAAGTCCCATGACGCATGTACGAAACATGCAGGCCAAAGCCAGGAAGTACCTAGCCCCTGAAGACCAAAACAAGGACTTCACCGACTTGGCTCCTTTTTCGAAGATGCATTGCTTTACATTCTACTCCATTAGCATAGGCAATCAGTACCCATCCCCAATAAATCGAGGCGACTGCTTTTGGTTCGATTTTGGCTTCGTTGTGTGCCGAGACCGGCATGAGGAAGCCTTATTAGGCAGTATGTATAACACTATGCTATTCGGATCGACATCACGACTGGAATACGCAGAGAGTCTTGACTCCTCAAGTTTAGCGAGGATTGCCAAGAAAAGAGACCCTGCCTGTACCTTTGACGAATTTTGGAGGGCGTGGGACAAAGGCAAGCTTATGGCCATATTTGACAAGGGTTGGCCAGAGCTCACAATCCGACACACTTATGAACCTACTGAGTACAAAATTCTCAATCGTTTGCGCAGATTCATCGAATCAGAGACACCTCGTCCGTCCATTTGGAGGTTGCGTCACTTCCTTGCACTAGACGATATCTCTGTAGAGTCTGCAGCACCTGATATAGCTTGGGCGGCTCGAGAATATGGATTTTCCGAAAGGTTAGACACGAGAATGACTCTGGAGCTAAGGAGTTTCTATGTGCAGCTATTCAAGAAGGCAGAGCCGATGGAAATTTACTGCGAGAGCATGAAAGGTAATTTAGTGCAATTTGCAGAGCGGCATGTTGATAATATTACCTTAAGGATAAAGGAACTACTTCAAGGTCTTTAGCTAATCATACTAAAATGACAACAGCGAGGACATTCTTACAGTAACTGTTCTACGCTGTGTTGGGTTTCACAATCTGTATCCGTAGGAGGGAATTAGCACTTGAATTTCCAAAACTACAACCAAGATTCATCATCCTCTGTAGCTTTTCAAATTCGCACAAAGAGCTATACATTACAGTGGTATGCTGGTAGTATCCGAATATTGCTCCATTACAGTCTACATTGTTATCTTATCAAACCTCCCACATTCACTAAAACTGGAATCGTAATAAGCCCATCGGCTGGTAATCCCTGTGATCTCACCCCATCCAACTTTCACCTTGGAAAGGAGTCTCAACAACGTACCCCCAGTAAAAATAGACGTCAAGGTAGTAACCTCGTCATTTTATTGGTCGGGTTTTCTTTTTCGTCCCATCTGACATTTTCACCTTGACGCTATGCTACTATCCTATACGAAGCAAAGATTGTAAGTCGTGTACCCTTTCCGCGCCATGTATGCAGTCGTAGTGCCGTTTCGATAAAATAGATCGAACTTTTTCAACATGGTGATGGCCTTTGCTATACGAAGGAACGATACCCTCACGTCTTATCATTAGGGTAATGAGTTATGACGAAGTATGATGGAGGTCGATTGCATGTCTAAACTGCTTTTTTTTTTAAATGTCTCTCTAGTGCAACGGATTATCTTTCTTTTTACATTACATTTTATCTTCTTCATTTTCTTTTTTCATGCTTCATGTCTCGACATCATTTTGGACCAGCCTTAACCGACGCTTTGGTCGAGAACGCAGCTAGCGCTTTAGTCTGGTCAACCGAAATTGGACAATATCGCTCGCTCCGCTTTCGCCTCCGGTCTTTTGGTGTAATTGATATCCTTGTTCGTATGGGGTACATTTGTTGTGGAGTTGGTGGATGTCCAATGTTAGGCGGTCCAATAGGAATCTGTTCAGATATTCCCAGGCCTTGAAGCCGTTTAATGTAACGGACGTTTCGTATCAATTTGGGAATGTACACTTTGCCACGCAGCGACAAATTGAAGACTGTTATTTTAGGAATGGCGATGTTCTGTACAATAGCAAGCGTGCAAGATGGCTTGGTTATGGGTGATGATGAATGACCTCACATGGCCTTGAAGATGGCTGAAAAATATCAAAGCGTATGACAAAACGTAACGATCGTCTTTTAGCCGAATGACACTCCGCAATTTCGGGAATCATGCAGACTTCTCCTGCTGGGTACATTAACCAGACCGGCAGTTGGGAAATATAAATGATGGTCTATACAGGGTACCCCGCATCGATCATCCGATTGAACAGTCATTTCTCCTCCAATCGGAGGCAACCCTCTAATAAAAACAGCCAGAAATGGACAGCTATTGCCGTTCGAATCAGAGTCAAGCTTTCTAACCCCAGATCATCCTATTCCTGCCAAGTCCACCAATGATGTAATTAGACGGCAATGGTAACTCTTCTATAAACAAGACAGAAGGCCATAGTCGGTGTCCAGTCTTTGACCCTTCCAAGGCTATCCATCACACTCTTCAATATGATGGGCTTCAAGAAGAGCGCCATCTTTGGCCTCCTCTCCTCCCTGGCGGCAACCACCGCTCAGAAATTCACAAACCCCGTCGTCTGGGAAGATCTTCCCGACAATGAAGTCACCCGCGCAGGCGACGCCTTTTACATGACCGCATCAACATTCCACTACTCCCCAGGCGCCCCCGTCCTACGCTCCTACGATCTTGTCAACTGGGAGCACATCGGTCACTCCGTCCCCGTTCTCGACTGGTCCCCCAACTACAGTCTTCAGAATGGAGGACGCGCCTACGTGAAGGGTATCTGGGCTTCGTCGCTCAGATACAGAGAAAGCGACAAGAAGTTTTACTTTGTCGCTTGTATTAGTGGCTTTGCGAAGACGTACGTTTACAGCGCTTCGAATCCCATGGGGCCATGGACCAAGGGTGGGGAGATCAACAAGTGCTACTATGATGCTGGTTTGCACTTTGATGAGACGGATACTCCTTATGTTGCGTATGGACGTGATGATATCCATGTTGCGCAGCTTAGCAAGGACATGACTCGTGAAGTCAAGGAGCAGGTTGTGCTTAGACCTCCTCTGACGCTCGAGGGAGCGCGTTTCTACCAGCGCAATGGAAACTGGTACATCTTCTTGACTCGTCCTCCGGATGGTCAGTACATTGCAAAGTCTACCAGTGGACCTTGGGGACCGTACGACAACCGCATCATTGCCGATAGACTTAAATTGTCCAATGTACCCAAGGCTGGATCGCCTCACCAGGGAAGTCTGGTTCAGACTCAGAAGGGTGATTGGTACTACATGGGTTTCTCAGACATGTACCCTGGAGGACGATGCCCTGTCCTCGCCCCAGTTACTTGGAAGAGCGACGGTTTCCCCCAAATCACTACTGTTAACGGTGCTTGGGGCGACTACGACTATCCTCTTCCCCGTCGCGATGTCGCTAGTCCCATTGGCACAGACAACTTCCCCGGTTCCAAACTCCGACCTGACTGGGAATGGAACCACAACCCTGACACCAACGGCTTTACCGTAAACAACGGTCTTACCCTCCGAACCGTAACCGTCACCAAGGATCTCTACCAAGCACGCAACACCCTCACCCATCGCATCCGCGGTCCTCAAGGCCAAGCCACAGCCGTAATCGACTTTTCTCAAATGGCCGACGGCGACCGCACAGGTCTTGGAGTCCTGCGCGACCAGTCAGCCTGGATTGGCGTCGAGCGCGAAGGCAACAGCTTCAACATCGTCATGGTTCAAGACGTCAGCATGAACAAAGACTGGAGCACCAAGTCCACCGGCAGCGTGGCTGGTCGAAGAGACAATGTTTCATTCCGCAAGGTTTATCTTCGTGCTAATGCTGATATTCGCCCTGGACAGGCTGGAAGTGCGACATTTAGCTACAGTACTGATGGAAACACCTGGACGAGTTTGGGAAGTCGCATGACTTTGGGTACTTATTGGGAGTTCTTCCCTGGCAATAGATGGAGTATTCACAACTTTGCGACGAAGAACCTTGGTGGTTCTGTCAAGGTTGAGAGGTTTGATAACCGGTAAATTGGGAAGACGGCTTTCAGATTGTATATAGTTTGTGAGATTGAGAAGTAAGTGGATGAAGTATTGAAATCATGATTACACTTCATGGTACCCTTCTGTGTGATCAAATGACAGGTCCTGGCTACTTGACTTCCCCGGCATCAAGCTGTTCATTTCACTGTTTAAATTTGACTACTCCCAGATCCCAAAACCATCATCAAACTTGGCCAATTCTCTGACTCTTACCCACTCTGTTTATAGCGTCAGCCTTAACGCAACGTTTGCGTCGGCATTTACAGTATTTATCCTTCACTCTATTAACGTGTTGGCAGGCAATGTTTGTACACAACTAAACTAGTGAAATTACATTGGTGAGGATTCTTTCTTTACTTGAACTGATCGGAGAAGATAACATATTGATGAGTAACAAGCGAAAGGAAAATGAATGTATTTGAAGACACATATCACCTATTTAGGTGAGCGGTGACACGTCTGAAGATATCCGCAAGGTGCATTCGACAGAGTCGCACTTTTGACCACACCATCCGCATGTGATTTTGTCAAGTACACCTTGCAAACATCTTCAGATATCTAACCATTAAATCCTACAAAGCAAATTGAGCATACCCGGGGTGAACCCTTGATCCATTTAATCCTGATCCAGAGGGGACAGTAGTTTTGTCGCATGTAATCCTCACTTAAACTGCCACCAGTTGAAGTTGAACAAGTAATCAGACCCCTCACCAGTAAACTTCAAGAACAAATCACTCGTCCCAGTAGCGCCACTAACAGGACACTCAACAGTTCTCCAACTCTGCCAATCCCCAGTTGAGGGCACCGTGCAAGTACCAACAACCTTGCCAGCCTCGCTTCCCAGCCTCAACTCGATCTTGCCGCCTCGACTATTCGCAGACGCAACACGAGCACTGAAGCCCTTGGCACCGTTACCGAAAGCGACGCCCTTGACTTTGATGTAATCTCCATTGTTGATGAATCCAACATTCAGACCGCCCTCGCTGCACGTCTCGGTCTTGACACCGTTGGTCCAGGCGATGGTCTCGGCTTCTTGACGCTTGTATGGGTCGAGGGGTCTGACTTGTGCGACACCAGCTGTTGACATCTTCATTTGAGGAATTAACCCGTTGGAGTTATAGCTGAAGCTTTCCACGGCGACGGAACGCGTGTAGCCACTTCCACCAGGAAGAGCACCGTTGTGATAGAAGAAGTAGGACTTGTTCTCGTAGTCGATAATGGCGGGATGATTGGTAAAGCTTCTTCCCTCTGTCGCCATTACCACACCGCGGTATGTCCATGGTCCAGTGGCAGTCGGACCAGTTGAGTAACGGATATCTTCAGAGCAACAGTTGGCTGCGTAGATCATGTAGTACATTCCATTGCGCTTGTACAACCATGGTCCTTCCTCATAGTTGGTCTTGCGATCAGGGTTGTTGGGACGAGAACCGAAAGCAGCAGTTGTAAGCTCGACTTTCGTGACCGCACCACTGTAGGAGATCATGTCCTGGTTGAGTTTGATGTACCACAGGCCTGGATTGCCCCAGTACAGGTAAGCCTGGCCATTATCGTCGATGAAAACAGTTGGGTCAATCTCATTGTTCTCAACAAGAGGTTTACCCAACGCATCACGATACGGCCCCTCAATCTTGTCGCTCACACCAACACCAATGGCCATACGCCCGTTACTCTTCATACTGACAGGCACGTAAAAGTAAAACTTTCCATTGCGAGCGACGACCTGGCCGGCCCAAGCTCTATCGCGTGCCCACGAGAAGGTTTGAAGACTCATGGGAACACCGTGATGTTGCCAGTTGACCATGTCGTCCGACGAGAATAGTCGCCAGTCCAGCATGTTGAAAGTCGTGGAACCATCTTCGTCGTGGCCTGTGAAGAGGTAGACGCGGCCGTTGTGTACGACGGGAGCTGGGTCTGCGGTGTAGAGGGTTTGGACGATGGGGTTGTCTGCTTTGACGAGGGAAGTGGATAGAAAAGTGCTGAGGAACACTAGGCCTTGTGTTAGGGCCCAGATGTTGGCTTTGACCATTGTGTTCTGCTGCCAGTGGATTGTGTCGATTTACAGTGAGTCAGTGAGGCCGTGTACAACTTGGCATAGTCCGGAGGGCACGGCAGATTATATGATTGTGGATTGTATACTTCTCTGTCGCCACGAGGTAAGAGCCAGGACTGAGCAGCGGAGCAATTGAAAAGGTCCCCTCTAATGATGAGATGATTGTCCGATAGAGTTGCATTACGATAGACTCTCGCATGTCTGTAAGTCTCGACCAACGAAATACAATACTACATCCAAGGAACCAAGACCTCATTCGAGCGCCTGTGGATTGTGTCTCCGTTTCCTATTCAGGTACGGACCCCATTTAGGATATGCCGGTTAAGTTGAGGTCATCTGGTTATGGAAGGCGCAGGCTGCTGCTGATCTCCGTGCCAGGTACAGGCTTGCGGGGAACCTTACCAAAACGATTGCCGTTCCAATCAATGGGCCGGGCACTTGACATTTCTTCTCAATCGGGATTTCGATTGACAGATGCATCTGCTTTTTAGATCGAGACTTATACCCCAGAGACTTTACGTTTGCGCCCGAATAGCTGCGAGCCTGTTCTTCTAGAGCTACTAGTCCGGGGTATGCTAGTGCCGGCAAATGTCCCTCCGATATGACCACATTCGGATACGAGGTGTAAGACATGGGCTAAGGCCTGACCGAGAGATGGGACGACATCGCAGCCCAAATGAGAGTAGCGGTCGAGTTGACATGCAAGTAACAGCGTGGGAGGCAAAGTCTTGTAAAACAAGAATGAAAAGAGGAAATTGAAAAGCAAGGTTTGCTAAAGGAGGAGAGAGGACTTGTACGATGACCTGTCTTGATAAACAAACGTGAGGATATTTCTCTCGAATGCAATGTCGCTTTCGTTGAAAAAGCTCAATGTTGCTGTTGGCGCTGTCTCACGTTACGGGTGCAGTGAATTTTCGGGCTGTATAGGGTAATATTATTGAGAATCATGCGATTGAAGAGGATTTGTAGCTATCGCGCGATAACAATCCGACAAACTGACCTATATTCTTAATCCATCCGAAAATAATGTATGTATATCACCACAGAATATGTCAATTCATGGTAAGGTAAAATGCCATATCATCCAGCATCAAACAATTGGAAAAGGCATCTAACTGCTTCTGGCTTGGCCTTCAACGTACTTCTTATCGGCCATCTTATCTCAACCAGGCTTATCTTTTATCGTACGGAAAAAGAACCACGCTGTATTTGCCGAGATCGCCAGTCGCGGAAGTTCCGTAGACTGTTCGGAACAGTAAAAAGGGAAATATTTAATTGACAGTTGATATCCAATCTCAATTGTAACTCTCAATTCCCAGTCCAGATTTACAAGGAATTTCTATTCAACATCTTGCCGAGTTCAGAAAGCAAAGGACCTGCTGCCAAAACATCATGGGTGTTTCAAAGGTGGATCCTGCAGGTGAGTCCCATGGAAACAAAGTTTTGTTTCCATGATTGTTGACACAGCTATCGCGGCCAGATGCACTGCAACTCACAGCAATAACATTTGAATGGGCAGAGAGCTTAGATACAAAGGTAACCGCAACATATGTTCCACTGCCACGATGCGATTTGGTAACATGTGTCTAGGACTGGGCTCGATTGGAAAGCATCTTGGCTCCACAGCTTACCGTGAGTGCCGCATCTTAACAAATGACAGAACTGTAAATACTAAATGGAATTCAAGGTCGACTACACTGAGGTGACAGGTCAAAAGTGGGACGCAATGCCAGGCCAAGATTTCGTCGCCATGGTCTCAGATCCAGGCTTCGTCGGGGACCCTCTTGTCGACTCTCAACATTTCATCGGAGCTTCCAAATATGAGACCGTGTCGGAAGACTGCATTGTGGGGAGTCATCAACTTCGCGCTGCTCATCAGCGATACACTGGTTCCGATAAACGAGTTGTTGAGGCCAAGGGTCACTGTCATGCTTTGATGCAGCATACTTATATCCGAATTGAAGGGGAGTGGAAGCTGGCGGGATTGAAGCCAAGGGTCTACTGGAGCGAGTTTGACTTTGACAAGATCTTCAAAGGCAGTTCGTGATGATGACCATCCTGTTATGAGCGGCTGTCGGTTGGCGACGAAGTTGGCATACACCTATTCGTTCCGAATCAGTTTCCATTGAAGGGTCTAACCGGGTAACATTGTCACATTCACTGATGGACGACATACGCGGCCGGTTGACTGGCTGTTTGACTGCTAAGTGTTTGACTCTTTGGTCGCAATTGAATAATTTCAACAATGCGACGATTTGCTGTCCCGACTAATTGGATACCACACGCAATAGTACTGAATTCCGACATAAATTGGTTCCGAGTTCGTCCCTGATTGACACGAGACTTCGCTCTGTGCAGTGATATATTTTGCCTACAGACTTTAAAGGATCTTCTGCGTCTCCGAATCTTGCGGCCAGTGTACCAGATAGGAATCCTTGAACGTCACCAATGAAGAAATTCATTAATAGAAACATGAAATAGTGTTCCTTTAGCTGATACTTGAGAGAACGCATACGATTGATTCAGCAAAGGAAACATCAGGTAATTGAGACACTGAAAAATACGCCCAGGGTATTGATATCAAAAATTGCACGTCGTGCCAATCTTTGGAAGACATCGTTTGACTCAATGTCCCCCTCACTCTCGACCCCAATGAAAGGTAACATGTGTCAGACGAATTGGAGTTACACTGACATCATCGAATGTATTCGTTTTCGACGACGGTTGATGGAAAGAGAGTAGTACACTAATTAGGCCATTACATTGTCCGGCCCAGCCCCGTCATGATAGACGTCGATGTAAAAAGTCCGACAACGTTAAAGTCGTGACTGGGAAAGGATTGTAAGATTCCGGCCACGCACGACTCTTTGCGCGACCGAGTATAAACCTGGAAACAAGTGGAGCATTGCAAATGAAAACGCGTGTTTACGAATCTTGATGTCACAACTAGTGCGTTTAGTCAGTCAGAACAGGGGCTCCAAGCCCCCTAAAAACGTCCTGTGCCAAGATACAGCTTCGACGGGCTACAACGTTCGACACATTCGGCCGCACAATCCTCATACACTGCAGGTTGGACGTTTGACAGGGAAAGTATGACTCAGAGGCTAGGGCTTAGTTTTGCTTGATGAAGCAATACGGTCCGGAAGAAAGACAAGATCATTGTGATGCGGAAATTTGTGCTAGATGAATTGCATGCGAAAATGTCAGGCGAGCCGAATTTTGATCTATCTTCAGCTTCGGCCCTCACTCGACACGGTGATGTTCTCTTCACGATACTCACTGTTATTTGAACTGCGATATGCTTCGATGCTTTATACATGATATTGGTCCACGCGGTGTCATGGTTAGTCGATGGTTAGTTACATAGACCTTCTTTCAGGAAAAGCCAAGAGTTTTGAATGATGTACTCTGTGCTTCATTCATCGACCATAGTTTAGTTCATGACATCATAGCTGTCTGACCTTTTTTTTTTTTTGTCTTTTGATCCCTCAAGGTATATATCTCATTGTTAATCTTCACTTGCCGGTGACTCGAATACGAGAGACTTTCCACATCGTACCTGAATCTGTAGGAAGGCATCGCATCAAATAGATCTCCCAGCACGGAATTGGATTTGTATTTATGAAACTCCTGAAAGCACCTCTTCGGATCCGTTGCCATGACCTTGCCGTAATGAAAACAGGGCCGGAATGGGGCAAGAAGGATATTTTGCCCTTTATCCACAACTGCGAACCAACCGACGGTAGCTTTCACAAATCCCGAACTGGCGATACAAAATGCTGGTGTAACAATATTTCTATGGACGCTACGGGTTGCTCAACAAATGAACTTGAAGTCAAGGATTACGTTGGAAAGAGGTTCCAGTGTTTTTCTTCGTGACACAAACAAGACCGTGATTGATAGATGAGACCAATCGCTGCGGAGAGGGACACTTATCCAAAGCGCCACCACAGCAGGATTATGATGTTCAGTCGTAATAACGTAAAAGAAGGACTTGACACCTTCTTGTTCCTTTAGCACCGAAAGAACATGATTGATTCCCAACGTAACCGTCGACAGCAGTAAACCTCGTTCTAACAGTCAAGAATTAATCCGACATCACAGTACCCCAGAGACCATCTAAGTTTCTGAAAAAAAGAAAAGGAAAAAAAAAAAAAAAAAAAAAAAAAAAAAAAAAAAAAAAAAGAGGCTGCGATGAACGTGAAAAGTAACGATAATGGAAATCCTCACTTTCAACAATCTTGCCTATACAGCTCGTTGGGTTATTTGCTTTTTCTCGGTGCTAACGATGATGATCAGGAGGGAGAAGCGGGGTTGACAGTGGACTGGTCGGCCTCCCGCATATCAGCCCAACGATAACCATATTTCAAGAAGAGGGGTTCGCTCCCTCACAATTAACCCAGCGCCGGAACTATCTTTCTTCTCTGCGAAAACGAAAAAAAAAAAAAATAGTACCAAGACACGAGAATCAGAACTCAACGTTGTTGATTGTGGAGAAGTCAGTATCCCCTGAACCCTTTCAAAATCGAGAAACTAAAGAATAAAGAAGAGGATGGTTGAACATGCCCCAGTCTTCCGGCCCGTTTCCGCTCAGAAAGGCCCTGCGGAAACTCCTCCCAGCAAAAAGCCATCGGCCTATGTTTTTGACTCCAACGGTGATACTCGAATTATTCTTCGTGAATGCATAGCGCAGACTTTCCGCTGGGAGGCAGACAGAATCTGGGTGGAGCAAGAATGGCGGCCCACCAACAGAACTCAGATAGACTGGAGTAAGGTAACCTTTTCCAACTTCAGTCATGTCCAGTATAGTCGTCCCGAATTTTCAGATGACGACGAAACAGATCCGGGCTGTACTGACCCTGAAACGAACGACGACAGCACAAGCCCTCAAACAAAGGATTCGGACTATGGAGAGACATGTGTACTTCCCTCTAAGAAAGAGGTCCGAATGCTAGTCTCCGGAAAGCACTTGGAGCTAGCTTCGCCCGTCTTTAAAACAATGATCACTGGTCCTTTTGCAGAGGGAAAGGCTGGTGTGTCAGGTATTCGGCAGCTAACGGCAAGCGACTGGGATCCTGAAGCTTTCAAGATTATCCTGAGCATCATTCATGGATATCATCGAGATGTCCCAAGATCACTCAGCCTTGAGATGCTTGCAAAGGTGGCCATGATTGTGGACTATTACGAATGCAATGAGTGCGTCGAGGTATACATTGAGATGTGGCTCAAAGGCTTGAGCTCCAAGCAGCCGAAGGTCTATGGGCGAGACTGCGTTCTTTACCTTTTTATATCATGGGTTTTCTCAAAACCAATCTTGTTTGGAGATATGACTCATCTGGCAGTGAGACACAGCCAGAGGTTAATTGAAGCCGCGGATTTCCCAATTCCAGCTGATATTCTTGGTAAGTCCCAGTACCAGCTCAATTTAACGGCTCGTACTGACGAAAGCTGCAGAGGAGATTGATGTGGCACGTCAAAGCAGTCTCGCAGAAATCTTCTCAGCAATGTACGAGCTCTTTGATCGTCTGCAAGAAGAGGGAAAGTGTTCCTTTGAATGCTCGTCCATGCTTCTTGGTGTTCTGACAAAGGAACTCGGAAAACGTGGGATTTTGAGCCCGCGCGCCGAGCCGCCGTTCGATGGTTTCAGTATTGAACATTTCAAAGAAATGATAGATGGATTGAAAAGGCCTCAATGGTACGCCGCTTATAATTACAGGCATTCCTGTTGTATCCAGACCGAGCTGTCTATACCTCTCGCAAAGATGGAAAGTGGTCTAGGTGGTTTTGATCTGCAGGAATTTCAGACCATGCAGAAACACAAACAAGTCTAGGAATAGTGTCAGTTGGTCCATTTTGACGGCGTGTAGCAGGTTCAATTGAAGCAGGTTGGCGTCCTTGCCTATACCCCCCTATTGAAATTGACAGGTGCGCGAATAATCAATCCCATCTATGCGGGCGCAGGAAAGATGTATAAGATTCTTGTTTCCTCACAGGCTTGTTAAGCAATATCTTGAAATATTACACGGAGGGCGTACATGCCAGTTCAACTGGAGACTAATCAAGTTGCGTTTTAGAAAGTTCTCACGACTATGCAAGGATTTTATAGCGATGATATTCCTAACGTCCCTGGAGGGAAATAACACGTTGGCGAAGCCAGTCGTAAGCTCAAGACGAGGACACTCAAGAGGTAGTGGAGCTAGTTTGAATCTGACCCGGCAGAACTCTGCTTTCTTTTTCGTTGTTCGGACATTTATCAATATCCGCATCACCCGGGCTAAGTGGAGATGATGCGACTCTCTGGGACACACACGGCGGTGACGTGTCTGGAAGAGTGGAAGACACCTGCGTCGCCTCCGTTTCATAAAACGAATCCTCAACTACATTCCCACTACATCAAAGTTGAATCCTCCTGTCGTACTATCTGTATCGAAGGAGTGGAAGGTTTCAGACAACAAAGAGGACACGGGATTGCTGCGAGCAGAGGTGTTATTACGGGACCGGCTAAGGCTGCTGAAAGCCACTCATCGTGCCACACTCCTCTGAGCGTCTGAAGGGAGGCACCAGGGGAGTTGCACTTAAGGTACACTCAACTTCTAAGACCCCGATCACATCTATATGGGTATCAGAGGCCACGGCAACCTTAACAAAGCCTTCAAGGGTTCCGAGATCGGCTCAATCACGGATCGGCCCCAGTGAATGGATCTGGACTTGATCACAACAGCGCTCTGGTGACCCATGGATACTACCAGCTGAATGCGTCGAAGGACTTCAATGGCACAGCAGGCCATTTTACGTTCAAGAAACGAGGACGGGACGCTGTTTATGAAGGCGAAACAGTGCGGAGGATGGATGGGGTGTTTTGATTATAGCAATGTCGATCTCGCATAACGCGACGATTCAACACACCGAGGTGCTTGCTTGCGGGAGCAAGGGCCATTTCAGCGCCAGTGTTATATAACGTGCTCAACATAAGAAAGGTGCGTCTGCCTCCACAGTTTTCAAGATCACCAGATATTGAAACAAGCCGGGAGCCCGAACGCAACCGCTCCGAGCTACAAGGTCTACGTCCACCCGCGAGCTCGGTAAACTCCAACAAGATCGAGTCCGTCGCGCACATCGCCTCTAGGTGACAATGATAGATATAGGTTACTGCACGGTGGTGAGCTAGAACCGACAAAGGAGTAGTAAATAGGAGGGCGACAAGAGGAACCACAAGGCCACTGAGATGTACACCAATGTAAAGTCAGAGATAAAGACGATCATGGTTCCATACAAGGCAAGGACTAATGCGGTGACGCTGGATAAGCTTTTCAACGAATGAGAATTAAGGGTGAAGACATGACCTTGCGCATGATTGAGTGCGTCAACGAGATGTCGGTCCATTACATGTACCCCAACAAGACAGCAATTTTGACCTCTATCCGCTGGATACACTTGGAGCTGAGCCCATGCGTGATTATCATCCTCGCAAAGCCTTGTGGAAACCAAAACATTGCTACGGAATCGCAACCTCTGTCCAGCCCATGGGCCCGATGACTTCCCTCCGTGTTGTCCACACCAAAGGCTAGTTGTTTATCAAACTAGATCCACACAGGAGATGTTACAGAGATTGGTTTGCGATCATGTTGATGTGCGTGTGCATGTATGTGTATGAGAGAGCCAATGTCACGTTTTTGAAAGATTAACTCGTGATAGTTTGTCCAAGTTCGCAGGTGGTTCGGAGGCGTTGTTACAATTCACAATGAGTGTGGTTATGAGTCAAGACATCACGTGCTCCGAGCGCTTCTCGGCCAGGCTATTAATGATGGCACCGAGCGCGCGCCCGACCTGGGGGTCGTCTGTTGACTACATGGATGCGTGAACCCGGCCATAATCGGACGACCAGATATGCCAAATATCCACGGGGTCAAGGCGAAGCACGAGGTCATGGAGATGTCCCGGAAGCAGGTGTTGAACGGATATATGTACGACGGGCTGAGGGTAAGGTCCATTGGACCGATGTATACTGCTCTGCAACTCATTGGATGCGGTTGGCCCGGAACAATCTACATCGTCGTAGACTCAATGGAATGCGGGCGCTGCACGTGTAGATGGGTCGAAGCACAGAGTTGAAATCATCAAGTAGAGCTCCGAGTCAATGTCCTGCAAGCACAGACTCTTGGACTCGGTCGAAAAGGCGTACGCTTCCGTGGTCATAAAGAATAACAAAGTGACAAACTGCTAGGACTGTTTGACCTCATTCGGGATTGTGGCTGTGATTAGGAAAATGATCGCAGATCCGGACTTTATCAACTTCACAATCACGCACAGATAGAGTCAGAATGTCACTCGAGAAGACGGAGTTGTTACTTACTGTGGGTCCATAGGATTACTCGGACTTCTATCGGGCCTTGAATTCGCGTGCGGTGGTTATGTATCTGCACAGGCTGAAAACGATATTGTATCTTGTATCGTGGATTTTTACGAGACCCTGTTGTTGGACCACAGGGCGGAGTTTTGCTTGGAATAAGACTTCTTTATAACCGCAACCCAGAAGACCATCGGCGTTGCCATCACTAAGGGGAGAGATTATAATGAGTTGAGCATCCTCAACTTCATGATCCTCTCAAACCAGAACGCGTTTGTTTCGTTCACCAGATCACGACGCATCCTACATGGCGATGCGAACAATGTTGCCACTTCGATCAGAGTACAGGGACCTAATCACAGGAATATTGGAGTACACAGTTGACCAGATCTAGGTAAGACTCCCGGGTGAAGCATGGGCGAATTGTTTCCGGGACATGCTAACGGCTAAATCAAGTTTCAGATGAGCGGAGGGCGTGGACAGTAACGCAATCCACCGTAATGGGTTTGCAGATCTACACACAGAGCGGCGTGGTGTCGGCGTAGTTGCAGAACAAGCCATACTTTAGTTTCTTCCCTTACGCTTCATTCAGGAACAGGAACGAAGTGAAATACGCTTGATCATTGACACCGGAGCGACTGCTGAGCATTCAGTGATGCGTACTGACCATTCAACAACATGTTGCTCCTGCAACGCACTGCTGCAACGCGGAGCAAGTATATGTTGGATGTGACGATGCGTGTCGCTCTTTTTTAGAAGAACAGAAGAATAAGCAAATGAGACGATGTGAGTTCTCTCCGTCTTTCTTTCAATCTTGTTGATAGAGGCGTGAACGTGGTTGTCCTATCGCATGCCATCATGGATGTTGTTGCGGAACAGCGGATGGAGTTTCTGGTGGGAGCGGAGTGTGCAGCGCAGCACCGTGGCTTGGACACCTCTGCTTTTGGTCGGGTGAAGCGGGAACTGATATTACGCGTTGCGCTCGAAGAGGTAAGGACGTACGTAGTTGTCATTGGTAATAACGAAGAGACGGTCGAGGAGCGGTTGTACGCCTTGAAGACAATGATGGAAGAACCCGCACTGTGATCCAGGTGGCGTTTGACATTACTGGCGAGGTAGTTGCGTCAGTTTGCCGCGGCGTTGCAAGTAAAATACCTTTCCAACTTGACAGGTATATCGTCCGTGTGAGACAGGTCCTGTGACTGTCGATGGTGCCAAATAGTGGTTTTAGTTCCATCGCTCCATCCGAGCAGTGGAAGGGGCTGTCTTCGCCGATACAACCACCAATGCGGCTTGTCTTTCTTCTTCCTCTTCGTTTCCGCCTTTTTCGTGGTGGCGGTTACCAAAAGATACCGACAGGGAAGCGGCGAGCGGGTAGAGAGAATGGAGCTCACTTCTGCACTTAGTGTGAGATTATAATGCAACGGGTCGGAACGGACTGTAGCGCTGAAGTTGATGTTTCTTGAAGCTACAGGGGTCCCTTAGCCAATAGAGGAGTCATTTTATTCGAAAAGACAACGTAATATTCTCATAATTTTACGCATCTCAGACTGGAGCATGGATACGATGTTGGCGATGGTCTTCATTGAGGCCACCTCGTGAATAAAAATCCCCTGCCTGTTCTTCTATCTCGGACATCGGGTAATTGGTTGTGGCAATAAGCAAGAACGCTCGCGTGGTACTCTGGACGGACGCGTCCCCATCGTAGCCTATGGCAACTACCGCCGAGTCGATCAACGATTTCTGCTGGAGTCTCTCTTTCAGTGGATCTGCGACCAAGTGGCTGCCGGTCTCAAGATTCTATTTACCCATCATGCTGACCGACTCTGACTCGGACCCATTCGATACTAAGTTCGCGACGCAGACGGGTTTGAGATGGTTGTTATTGGACCCTCGTTAGATCGTTGAACCTGGTCCCCTGTGTACTCTTGGCTTTGATTTGCAGGCGAGCCAATCGACATCTTGTGAAATCTCTCACCCTCATCTTTAAGTTCAAGACTCCCAATCGTACCCTGAGCAACTTCGCTTCCGTCGTCTCAATCAGGCTCAAAGACGCTACCACCATCCTGTCCCCACCCACGTCGGTAGATGTAGCGATGCTCAACCCGGATGCTAGTCCCTGATGTCTTTGAAGTTATCTACTGTGTAGTAGACGTATCTGACCTCGCAAGTGATTTGTTCCGTAAGGTGGCAGCGAGCAATTATACTACGTTACATCGGATGTTAACACAATGGCTGGAGAACTCCCACTTTTTATCGAATTCCAAAACACCCTGCCACAGGCCGAATACATCTCTGAAAGTGTCATGATTCCTTTGACACTCTGAGGGGTGCGGATGCCGGTAGTCCCAACAAGGGCCAGACGCCTGTCAGCACCTCTGGACACCTAGAACGTCCGTTTGTGCGTCGACGATCATCCTGTTCTGTCACGCCGTTCCCTAAAGGTGGTCGACGGAGACGACAACCGACTGAGTGCAAGTTCATCTTTACCATCCTCCAGGGTAAGATTAACCTTATGAGCGACTCTCCTTAGACCTCAAAGTCACTACCTTTGCAGACGTCACCGCCTCTTTGATACGCTACCTGTGTGGGCCGGCTAGCCGAACCAAACACATATATAGATGCCCTCTGATCAATAGAGGGGGCCGGTAAGGGAGATCAGCATAATCCAAGACATTCTCTCATCAGTTCCATTTTTCCAATATATGTTTGAAGTCTATATTTTGGTTGACCTCTTGGTTTGAACTTGACCTGTGGTTTGAACACCTCTCATAACCCCTCAGCGCATTCCATTCTTTTGGTTCTCGCCTTTATCACAATGACAAACATGACCGTGGCGAGTAGCCAGAGCAACAGGCTGGAGCTGAACGCCGGCTCAAGCAACATCCGTCGTTGCTTCTTAATGTCAAGAGTCAGGCGCGAGCATTGTTGCCACAGTACTGCTTCTCTCGTTGACCCTCCTCTTCGTTTTTACGTTTATACCGTCGACGAAAAAGCTATTCTCGATCGAATCAAAGGGACCGAGATTCAGATTGGAAAGCTTTTCTCCAATGGGATTATATAATCGTCTCGTCATGATCATTCTCACAACTGCATTGGGGCCGATCTCAATCAACTCTTTAATCCCAACCCCCGTTACCTCCCACTCAGACCCATCGCACTGGTTTCTGAAAATCTGTTCTGCGGCAGTGACGGTCTTCCGTACGTTGTTGTGGGCTAGAGAGGACTCCCGCACTCATCTCTCACAATACCGGACAGCATTATCTATACCTGCCGGGGTTACGCCACAGGCCACAATGAGTCTACCGCTGTAACACCGCAACCAAATAAATCGCGCCTCACTTCGTCCTCATACCCTTATCAACTTGTGACTGACCCTGCGGCGCGGTGGAAACTTTGAGTCATTTCTCATAGAGCAGTGTTTCCCGCTCGGAGAGCGGTAGGCAGCACCGACTTGTTAGCGAATATGTAACTTGCTTTGCTTCTTCTGACATTTTCACCGCCACCCACACTATGGAATCAGGAAATGAGGTCTTGACTGCTGAAGCGCAAACTTTTTTCTGGCCCTTTACATTTGCCCCTTCAATAAACTCACTCTTTCTTTTGACGGATTCGATAACAACGCCTACTATCATCATACTGTCACTAACAGACCCCGAGAAGTTATTGCTTGCTGAAAACGGCCAGTCTTCCTACCGCGAGCTTAAGGTGGGCCTGAACACTGGAATCGAAGCAAGTGAGGGCTTTGGGGCAAACATTTTGATTGTTGAAAATTTTAGGGAGAGGACTGCCTAGTTTCCATCCAAGGACAAGGAGACAGTCTATCCGCCGACTCCAGCTGCAGATCTTTCTCAGGCTGTCTTCATATCTCCTGTTCCCAGTTGGGATCTGTGATGGAAGTGGCGCGCGTATGTATCAGTCTCTGGTCATCAAATAAGATATCTGTCAGACTCTCAGACGTCGTTCAAGCGTCAACATCATTGCGTTTCTCACATTCGCGTAAGTCGAGTTGACCTCCGTGTCAGGCACGTGTCGCACTTCCTAGCGTTCTCAAATGATTATCTTCTACTATAGCAGGCAATCTGCCAGCGTTTGAGTTCAGAAGGCTTACGGCTGTTTACCCCGACTAGTTCCAATCAGAAGATCCTGTTCGAGAAATACGAAAATGGACCTTCGACTGCCAAAAACAGCTACAGGCATTAAAATGGATTTGGAGGCGGCATGTAGGTGGTGGTCAGAGATCCACCAGGTAATGTTGCAGGCTGCTAAGACTGCTATTCTATTGCGTAAAATCGTAGTCAATGCTAGGAGAGGTGTCCGAAACGAGGAGCGGAAATGGATAGTAAATCACACAGCACCTATATAAGTAGATATGCCAGCCTACGGTACCTGGTGACTCCGGTCCATACCATATATTAATCTGTGTTCATCGTACCAACAGCTACTTAAGCTCATATTTGCATCTATTCATATCATTCTCTTGACCACAGGTGAAGACCATCAAAAGTTCGCTTCTCATATCTCTCTATCCCAACCACTTAGGACAAGAATATCTTCGCAAGAGTTTTGTTGCAATAATGTCACGCTTGATCCAGAGTCAACTCAATATAGTTCGACTCAGCAACAATGGAAAGAAAATATTAGTGTGCACGTCTATCATGTTGTTTCGATAGAAAGATACCACCGACGCTTCAGTCGATTGACGACGCGGTCGTTAGACTTGGGGCACTGCCAGCGCATTCAGCTTGACGCAAAGCCAGGTGCAAGCTCAAAGGTCAATCATCTTGATATAGGAGCCCATCGTGGAAACAGCTGAGGAACACCGGAGGCTAGCATATAAGCAAAAATACTTTGATAGATTTTTGATAGATTGATCGAAAATGCAATGGATATCTTTCCACGGGTCGTCCTTCATGCGGAAACTATGTCAGCTTCTACAAGGAAGTATGTTGCAAGAGTAGGATTTGCTAAAGCACATAAGGAGAACGTCAATGAGGCTAAATTAGGCGCTACGTCCTTACCATCGCCCGCGACAAAAATTCGGTCGGCGATGCACACCGCCAGAACCTTGGGATCAGGGAGGTCGTAGCGTTTACTTAAGAAGGCTATTTCTCAGATATTTGATTTGGGAAGAGAGAAATCGTGAGCAGTGGAAAACAACGGAGTAATAGACTGGGCCGTTTATTTGTTCTGGATAATAACCTTACCTAAAGATAATACTTTCGGCCACATTTATTCATCCGGCTCGTGCCAGCTACTGAGAGGTTACAACTGACAACCCACGTTATACTATTCCGCAGGAAGGAACTATAGAAGACTAATTCCTGTGAAGTTCTTGTAAGTCTTGGGTCGCATTGCATAGCAGGCTGGACTGTGTATCTTGTCTTTGTTGTTCTTCTCTTCTTTTCACATGAACATGTCATGAAATTGCTCCTCTACCCAGCCACGCTGCTGATCGGCCCACACCCAAGTAGCTGGGACAAAGAAACAGAATGCTAAAGGGAGCCAAGCTAACGAATAACCCTAAAAGGAACAACCGTAACAGTACATAAACAGTATATTGCTGTGTTGACGCATTATTTATTGAATATTAGTGATCACAGGTCAACATAGCATCCAGCTAGAAAAGACCAAGAACCATTTCAAAGTCATTTTGAGCTTTCTTCCCAATTCTACTTTATAAAATGCATTGTCAATGTCCGAAGAAGGCGAGTCTCGATGATACAACAATGGCCCGAGAATGGGAGGGATGAAATTGGCACAAGCCATGTGCTGTGCTCTCTGTATAAAAGCCTTAAATGCGAGGGGTAATTCTTCAAGAAGCAGTATTATGCCCATGCTCTGTGTATGCCTCCGAAAGATCCCGAAGGACTTTCAGGGTAAATATTACGTTTTATCTAAGTATTTATACCATGCAGTCACTAACTCGCAATGAGGAGTGGTGACAAGCGTAACACAACTCGAAATTACGCAAGAGAGCGTAGAACGAGTCAAGAGGCAGTTATCGGTTATGCGCAGAGTCTTGCTAGCACACATAGGTATACTCTCCTTAATATTGAAAACCTGGCTCTCAGTTCATACGATGTTTAGTTCAATGTCTTTATTAGTTCCCACTACTTCTAATTAAAAGATTTTGTAGCTAACATAACGGTATTGTAGACTGTTTGCACAAAGATTAAAGCATTAAATATATTACCTTGTAGAGTTCCCATATATAGCTAGCAGTATTTTAACATTAATGTATTTGCAAATACACATGAAGATTTACACAAGCATATCACACTTCGATTTATAACATCCTATTTTTAAAGACTACATCTACAACCAAGTCCAGTCCGTGTCTTGAACGACTGAAGACTTGGACGTCTACAGAGATCCCGGTCTACACGCTACGCTACACCAGCTACAGGAAACAACATAGATATGAAGAAACCCAACTAAAAGGACTACGTGACGTAGTGACAAGCCTTTACCTCACTGTGGCACGCACGCATCGCTTAACATTCAATTAAGGATCTAATCTAATACTAACAATAACTAACAATAACTAATGGGGAGGAAGCCTTAAGTACTAAACTAACTGAAGACAAAGGAAAGATTCGTTCTGTAAACATTCAATGATCGGATACATCTCAAAAAGGACGTGTACAACTAATAACCATGCAAACCCATAACTCCAACGACCCCCCCCCTACAAAACCACAACGTCAACCTTCCGCTCACTCTTCACCACGACGGTTGAGTAATGTTTGAAAAGTTCAATCACAGCAAGGCGTACCTTGCCATAATCGGCAGTCTTCAACGATTTCCCGGGGAAAGCAGGTGGACGATGCATCTCTTTCCTTGACGACTACTCTCCTATACGACTTTACTGGAGCGTCCTATCTTTTATACATTGTCTTCTTCAGAAGCAGCTGTCACGCCTTTGCTTTGATACTATTATTTCTTTCTCTTACGACTTTCATGATCCTATTACTCCGACATATTTCTGCCTACTACTGCGACACCACCTGCGCGCCGCTTCACTACATCAGACTTCTTTTCCCACTGTTGACCAGTGCTTCTCTTCTGCTTACGGTACGTTATTGCTAGATTTAAGCTAATTTGTGTAGAAGCCTCAACTTTCCCTTTGTCAACCTTTATCTACTCCGCTTCAATCAAGAATATATCTGCTGCTGCACCGCGCGGCCTTACGGTAGGCCTCTCACCTCTGAATCACCCTTTGGGTTTTCCTGCTAACTCGATCTCACTGCATTAGACGCGTATGAGACACGCTATCGCCAACTCTCCTCGACACTCCATTTCTCCCTCGTCCCTCGAGCCCTCTATCTCCTCGATCCTCCCCACCGATACGATTCTTATACTATACCACATTTCCCATTATGGGAAACAGACAGAAAGGGAAGCTAGCTGCCAGAGCGACCCGTGCTGCTCGTCTCGAGCACAAGGAGGAGACCAAGATCACTGGCAGCAGGCGTCTTGTCCTCGATCAAGCCAACTTCAAGGGCGCTAGCGGTCGAGAGAAGCTATTTCTCGACTTCCAGAGTTCTACTAACAGACATGCCGACATCATCATCGGGTGCGACGCTTCCAACCGTGCTCCTTGGAAGAGTACAGGGCAGTACCATCTCGAGATGAAGGCTGATCGAGCGCTTGTTGAAAGCGATAACCCTGACGACCCGAATCGACACCTGAAAAAGGTTCGAAAGAAAGGCCGGAAGCCCAAGTCCCTCAAATCAACTCCTGCCGATGACGAGCCTCAAGGCTCCCCTGTCAAAATGGCTCGAGTATTCTTTCTTGTTCACAAGTCTATCGCAAGAGAATCTTGGAACGTTGAGTGGCATGAGGGCAAGAACGCTGGCATGGTTGCCACCCTTCACCTTGCTCTTGGAGATCAGGGCGGAGATCTCGCCATCCATTCTGTCTACAACCCCAATCAGCCGGATATGGTCATGACTGTCGAGCACATCCAAGAAATGCTCGCAACAACTACGCGATCAGGACGTGATATTGTTATGGGCGACTTCAACCTCCACCACCCGTCATGGTCTGGCTCGCTTTACCGAGGCGATCCCGCTGCGGCTTCAGGTACTTCGAAAGCGCTCTACGAAGGCGCGCAGGTCAACGGCTTGGATTTGATCACAGCCGCTGGTACCGAGACATTCTTCGCGAAGAAGAATGACACCGTCGTTCGCTCATGCATTGACCTTACCTTTGTCAGCTCTTCACTGACGAGCTCTGTCAAGTCATGCTCAGTTCTTCCACCCAAGCCGGAGGCTACGGAGGACGGTACCACGCCATGCCCACGCAACCCTTACAATCCTTGGCCGAACACCGACCATCATCCGATACGAACCATCCTCGATCTGCAAGTTGAACGCAACGATACACTACGATATCACTACAACGAAGCGGACAAGGAGAAGTTCATCGAGATCCTGAAAAGGAAGCTCGACGTTGAGAAATTGAAGAAGCTGAAGCTCTCTCGGCGACTCATCAGGAAGAGGCTAAGGCTCGTTCAAAAGGCAATACTACAGACCATTGACGAGACCGTCCCGACGACTTTAGCCTTCCCACCACCCCACGACAAGCCGATGAGTCTCACTGAGCGTCAGCTTGTCGAGGGTGATGGTGTTGCCCCCGCTCCGGCCAAAACCATACCCAACTCCGACGCACAGCAACAGGATCGCGAAGCGCAGAGATGGGAGAGGGACAAGGACAAGGACAAGGCCTCCACCGACAAGGCTGCGCAATTTGCGAATGACACTTGGTCTCAAGCCAGAATTGGGAAATGCCGATCGCAGCCACGCATCGTGCAGAACATGCCCGCCCTTATCGATTCGGATGGCAAGAAGCACCCTACTCCCGAGGCCAAGGTCGAACTCATGGCAAAATCGATATGGGGGAACAGCGACAAGCCAGACGCCGTTCCTCTTCCGGACCTAGCCCCCGATCGCAAGGTCCTTAAGATCGATAGGTCGTTGGACGAAGCGGAGATCATGAAGATCATCAAGGGCTTACATCGTAAGAAGGCATCTGGAATCGACTTCATTCCCGCTGAAGCCCTCAAGTTGGGTATGGACATACTTGTTCCTTACCTGACCATCCTATTCCGCGCCTGTCTTGAGCTGGCCTACTTCCCCAAGGTGTTCAAGACGGCCATCACAACCATGATCCCCAAGGATGGGAAGGACACCTATGCCTCTGTCAAGAGCTGGCGTCCGATTGCTCTACTGTCGTCCATTGGGAAGATCCTTGAGAGGATCATGGCTAAGCGCCTCTGCCAGCCCGCCATCGACCACAACCTTCTTCCCGAACACCAGTATGGCACCCCAGGGAAGTCTACAACCCAGGCTATTAAAACCCTGTTACATCTGATCCATCGGCACTGGAACAGGAAGATGTCGCGGCGATTCAAGCGATTGCAGCAACGCATCACCATGATGGGCTTGGACATCTCAGGAGCCTTTGACGGCATCAATCGCGAGGATCTTCTGAAGACGTTGGCTGAAGTTGGCGTCGATACGTGGTTAATTCACATGTTGGCATCCTTCCTTTCTCACCGTTGGACTGTACTCAAGATTCCCAACGCCATTTCCGATCCCTTTCGCATCAACATCGGTATTCCTCAAGGGTCGCCGTTTTCGTCAATCCTCTTTCTCTTCGTCGCCGCGCCTTTGCTTAGGAACCTCAACGCATTCAATGTCCAGGCGTCCAGTTCTTCGCTTTCTCCTACGTCGATGACACCTACATTGTCGCTATTTCTCAGTCCTATGCAAAGAACTGCCTGGCTTTGAAGGAGATTCACGACAAGGTTATCGACCCGTGGTCCGCGGAAACAGGCCTCACCTTTTCCCCGTCCAAGTACAGCATTACACACTTCAAGAATCCGAACGAGAAGGGAACAGTTTGCAAGTTGCTTCCGGACATCGATGGTGTTAGGGGTAACAAGGACTGCTTCAAGAAGGACGAGAACAAGGTTCTCGGTGTGATACTGGATCCGGAATTGACCTTCGAGCCTCACGTTCGCGACATTCACAAGAAGGTACGCAACAGCACCAGGCATCTTAGGACGGTGTCGGGACGGAAGTCGGGTCTACGAGTTCAGCAAGCCAGGGAGTTCTATCTAGGGAAGATATTCGCTTATGCTTGTGAGGCCTGGTTCCTCTACACCCCGACCGGCTCCCGACTGCCCCATTCCCTCAAGACTCAAGTCGACAGACTCAAGTCTATTCATTACGAAGCCCTCAAGGCGGTAACTGCTTACTTTCGCAGCACGGCGGGACAGGTCGTGCAGAAGGAGTTCCACATCCCCAACATCGAGATCTACCTCTACGGGAGGGCCCAGGCTGCGCGGGCCTTGTCGCTAGGCTTTCTAGAGCAGAAGCCTTTCGTGCCCCAGCGCACCAAGAAGCCCAAGTCCTGGAAGCAGTATAACGCGATCGCGCCGGATATCCTCGACGACGAGGCGAGGGGATTGGCTGAACGCGCTGCTGCGTTTCTGCTAGACTCCAAGGGAGGGGACTTGGAGAAGTTCCTCGAGGTGTGGCGTGTCCGAGACAAGCGCAAGAAGGTGATCAATGCGCAGGCTTTCAAGGAGTCTGAGGTGAGGAACGCCAAGCTCTGGGACGAGTATCGTTGTTCGCGAGCAGACAGGAAGCCTTCCCAGTACCGTCCTGTCTGCCTGGAGGAGGAGTGGGGTCCTGAAAGTCTCAAGTACTACAAGGACATGAAGCGTGCTGAGAGTACGTTATTGTTGGAGTTGCGCACGGAGCGTATCGGTCTCAATGGCCCACTGCACGACATGAAGGTTACATATCCAGTTGTTTCCTTCGCAGCCATTGGAGAAGAATCGCCCGTGCAATCCTCTGACGAAGCGACGGAGCCTATGGCTCTGTGTAATACGTCGACATCGACCGCTTCTTTGACTTCAGCACCTACTACACCATCGGCGTCTACTGCATCGACATCGCTATCGCCTGTGAGCTCAGTGTCAACGTCAATTACGGCTACGGCTACAATACCACCAACGTTGCCAATCTCGAATTCTACGTCGGCGATGCCTTCGACTACGACACCCACGTATGCGTTTACATTCAGATCGCCCCCGCCTACATCACCGTCGACCACACCCACGAACGCAACGTTATCATCACCCTCGACTACGACGTCACCGTCTGTCCCACCTGCGACGACATTGAGTTCAGCGATGTCCGATGCTACAACTGCACCTCCTGTCGAACCAATACCCCCGCGCACAGGTGTTATACCTGCAACCTGTCATTGCGGATACCGCAATCAGAACGTCTTCCACATGTTTTTCCATTGCCCAGACCTAGACATTCATCGAGAGAAGCTGGTCAAGGCCATTGGACGACTACAGTGGACCACGCTCCTGACAACCCATGCCAAGGTGACCACTCAATGGGCTATGGTCTATTTCCCCCTCGCCCAGTACGACTTCGTCCGTGAGGAATCACCTTTCTACGATGGAAGCCTCGACCTTGAGGCACCATCACCATCCGTACACAGGGAGCAATGATGTCGGGCGACATAGTCAACCGCATATTTTCCCACTCTTCGGAGTCTTATTGCTCTTCTGAGCTTCTGTTCCCTGTCGGATTATCCAACTCCTCGGGGCTTTCCGCTTACCTTGCTGGTCGGTGGGGATCGGCTTGGTAGGTGATGCAGCCTAGGGTTGAGATCACTGTTGCACCACTGAGTCGCACCACAGCAGTAGTCGGGTTGTGAAGGCCACACAATTTCGGTCATGTGACTTGGATCAATTGAAGCTACGGGCCGGGTCTTTGACTTCGGCAACTAAACTCTAACAATCTCTAACAGTAAATTCTTTATCCTTTTGGATCATTTTCTGGACTTTACTGACCTTTGACTTTGACTCAGCAGCAACAGAACACGAACACGTCTCTCTTCCAGTATGTTCCACCACCTCTCAATCGTTCTGCCCCCACCCACTGGCTCTGCCACTGTCATTCTACCTGTCATCATCTCTTCCTCTACTCACTACCACGCCTCATACTCCCCAGCTGAACTTTGTCCATTTTGTTAACTTTTCCAGGAAACCTTATCCGTCCGAATTTTGTATGAGTTACCACGCGACACGCCGTCCCCATTCGAAGTTGAGTTCCATGCTAACTCTAGTATGCCAGCAGTCGCCCAAAACGCCGTACGCCGACATATCAGTAAGTTTCCACCATCTCGACTTATTCCTTGTCTTGTGGCTGACCTAGCTTTGTGTTTGACAGTCGTGGACTCGTGGCCTCAGGCCATGACTGGCCCGGTTCGTGTAATGCTTGTCCCTCGTTTTGCTTTGCTCCATGCTAACTAAACTTGCTAGCCAGGGCCTCTGGTTTACTCGGTTGATTTGAAGTGGTTGATCGTCGTGTTCAGCTGCTTCCTCAGCTGTTTGAACCAGCTGGACATTTCCAAGTCCGTGCAGTCGGCCTTGTTGTCCTTGTAAGTCGTCCTCAATGATCTTTGACATATTCCATTTAGTAATATTCTATCTAGTCCGATTGCAATCTCGAACCCGCTCTCGTCAAGTGTCCGATCCGCACCGACAGCCAGCTTACGAGCCAGTTCCTCCAACGCCTCAAGCTCTGTCTCTAGGAACATCTTACGCTCCTCATCTTTCCAGAGCAGCAAGAGGATCCTGCAGCCAAAGGCGACGAGCTGTAAGTAGCCAGCAATATTTCTTCTACCTTGTTTACAATAACTAACACTTCCCTAGTGACCCTTCTGTGGGTGTCGAATGGAGGACCTGGTCCTAATTTCTTGGCTGCCGTTGCGATGTCCGAGTCTTTCGATGATAGCGGAAGGGCTGCCTTGATCTGCGAATGGTCGAGGCGTAGATCATCCTCTCGGTAATAGCCCTTGAGCGGCGTAATGCTGCAGCGATTGAACGGTACGTTGGCCATAATGGATGGGAAGCCTACATACTAATTACATCAGAAGGGGGCATTGCTACGAAATGGGTTAGCGAGCGACGCGACGCGGCGCGATGGGTAGGTATGTTGTTTATCTATTTGCCGATTGAAGCTATGCTGACTGGTGAAGGGATCAGGGGTTGACTGACTTGCTGGGAGTATGTATGAAGTTGAATCTCTTCTTTCTGAAGTATTATGCTAACCTAGAATGATAGTGTCTCGTCAGTCGGGGTGATTGTAGGAGGAAGGAAGGGAAGGAAGGCTGCTGTGTCTTGCGCAGCAGCCTTTTGTGCGCGTGTGCGCATGAGTCAGTAAGTCCAGTCTCGTATTTGCAGTTTGACATGAAGCTAATTATCTTAGCAGCTGTGTTGCCGTTGGCGATAGTAGAGTTCAGTGGCTGTGGTCGGCACCAATGAATTGAGCCGCAAGTTGACCTGCTGGACGGACCATCTTGACGTTGACGACCATACGAAATAAATAATTATGCAACAAAACCTACTGTCTCTTCTCTGTGACCATGTCTGATGTATGGCTTAATTCTATTGGCTTGTGTGCTGATGACTCATTCTCCATAACTCTAAAATTTTGTCACCTGGGTAATTAACATCCCCGCATCTCCAACATGACAATTCTTTTCCTCTTCTTTCCAGTGATAGCACCACCACCATCTCCAGCATCCCGCCCCTCCAAGGCCGACTAGTACCCTTCATCAAAGAGCCCGCTTCTCTTCATTCGCGGTTTCTCATCCAGCAAAATGGTGGCCAAACGCCATATCACTGACCTCCCTCCGGAGTTGAGGCGACAGATATTTTCCGAATACTTCAAAGTTGAAGGAGGCTATACATACAACGCTGTGTCGGAGAAGCTGAGGAGCGCTGCCGACAATACTCCGATCGACCTTTCTCTCATGTTCACTTGTCGTTCGATCGCTAAGGACTGTGAAGAGCTCCCTTTCGCTCTCAACACCATTCATTTCTCGACTGTCTATCGAGAAGATTGGAATAGTCTAGCTCCATGCTTTAATGTTGCAGCTGCCTTTTACCGTGTTCTCCAAGAGGACATCGTCCTGCACCTTGCTCATCTCATCACCCAGGAGATGTATGAACAGTTAGAAGAGGAGTTCCCCACCTTTAGATCGAAGTTCCAAGAGATGAGAAAGGAACACTTTCGCTTCTGGCATGACGGTGAAGACCTCGATTCTCTTGAAGCCTCACACCAGACCTCTTTCTTATGATCAGTTTCAGAACCCTCCGACCGACTTTTGTCTCCGTTGGCGCGAGAAAACTAGATTCTCTGCCGCTGCTGCCGCTATCAGATTTACTGGACAACTACCGCATCACCAGCGCAAGCACCTCTGCAACATGAACCTGTACGAAGACCTCCCAGCAGTCAATAACATGTCTTTTCATAGCCACGGGCTGGTCCCTCTGTTGAAAGAGAACCCTAAGCTGAGGGTGGAGCATCGTGTTAGCGTTGTCGATTGCATCATGAATTTCAATGCGCCCCTCGAACTTGTTCAAGACATGTTTCTCTTGGAAATATCCGATCGCTCTGTTCCAGAGGCCTTTGTGTCGAGGCTGTCATGCTGGTTACTCGAGACTCTTTCGGTGGCGAAGGCCGCAGCACGTCCGGACTCATTCTCATTGCTACTGGATTCGGGTCCTGATGGCAATATCTGTACGAAGGCCTTTGAAGAGCTAGTCCATGCTAGCTTTGCTCGTTCCCGAGCTTGGAAATATGCTCTAGACGAAGGTCTGGTGCAATATCAAGTGCAAGAAGAAATTCAAAGCTTGATACGTAATTATGCTTATTCTTCAGAAGTTGGTTACGAGGAGGCCGTTATGCAGTTGGTCAACCAGTCTTCAGCCGTCTTGCGATGCAACTTCAATCCAGGACTACCTCAGGACCATCAGAAGGTATTGGACAAGGGTCATGGTCGGTTTATGGCCTGGCGGCAGATCCACCTAGGCTATATCGAACCACCCAATCGTGTTCTGGATGTTGAATATGTGGCTCGGGTCTTTGAGATCCAGTCGGGGGATCAATATCTAGAGTCACAAGGACGTGCCGTCTCTCCTGTGCGATCAATCGACGATGTAGTGAAGCAGTTGAGAGAGGAAGATGGGTACGGGTATTGAGAGGCAGAACATTCGATCAGATAAGGTTTGTGAAGCTATTTACACTTTCTATAAGGGCATTATGACTCCTTTGCCCACATATAACCTTTTTCTTTTGTCCTGCCTAAATATAAGGTTTAGGTACAGTATAAATGCCTTTTCTTTCCTTATTTTAATCTAGCTTCTTTCCTCTTCCTTTTACCTACATTAACAAGACTATAACCGTACCTCCTCAACAAGGTCAGTAAGTCCCTAGGGATAGTTAAAAGCAGAGATCTAACATAGATAATAGATACAAACCGCAACAATACCATCCCTTACAGTTATCTACTTCCTTAAGTGCCCTAGTTATCATAGGGCTACTGTAACCATCTTTAGAGAGCTAGTTATCTCTCTAACTACTTTCTATTAATAGGCTATAGATAACCTATTAGAAGAAGACTATATAGAGGATTTAAAGGATACTCTTCTTCTCCTTAATGCAACTACTTAAGTAAAGCTATACCTATTTACCTATAAGGTATTCCTTATCTTAACTATTCCTTGTACAGGAAGATAGAGAAAACGGACCTTAAGGAAGGTAGCTAAATATAAGGTTACTGTAGAAAGGAAGAAAAATAGGACCTTTAGCAAGAGTGCTAATAGGGCGTATAGGGTTATTAACCTCTTAGAGTTATTATAAGGGACTACTAGTTGAAGGAGTTATCTTGTGTTTTTTTGCTAGCGTTGGAAGGGGAAAACTCGGTCGGTAGCTGGGCGTTTAGGCAGCTATTTTACAATAAGATGCACACTTTGATACGGTTGCTTGCAATGCTAGCAATAAGTAATAAGCCTGTAACCTAGATCTAGTAAGGTAGTATGCAATTTCTGCTAAGAAGGGGTCTGAGATACCGTTTGGAAGGGATAACCCTGATTGGCTATTGGAAGTGCTGAATTTCGAGGCAGAACATTCAAAGCGTGTAAGCACTCCAGACGTTGCCACGGTAATATCAGCGGTTAAAAGTAGAAGGGTCAGGGTTTTAGGCTATCAGGGATATTCGGAATGGCAATTTTCTTCCATTAGATAGCTCCTAATAGACTAGTGCACTAGAATAATTTCCATTATCAATTGGCAACAGCCGCAATCAGAGCAGCACCCGTCCCCGATCCATCTTTCGTGAGCTCTATCTTTATCCTTCCTTCATGCAACCTTCCAACCTCCGCAACATCTCTAAGTGCACCACGCATCAACTCCTCAAACTCTGCATGAAACTCAAATAACGAGCCATCGACAGCAACATTAATCTCCTCTTCCATCACCACTGCCGAGTTGACCATTTCTTCTGACTCGTATGATGATTTGCTTGTGGGTAGCGACGGCTCTGGGTCGGGCGCTATACAGCCGCAGAGGCTTTTGATGAATCGGACAAGTGAGGATATTGTACTGTTTTCTTGTTGCCTGGTAGGCTTTGCGACGACCTCTTGCGCTTGTGTTATCGTTGCTGTCTTCGGTGTGGTAATTGTTGGTTGTAGTCGTCCAGATTGAATGATGATTGCTGCAAGGCCTGCACCTACTAGTCGAGCAGACCTTGCGATAATTCCTTTCGCGAGCGTCTGCAATAGTCCCAAGTCTTGTATCGTCGCATCCTTCGCCACCAGGGTGTCCATCACGCATGCCAGTGCTGCTTGCGTATCCTCTTCGCCGAATGCAGAGACGCTTGTCAAGAATGCTGTTTCGATGCCCATGTGTCGATGAGCAGGGCTGTTCTCATGAAGGACAAAGGTGAGTTCTCCGTTTTGGATCAACGCTAGAAGCATCAACCGTAGTAGTTCACCAAGATACATACCGGAGACCATCTTCTCCAGCAGACCACAGCCAGGGTCAGAAGAGCTCTGATCTATCAACTTGTCGAAACGCGTCTGGGGAAGAACCGCCAATTCATCGTCCCAGGATCCCCATTCTGTGTTGATGACCATAACTCCACCCTCCTTCGTCTTCTCATCAAGCCCCAACCTTGGGATTTTCGAGATTTGTTCGACATAGGCAGCGTTGGTGCCTGTGCCCAAGATGACAGCTGCCAAAGTGGCGTCAGACTTCTTCGCAGTATATGCTTTTGTGAGAAGTGTGCCAACGGCATCATTCGCTAACACGCAGACTCGTACTGGTAACGCGATTTCGTCAATTGCTGCTTGTAGTAAAGAACATGGGTCCTGGTTTACAGCGGTCGGAATGTCCCATCCTTTATCCCAGTGCACGAGTGTACCTTGAGACAATGATGTCTGTTCACAAGTAAAACTGAACGTAAACCCCAGATTAAAAGTCTGCTGCTTCAAGTCGCCCTTCCGAATCTCGAGTGCGTATTCATGTAGAAAATCTCCAATCTTCAATGCGATGAAGTCAAAGAGAGGTTTGTAGCTTTCATTGACTCTTAATTCGGGAGGGATAACGTGCTTTCTTTGGAAGACATCAAAGGTAGAGTCGCCATGTAGATTCACAGCACACACGCGACAGTTTGTACCTCCCAAATCAACAGCAAGAACCAATCCCTTCTCATGGCCAGTTGGTATCTCGGTGACAAAGGAAGGTATCTGATAAGAATTCTTGGCTTTTAAACCATGCTCTGATAGGTCTGGTCAGCTAGATACTTGAAGATATGGAAGTGGTACATTATACATACGCATTTGTTGAACGAAGTGATTCGTGATTTTCTGTACTTTGTCACCGTCAATCTCCAGTTCTTTGACGATGGAATCAACAGTCGCCGAATGGCCATCTCCAAAGTCATTTTCCAACATAATTAATTCCGATGGCTGAGACAAAATGGCAGAAACATCACATGAACGGTATTTGGAGAGTGCAGAGTACAAGTGCCAAAGGACTAACACCAAAATTGCCAAAGTTTCCGGGGCCATGTAAACTGCCGTCTCCCAAAAGAGCATAGTCTACTATCCGGCGATGTCCGGTCCGAGGCCGGTCAACCTCGGCTGCCAGCCACTTTAGTACTAGACCACCAGCGCAAGCATACAAGGTGATATCCGGCCACTTCGCCGCTCTTTTCTCCCCGCATCATCCACTTTTACAATCTCAGACATACAACCAGAATCAATTACAGAATGACTTTCGGCGAAGATTCCCGACATCAAAGCGACGAGTCTGGAGCACTCAAAGCTCGCAAGGCTTGCAGTACGTACTACCATACCCTTGTCGATGCAATGTGCTAATTATAGATCCTAGTCAATTGTCGCAAGCAGAAGATGAAATGCGTTATACAGGGTAATAACGAAACATGCAGACGATGTCGTCGCGCAGGTCTACCTTGCGTGTTTGTGCCGAGAGCGAATGCGGCGCAGTTACCATCAGCTTCTGAACCTTTGGATCTAGAGTTTAAGAACAATGTTCTTTCAAGACTCAAGATTGTTGAAGAGCGGTTGGGTCTTATGGGTGAGAGTAATATGAGTCTGGACATGTTTTCTGGTGTACAGGAACAGTCGCCTGAGGCTGGTGATGGACCGCTGTGGAATGCGATTTTACAGTTGCAGAGATGTTGCAGTGGATTGCCTTCTGAAATATGGCACCGTGATACCGTGGAGTCATTATGGTCATCGTATGTCCTCTTTTCTCCCTTGCTCAATTGCTCTGTGAATAACATTTTGGTGTTATAGGTTCCATGATAGAATGCCTGGATTGCATTTCATGCCCGACAAACAGACATTTTCAGCACCGCAACCAGTTCTACTCGCCTCAATACTCTATTGTTCGAGTACACGAGGTCCACCAGATATGGTCGATATCGCGCCTCATTTCTTCACAGTCTTATGCACCGCCATTGCCCAATTGAGCATTCCCAGCAGTGAGATCGGACGACCCATCGAGGCCTCTGTATCTCGCGAAGAATGGTCTTTCCAAACTGTTCTCGGGATAGTTCTGGCTGGTCTTCTCACAGAAGGAAACATAAGAGAGACTGGCAATTGGATATCTGTGGGTTATAGACTGATGCTGGACTATTGTCCCGCTCACGTCGACGACACTTCAAGGGAGTGGCGAAAGCTGTTCA
Organism: Fusarium compactum; assembly: GCA_037577415.1. Classification (NCBI taxonomy): domain Eukaryota; kingdom Fungi; phylum Ascomycota; class Sordariomycetes; order Hypocreales; family Nectriaceae; genus Fusarium; species Fusarium compactum. Next base: position 3,044,940 of record JAYGOP010000008.1, read on the forward strand.
GCGGTATACAAATTGTTGACCTTGAACACTCGTCGATTCATCTCGCCTATCCAGTCATACCCATCGAAGCACCACTAGCTACACTACGAATGTCCCCTCTCGACCAACTGTACAAGTTATCGCGTATGATGCACACAGGTCTTAGTCACTTCACAGGACGAAGGTTGCCAACAATATGGTCATGCTTTGAAGATTCGCCACTTGACAATCACAACTTCACTACCAGCTTCACAGCTATCGATGGTGTACTCATCAGAGACTGGGCGAAGCAACTGGACGATTGGTTGGTGGAGTTCAATGGCAAGACACCAGAGCCGGATCAAAGCAGTAAGCTTGTTCTTCGACAATATGTTTTACACCGACTGCTCGTGCTGTCGATCTATCATCCTGCTAGGAGTGGTAATCTATGGTCACATAGCATCACATCTCATGAGCAGGAGGAACTACTCTTGTCCGCTCGCGCGACGCTAAAGCTTCATCAACACGATGATTCAATCTGGTCGAATTGGGATTTGATCATTATTACTTGGGCTGCTTTGATCGTTTTGCAAGGTATACAAGGTGGCGTTGGAGAAATGGAGGGTAAGCAATTCTTTTTGTTCTGTGTTTTCTAAGCTAATTCTAATTCTCATGCAGACATGACCAACATCAAGCTCCATCTCGACATCCTAAAGCAAAAGAATGAGCCTAAACCAAGCCTTTGCGACAAACTTATCGCACGCTTGGAAGAAAGTCTCCAAGAAGTCAGCACGCCCGACTTCACGTCATATGTTCAACCGGCGCATCCATCAGTCATGGATCCCAGCTTTGACTATACATGGCAGATCTTTGATCAGGTCAATTTGCAGCACATCCAATTCCCTGGTTGAGATGTTCCTCCGTGGGTGTTGTCGCGAGGTTACATGCCGATGGGGAAAGTGACGGATCGAACTCTTGTGGTGGGCGATATACGAGAGGCCATGTTATCAGGCTTCAAGTCACCATCATCATGATCATCGGCTGACAGAGTTGGTGATGGAGGAAGTTGTCCTGAGACTTCTTTTTCCTTGATGGTCTTTGCAACGCCCTTGAAGTACTAGAATCAATTAGCAACCTCGTCCTTACAATGCATTTGGGAGGACTCACGTTGACAGTCTTGACCTTCATCTCGAGAGTAGCATCCTCATCCACAACAACCATACTCCTGGCATGAAGTTGAAGACAAGACAGGGTGCAAAGATGACTGACCCCACCCTCGACAGCTTGCTGCAAAGCCAAAGCCTTGGAAGCACCGGTCGCGATGATGACTACCTCTCGAGCATCCATGACAGTTTGCACACCAACCGTCAAAGCCATATCCGGAACAGCATTAATATCATCGTCAAAGAACCGAGCATTCGCGATCCTCGTTTCATAAGCAAGAGACTTTACTCTCGTGCGACTGGACAAACTAGACCCTGGTTCATTGAAAGCGATGTGGCCATCTGTTCCTACACCACCAAGGAACAGCTCAATACCTCCAAAGGACTTGATCTTGTCTTCATATTCTTGACACTCTTTGAAGAGATCCGGTGCATTGCCGTTGAGGAGGTGGATGTTCTTGTCTTGTATGTCGATGTGTTTGAACAGGTTGTGGTGCATGAAGGAATAATAGCTTTCTGGGTGATCACGAGGCAAACCGACGTATTCGTCCATGTTGAAGGTGACTACGTTGCGGAAGGATATTCTTGAGGCTTTGTATGCGGTGATAAGGGCTTTGTATATATGGATTGGACTGCTTCCGGTGGGAAGACCGAGGACGAAGGGCTTTTCTTCTGAGGGGTTGAAGGCTAGAACACGACCTTATTGAGGTGTCAGATGTGTGGTGGTAGAGTCTTGACAACAGAGTCTTACTGATGATGTATTCTGCGATGTAATAGGATGCCTCCTGGGGGCTTTCGCGGATGACTAAACGCATCTTGAATTGGTACAAGGCAAGAGAAATAAGTGATGGCGTGATAAGATGTGCTTTCGGTGGATATGATTACTGAGAACAGTCTCCAACAACACTCGCCAAGTCTTCTATGAATCCAAAAGTCTTATACTATCTATCCCAACACGTCTTGCGTCATCGACCATTTGACTCAGACTGTGTAAGTGAGTCTATCTAGCACTACCACTATCCCGTTTGATAGAGTTTTGAGAATGGCCGAAGTTTGCCGGTGGTCCTTCTGACTATTAGTCCGGCATACTACGGTCATGTTGGGACATTAATGTTGGCTAGCCAGGATTTACTAACTGCAGCTAATCTTTTAATGGAAGAATCTGGGGAAGACTACTGCCATTGGACTGTGACAGTTTGATAGCTGCATTTTATGAATGAATCATGATACGTATAACATGTCTATTTCGAGTTTTTAGAGGTCGATTTTCAAATTGTACAGTTCAAATCAACACAATGGTATGACATGTCCTGAACGTGGAACCCAGTCGATCAACAAGTTTATAAATTATTTACTAAACGCTATTTGAAGGGTAACCAAGATAGTTCCATCCTAATACATTCTAACAAGTATACTCCATATCAAGAGTAACAGTAGGAACTCCCTTGAATCCCTCAGGAACAACATACGAAACATTGTAAATCCAATGGTTCCTCAACGTAGCACCATAAACAACATCCTGCTTCTCCAATCCAGGCGCAGTAACATTAACCTCCAAACAAGGCAACTTCTCCAAGCCCGTAACAACATTCTTGCTTCCAAGCGTCCAAGATGGCGGAATACCAGTCAGTGCAAAAGTAAAAATGCCAGTGCCCTCCTGCGTAGTGTTGGGATAAGACACAGTCAGCGTCTTGGGTCCTGCCTTGGCGCTCAGCGTGGAGGCGCTGGGGTAGAGTGAGAAGAAGCCCATGTATGGGTAGGGTTTGTGCTCAGGGTCTGAAGCCCATTGAACAATCGCGGGAACGTATTGGTTTCCTCGGTTCTTCTCCTCAGCCACGGTTTGACCGCCAATCATGAGCTCCGCGCTAAGCCAAGATGTAACATGACGAGGAGTCTCAGAGTCAAGTTCCTCATAGACAGTCTTGTTGATGAATCGAGTACCCTTCCACTTGCCCTTACTCTTGATGATAGACTGCGCCTTCTTGGAAACAGTAGGCGCAACAACATCAAGGACCAGAGCGATAGCAGCACCTTGTGCGACATCGTACAGAAGATCACCTTCTCCAAGCGGTGGTTGACCACCAACACCACGACCGTACAGACCCCAAAGAACCATGGAAAGAATCTGAGAATGAGTGTTTGCATCGCGACTGTACGCACGATCATACGGTCCCACCATATTTCCAAGGTAAGGATTATAATGCGCCGCAATGTCATCCCAAAGCTTCTCAAGAATAAACTTGGAATTCTTGGTCATTGGCATATCCTTGGGTCCATACGCGATATTCGCAGCAAGAGCCCAAATATCAATACCGTAGTAATTCGGCACGTTGTACTCGGCCAAGACATTCTGACCATCCTTCTTGAACAACTTGAGCAGATCGTCACCTTGCTCTTTGGCAAAGTTGATGAGTTCCTTGTTGTTCTTGCGCTTGCCGATCCAGCCGGTTGTGAGGGCTCGCATGATGGCTGGGTTGGAGTATCCAAGGATCAGGTTGTCGTCTTGGGGGAAGGAACCGTTGCGACGCATACCGCCGATTGCAGCGGCTTCAAGGGCGTTTTCAATGCGGGATTCTAGGCCCTTGGGGAGGAGATGGCCGAATTCTTCGACGACTTGGATGAGTTGGGAGCTGGAAATTGTCAGTTTTGGGTGATTGAGTCTTGATACAATGTACTTACCCGACGAATTCTCTCCAATTGGGATCGTATGTCCCGTAGATGGAAGGAGGATACAAAGTGCCATTTGGCGTAGGATCAGGCTCATCAGGCGCAAGCTTGAAAGTGCCATACCAAGCAGAATCAAAATCGGCATTCAATTGATTCGCCAAGCTATGCCAAGTCAATTAGTTGCTCATCACCTTGCATGGGTTGACTTACACGTTCTCAATTGCCTTGACAGCAGTCTTGACATCATCTCCCTTCCCCCGATGCAAAAGACCTGCAATGTACCAAGCTGTAAAACGAACAGACCACTGTCCATTATCTTGATACCAGACATATCCATAGCTAGCATCAAATCGCGAATCTGAAACTTCCATGGAGTAGTCAAACAGACTCTGTGCTGGGGCAGTCAACTTGTGGTTGTTACTGCGTTGGGAAAGATTGGCTGCGGTGGCTGTTGAGCCAAGCGCCAATAGCGAAGTAGCCAGTGTAAGAAGACCCATGTTTGCTGTGACACAAAAGATACGAAACAAACGATAGAGTCCAATCGACAAATGAGAGAGGATTGAGACGCCTCTTAACTGGTCTCATATCTGTGCCTCGGATATTCGTATTGTGATGGGCAAAACCGGTGAATGCTCGCCGGACTAATCTTCCCATCTTGGGGTTCCCCCGCAATCTGCCCATGACTAGCATGGTTCGTTTGTACGAGCTAAGGAACAGGCCATTGTCGCTCTCCACATTTGATAGGGGTCCCCAGTGTTGGCTGTCAAAAGTGCTTGGCCTACCTGGTTATCGGGGCAAGAACAAGTTACTGAGTACCCGTCTAGATAAGAAGATAACCAATCTTCTGGGAAGGCAATTGATATGCTCTATCACTCAATTGATATCGCACCAGTCCAATTGATGCTGATAGCATCCAATTGATTGCATGATAGTGATAAATTAAATGAAATGCAAAGTCAATTGGTCCCAAGCTAACTAATTTAGCAACCCATCCCCGCGGTTCTTCGGCCCCCAAAAGACCCTGATCTTTCCCCTCTCGGCTCACCTACTCTTCCCCGACTCCTCCCACCACCCGGTAAACATCGGCCAAACCACCGACCCCAATCCCCCCTGCCACAGGTCGCGTGCACAGCGGAGACCCCCATGGGGATAAGTGTCAATCCCTATCGCGGGGATAAATCGGTCCCACCACAGAGGCATTGATAGATAATACTACCTTGCCTCCCCTCTTTTCTTGACTCGAACATATTGAACTTGGACCTTGAAGTTCAAGATTGTTCAATTCATTTGACAAGATGGTTCAAGCACAGGCTACTCTTGCTCTGGATGACCAGCTGGCTTCTGGCTGGTTTGGTTGGCTCAGGAATAAGGGAATTTTGAAACTCAATGCTATTCTGTGTTTATCTCTTATCTCGAGTTATGCGACTGGCTATGATGGAAGTGAGTGCCCCAATATCCAATTGATCTGCAGCTTCTAATAATTTAGGCATGATGAACGGTCTTCAGAGCTTGGATACCTGGAAAGAGTCATTCAACAATCCAGATGCTCAAAGACTCGCTATGTAAGTGCAGCCTCAAAATACATGCTTTAAATAATCAGCTAACATGTCAGTCTCAATGCCATCCAAAACATTGGCCAACTCGCAGCCCTCCCCTTCTGCGCCGGCTTCTGCGACAAATTCGGCCGTCGCCCAGCCCTAGTCGTAGGCGCCTTCATTATGCTCATCGGCGTAGCCCTCCAAGGCGGCGCCCAAAACACAGGAATGTTCATCGCAGCCCGCGGCATTCTCGGTTTCGGTCTCGCTCTCAACATCACAGCCGCACCAGTCCTCATCATGGAACTAGCATACCCCACGCAACGCGCCCCCATGGTCTCCATCTACAACACTCTCTGGGGTTTGGGCGCTCTTTCTGCGGCGTGGATTACTTATGGAACTTTCAGAATTGGAAATTCTTGGGCTTGGAGAATTCCTTCGATTTTGCAGGCGTTGTCGAGTGTGTTGCAGATTGGGTTGTGTTTTGTCATTGATGAGTCGCCCAGATGGTTGGTTAGTAAGGAGAGGGAGGCTGAGGCTGAGATGTTGCTGATTAAGTACCATGCCAATGGTGATGCCAGCAATCCTGCTGTTGCTATTGAGATGGAGGAAATCCGCACTGCGATTCGTCTTGAAAATGAAGCTATGGCGACGACCAGCTACCTCTCTTTCTTCAAGACCAAGGGCAACCGTCGTCGATTCTTCATTATTCTGTCAGTTGGGTTCTTCAGTCAGTGGAGTGGTAATGGTTTGATCAGCTACTATCTGACTCTCATCCTCAACTCCATCGGGTATCGATCGCAGGAAACCCAAACCCTTATCAACGCCTTGTTGACCCTCTGGGGTCTGTTCTGGGGTGTCGTCTTCTCACTCCTCGTCAACAAAATCCCCCGTCGAGCTCTGTTCCTCGGTTCAACCCTCGGCACGCTGGCAACATATGTCACATGGACAGCCCTACAAGCAACATACGAACAATCAACCGATGTAAATGCCGACGGCACCGGTGGCCCCAGCGGCATCGCAAAGGGTGTTCTAGCCATGATCTTCCTCTTCAACGTCTTCTTCACCGCTGGTTGGGGTGTTCTCCAAGTAACATATGTCGTCGAGATTCTGCCCTTCAACCTGCGCGCCCGCGGCCTTGTGCTGTACAATCTCTTCGTAGCGTGCGCGCTCATCTTCAACCAATACGCCAATCCCATTGGTGTTGAGAACGCCAAATGGAAGTACTACATTACGTATGATGTTTGGCTTGCTGTGGAGGCTCTTGTTGTTTACTTTTTGTTTGTTGAGACGAGAGGGTTGAGTTTGGAGGAGACGGCTTTGGTGTTGGATGGTGCCGAGATGGGTGATAGGCTTGTTGGTGAGGTGCTGAGGAATACCGAGAAGGGTGTTCATGTTATTGAAACTGAGAAGCCTTCTGCGTCTGCGTAGAGTTGGGTATAGTTTAGTTTTTCAGTATCCTAGTATGATCCAATGATCTAATCCATAATCTTTTGTTAATTTACCACTACACGATCTTGTCTACCAATTATTGAAGCCACGTTGGGTACGCCTTTGCGAATAGTCATGGATATGTTATTTTTAAAGCTTACGTAGTGTAACATGAGTCTAATTGATGGTGTCACTCACCGCTAACCAACTTTTATGCCTGCATGATGTTTCCATCTCGTGACTATCATAGAAAAATAGCGAATTGTTACTGAGTCAAGAATTGGTCGGCTCCGAAACTCGGAGACATGGCCGAGGTCCGAATATTACCCCATCCAAACGGTCAACGCCGGTGAAAGTGGACCTCGTCTTATCACTTCCCCGAAAGTTCACCCACTGAATCCACTAACTTAGCGTGAGGAGCACTGTAAGCGCCATTTCATTGTCTCGTATCTCATTTAATGAGACCATATTCCCAAGAACCTGTCAAACTTCACTATTTGGAGTAACACACACCAAAACTCAAAATGGACGCCTCATCTGAGAAGCCCGACTACGAAAACCTTGAGGTAATCCAGAGAAATCGCCTTCCAGCGAGAGCTTACTGGTTACCACCAACTCACATCCTCCTCAACGGAACATGGGACTTTCAATACGCACCCACACCCCTCGAAGCGTCCGAATACCCAGAAGACTCATTTTCCAAGGGGGAATGGTCCTCCATCACCGTCCCAGGGCACTGGCAACTCCAAGGCTACGGACATCCTCACTACACAAACGTTCAATTCCCCTTCCCCTCTGCACCACCATTCATCCCCACGGAGAATCCCACGGGAACATACCGACGCAAGTTCACGGTTCCTAGTGACTGGGACAGTGATTCGCAGCTTCGGCTTCGTTTTGACGGCGTTGATAGTGCGTACCACGTCTGGCTGAATGGACAGTTTGTGGGGTACTCGCAGGGAAGTCGGAATGCGGCCGAATTTGATGTTACGGGTATTATGAAGAAGGATGGTGAGAATGAACTTGTTGTGAGAGTTTATCAGTGGTGTGAGGCGTCATATATTGAAGATCAGGATCAGTGGTGGTTATCTGGTATGTTTATCTCTTCCATGGCTACATGCATCTAACAAGAATAGGTATCTTTCGCGATGTCACACTACTGGCTTTTCCAGCAATTGCTAGGATTGAAGACTTCTTCGTCAAGACGAATCTTGATGAGCAATATCAGGACGCCACTCTCGACTTCACCGCGACCGTGGACCGATCTGCCGACTGTCCGCCTCTCGAGCTCGTCCTCATCCTTCGTGATGGTGAGACTGAGGTAGGCAGGGCATCCAAGGACCTATCCCATGAAACTCCTTCGCAGCAACTTGACATTGCCGTCAACAACCCAAAGAAGTGGACAGCCGAAAGTCCATATCTGTACCAAGTCGAAGTCACCCTCAAAGGTCCCCACGACAAGGAACTACAGAAAATCACGCAAAACGTCGGCTTCCGTAAAGTCGAGCTGAAGAACAATCTCATCAGCGTAAACGGCACCCCAATTCTCCTCCGCGGCACAAACAGACACGACCATCACCCCATTCACGGTCGCGCTGTACCCTACGACTTCGTCAAACAAGACCTGATCCTCATGAAACAGCACAATATCAACGCCCTGCGAACAAGCCACTACCCTGGCCAACCATGGCTGTACGATCTAGCAGACGAACTAGGCTTCTGGGTCATGGACGAAGCTGATCTCGAATGCCACGGCTTTTACGATGTTGTCACTCAACATGTTGAGCCAGCACCGTATCTGGACTATGAGGGGAGTAAAGAAGAATTCTTTCCCAAGGCTGCGCAATTTACTTCTGATAATCCAGAGTGGCGTGAGTCGTATCTTGATCGAATGGTACAGATGGTTCAGAGGGATAAGAACCATCCGTGTATCTTCTCGTGGTCGTTGGGTAATGAGTCTTTTTACGGTGTTAATCACGTTGCCATGATTGAATACGCGCGAAGTGTGGACGATCGTCTGATTCACTACGAAGGTGATATCAAGGCTCAATTAACAGATATGTACTCGTACATGTATCCTGACCAAGAACGTCTAACGCGTCATGTCGAACAAGACGGTATTACAGACGGCAAGTGGACAAAACCTGTTATTCTTTGCGAATACGCGCACGCAATGGGTAACGGCCCAGGCGCTCTAGACGATTACCAGGCCGCATTCCGCAAATACGAGCGTCTCCAGGGTGGTTTCATCTGGGAGTGGGCAAACCACGGTCTTTTGCACAAAGACGGGTATTATGCGTACGGAGGAGACTTTGGCGATCAGCCGAATGATTCGACGTTTGTTATGGATGGACTGTGCGATAGTGAGCATAAACCCACGCCTGGACTCGTGGAGTTGAGGAAGGTGTTTCAGCCGGTGAGGTTTGAAGTCGTGGATGGGAAGGTGACTGTTACGAATGAGTATGATTTTGTTGGGTTGGGGCATTTGGAGGGCAAGTTTGATGTTGTGGCGATGGGTGACAAGTAAGTTTGATTATTCAGATTCGAGACATGGAGCTAACGTGAATTTTTGCAGGACGACGGTGCTTGAGAGTGGCAAGGTTGATATCCCAGACGTTAAGCCGTGGAAAACTGCTGAGCTTCCTCTCCCAATTGATCTCAGCCGATATCGCGACCAGGAGGAAGAAGTCTTCTTGAAAATATCCTTTACACTCAAGAATGCTGCTCAATGGGCGTCGGCGGGTTACGAGATAGCATGGTTCCAGCACAAACTCTCCGTCGACCAACCCAACATTCCGGCTCCTGTGAACACAACGGGCGATATCAATGTCAAGGAGACGCGCACAGAAGTCGAGATATCGGGCGCAGACTGGGTCGTCAAGTTCGATCGCGTCCGAGGCTACATCACGAAATGGTCTGACCTTCTTGAAGTCGACGCGAAAACGCGCGCATCGATCTATCCTTGCTTCTGGCGCGCACCTACGGATAATGACAAAGATAGCGCTGTCGCTGTGTGGAAGGACTATGGTGTTCATCGAATGACATCTCAATTGCGATCTTTCCAGGTGCAGAAGGAATCCAATGGCGTCACTATCAAGACGATCACGTACCTTGCGCCTCCAGTTCTGGGATGGGGCTACGACATCATCACTCACTATCACATTTCTTCTTTGGGTGTTCTGTCAATGAAATTCAACCTCACGCCTAAGGGTGTTTTCCCCAAGGACATTCCCCGCATCGGTCTCAATCTCCGCCTCCCCAAAACCTTCTCCGAAGTAACATTCTTCGGTCGCGGCCCGGGTGAATCCTACCCCGACAAACAGACGTCCCAAGCCATCGGAATTTACTCATCCACAATTGATGCGCTGGAAGTACCGTACGATGTCCCCCAAGGTAATGGCAACAGAATGGACACGCGTTGGGTACGCGTTACGAACGCGCAAGGACGTGGAATCAAAGCTACAAGACGGGATGAACCAACATTCAATTGGACAGGCACGAGATTGTCGGATGAGACGATTGAGAAGGCGAAACATCCGATTGATCTCGTGAGGGAGGAAGCTACCCTGTTGAATTTGAGTGCAAAGGTTGCTGGTGTGGGAAGCGCGACTTGTGGGCCTGGGGTTAGGGAGGATTTGAAGGTTAAGGTGGAAGCTACCAATTATGAATTTGTTCTGGAAAGAGTCTAGAATAGGGTAGCTTTGCGCTAATGTCAATTTCATCAATTTCGTCACAGTGATTGATTACGCGATGATCCTCATCTAGGTTGGTGCGCCAAGCAGGCATCACTTCAGGGTAACCACCAAGCGAATTGTCATTGCACTCAAAGCTATGAACAGATCGATCGATAAATTCATCTGCATTTAACTTGAGAGATATTCATGCGATCAGATCGAATATTTCGTCGCTCTTAATACGGGATGAACAGGGTCAATCGCTGCGACCGTAGGGCTGACCACCGTGAATTATCGAAGCTTGGACGACAACAAGATTGACTGTCATTAAACATTCCATGCAATTGATCACTAGACTCGAACTAAACTCCAAAAGAGATGACATGTCCATTAGAAGAGATGACTGTGAGACGAAGTAATTCGCTAGATGACGGTGGTGATTTGTTTCTACGGTATTCTGGAATGACATGTCTTGAATGCACAGCAGACCGTGAATATTGTGTTGAAGATATTTAACCGAGGTATGCATAAGCCCCACCTTTTTGCATATCTTCAATGTCTCAATTTGATAGTCTCTTTTGCTTTGATGTTTTAGCTGCTTCACCTCTAAATCTGTACCGTAACAAGTATCACCACTGCATCATCCCAAACAACACAGATACATACTAGAGGGTTCTACTAACCGTTATATCGGCGTGACCGGTGCAAAGCATAACAAATGACGCACAGAGTTATGCGCTAAGCCCCGCATTCTACCAGGAACAAGCTCGACACTATTCCCCCTCTAGTAAAACGTCTCCAGAATACACACGCGAAATGAAACAATGAAGGGGTAACGCCTAAGCGAAACAATGCAGCACATTCCTCGCCCCTTTTTGTCAAAACATTCCCAACCAATTCCTTCTCCTCTTTTACCACACACGCACCAAAAGTAAACAAACTTCTTCTTTCTTTGTTCCTTTCCCATGCAGGCAGCTATTTACTGCATCACACTCTACAGTACTCTAATAATATAACAATTTATTTACTTACCATCATCAATTAATTATGGTTTGCTACGACATGGTCAGATCCAGCGACAACAAGCCAATATGGCGTCCTCTCGCTCACAAATTCTCGACTCTCATCCTCAGAAGAAAACCCAGTAAACAAAGAACCAGAATCGATACCGACGAGAAGAATGACGAACTCAACTTCAAACCACTCGAGGTTCGATCAAATGTCCTCGACGGCCTTCACGTTCCCAACAGCTGGCTTGTCGAATCTCCTTCAGCTACCTCCCACGACAAGCTTACCCTCCCCGCCATCAACCTCTCCGAGTCACAAAAGTCCCCGCGATCGCGAGGCCGCCTCTCCAAGGATATATCAAGGCCCTTGACCATTGGCGATGTCTCCGCATTGTTCAAGACAGAGCAAGATCGTGCTTCGGCGCTGGCAGATCTTACTGCCTCTGACACAGCTCCTAAAGAGGAGCGCAGTGTGCTGGATCGTGGTCGACCTGTTGAACCTCGGCATTTAATACACCAGCCTGCCCAACGCACCAAGCGCAAGTCACTGCCCTTGGAGTTGATGTTCACAGCCCCAGCATCAAACGAAGGCCCCTCCGACACTGCCACCTCCAATAACGACACCACAACCAAGATCGACGTTGCTTCTCCATCGTCTTTCCAGGACTCTTCTCCTTGGACTGCTGAGCACAGAAGACGATCTACTATCCGCATCGTCGACCGATCACCCACCCGAGCCGATGAGACCAAGACCGAAACGACTTCTACGGCACCACAACCAGAAGATGAGCCTGCACCTCGAGTCAGCCAATCAATCCCAAGAAAGCCTGTCGCTCCAGCTCCAGCTCCTACACCCACACAAACACCTTCCTCCACCAACGACAGCAACAACAACTCTGATACCCCATACTCCACATCCGTCACAAGACTCAAGCCCAAACAACCCTCCAAGCTAAGCGACCGCCTCTCATGGATCAAGAACCTGGAGGAGAAGAACAACGACCGACCGAACAAGGACCTAGCCGAGCTCCCCAAGCGAGCTGGCACCGTCTCGGACAAGCTGGCCATGTTTGAGAAGAAGAACATGTCCGCTACCAACAAGCAGCACCTGCTGGCGCCGACAAGGACATACTCTAGCAGTCACTCGAGCACATACTCAAGCACCTACAACTCAGCGCGTGGTCGCGAGAGTATCTTCTCCACCGACAGCAACCCAGCTGTATCGTCGACGCGAACATCCATCGATACCACACATCGTGCTTCTTCGGTGATGAGTTACTACGATGACTCGTTCCGCCAGAAGCTTGAGTCGCTTGTCGGGCAGGAACCTACCGAGGCCGAGACCACCAAGACTGAGGAGCAGCAATAAGCATATACCCCATTACTAACCAACCACCATCGCGTGAAAACACCAGAACTCTGTTCTTCTCGTTGTCGAGGCAGGCTTTCCCTCCACTTTAAGAACATGGAGCAATATTACCTACACAGAATATCACGCGCCCCCCGAGCTGGGCGGTGCATGTCTCACGACTACAGCAATTTACATAGATTACACTTTTATGATTTTAGAATGATGCATGCGACTTTATATTTAATAGCATTTTATTTTTTACACTCAGTATATATACCTTTCATTTGTTTCCCATCTTGTCCCCATCCGCTGTGAACTACATTGTGTCAGGACGTTGTCTTCCATCTACCTTCGCCAATCATCATTGACTCTCAACCGTGACCAGAATAGTCCCCGGCCCATCTCCCGAATATTTCACCTCTGTCGAGATGATTAAATTATGTGATCCTTTAGAGGGCACCTTAACTGTGCGAGGGGAATCTTGCCGTGGGGAAATTCTTGTTCGGAGCTTTTCCAAATACAACTCATCCCCAGACGACCCATAATACTCGTTGACACAAGCCATGATTGTGCTCGCCCCAAAAGTATGGTTTGCGGAATAGACAACCGCCCATGACTCTAAGCCTGGGGAAGAGTCTTTCTCCCTTAGGCCACACACCACAATGATTCGGCTCGATATGAAAGAACCAGAAGAATTAGAGATCTGAAAGTCTAGAAACCCAGTGAAGCTGTGATAATTGTTGGTGATGAAAGCGTGGCCATTTTGATCCCACAGGTCTGCTGGCTTTGCAGCAAAAGAATGCATCTTGTATCCTGGGCTGATGTTCATATATGCAGCAATATTCATAGCTAAATCGCTCCTCAATTTTTCCGAAACGAAAGGCGTGACGCGTTTGCGAATGAAGACTTTGTATCGCGTACCAGCCCACATGTGGGAACCCGTCGACTTAAAAAGGTCTGTAGGTGTGGACCGAACATATCCGTCCGCTGTCTTTGTCAAATAGACACCTATGTTGCGTTTAATATTTGAACGATCGGGTAGTAGACAAGCGAGGTTGAGGATGTCCCCAGTGCCTAGACGTGTCTCCAGTCTTAGACCCTTATTTGTCATGGCCGTTTCGAAACCGCTTCGCATACTTGGCGCGAGAGAAAGATGCCGACAGTGCGCGAATTCGGCGGGGGACTGAGCTAGAATACCGCGATACTCTTGGGACATGTCTTTCGCTTTCCATGCGAAAATTGACATATCGGTTGTCTGCTTGATTATTTCTTCCTGTAATCGTTCGAAAGCCCTTGAACCCTCACCGTACATCATCGGCATATGGACATCAAAAATACCAAGAAGACAATACGCGATATCTTCAACCCTTGTCGTTGTCCGGTTAGCAGCCCAGGACATACGTCTTGCCAAAGGGATATTCTCAAGAGATGCGATGTTCTCCAGAACTTCATTGTCGACACAGGTGATTTGAGAAATGAAGGCCCCCATGTTTTCTTTCGTCCCTCTGAACTGCCACGAACTGTCATAAAACCACAGTTCTTTGGGCGCTATCAGCTCTTGCAAAGTCCATCCCCTCGTGAACCATCTACAATCTTTCAACTCTTCGTAAACATTCCCATCACTCCCGAGATCTTCAAGGTGTGCGAAACAAATAGTCGCCTGCTCATACCATCTGAACATAGAATTGATAGCCTCGGCGAGCTCAGCGCTGCTACGCTTGTCGATACAGCAGGTGTCGACCCATGCGTAAGATATGCCTTTCTCTCGTGCCAATTCACAAGTCTTTAGTATTTTAATATAGCCTGACTTTTGGGTCGGTGGGTTTTGTTGAATCATGTCTTCGAATGCGACCTCTTCTTTTCCCCATGTGTGCGACAAGATCGCGTATGGCGTTGAGGATAGATCGTCTGGGTTGGCTCCTTCGAGCTTAATTGTGGAGGTGTTGATTAGCCACATTTTTGCTCGAAGATTGCATAGAGCTTGAGATCTTTAGTCGGAAATTTCCTGCGAAACCATAAATTGATGAAGGCAAATGAGTGAAGATGCCAAGAGGCATATAATGTCAGATGCGGGGTCAATGTGCACTTTGTTCAGCTTCTCATAGGCTGGACAAACGACGCTATTTATTGCCTGACTGTGGCCTTGTGTAACAATGAGAGGTTGTTGTAATATGTTGGCCAAGTCTAGTAGACGACCAGTCAGGGCGCTTCGCGATCGACAAGAAGAGAGCTTGGATCATTATATAATGAGTTTTATCTATCGTGGTATGAACTTTTGCTTATTTGATATTCAATGGCATTATTCAGAGGATTTCTCGGTAATAGCCACTGAGCTACACTGCCCAATCGGATCAGTGATTCGAATTTACGAAAAAGCTGCCCTTATGTCCATTCCAATGGGCTCCAAGCCTTGAGGAGCATCTCTCTCAGTCGTCAAGTCATCTGCACCAAGAACAACCACAAACACACCATCCTCCATGTCAAGCAGATAAAACTTATTCCAATCATACCCAAGTTCAGTACAGCTTTCGCCGTTGCAGACCCTAGCAGGTACATGACACTTCAAACCAGCAGCACTAGGCTTCTCGCAAGTCAAGGGACGCTGGGATTCCGGAGTAGCACTTTTACAAGGCTCTAAAGGCGCCATACGGCCGTGCGAAGAGTACCAGACGCACAGAGGGACATTGTTAACCATGATGTGCTGCGTGTTTTCTTCGTAGCTTATGGAAGTCGTAAATGGCGCTGAGAATGGGCTGGTGCTGACTCGTACTTGATTGCTGCTGGCGTACATGACGACCTCGCCTACTGATTGGCTTCGGGCGACAAGTTCGAAGGTAGGGACTGGTGGAAGTGTGGATTCGGTTGTTGAGGCTGGGGTTTCGTCTGTTGTAGTCTGGCTCATGGAGACAGTGGTTGGCTCATCGGTGGTTTCGGTGGTAGCCAAAGTGGTCACTTCGCTCTCTGCAGTCGTGATCGTTTCGCTGATGGACCAAGTAGTGGTCTCACCCGGTGCAGTAGTTGTGATCGCCGTAGACTCTTCGCTCGTTACTGCAGCTGTGGTGTCAGTCTCTGTAGCGGCAGACTCTGCCGCACTAGAGGGTCCGGTGGTATCGGCGTCGGTCTCGGCGTCGGTCTCGGCGACAGAAGAGAAACTGCTGGAGAAAGATTCGGTCGCGAGAGAACTCAATAGCGAGGTCGCTGTCTCAGAGGAGTAAATCCCATCAATAGTTGAAGTCTCAGATTTGGACGTCGAGGCTAGAAGAGTTTCCAAAGTGGTGGGTAGCGACACAGCAGTCTCAGATGAGAGAGTGACTTGTGGCGATGGCCGACATGGCGAAGCAATCACAGCTCTGAGACCATACGCCGCAAGAGCCCCGGTCAAAAATGTCAAAGAAACCATCGGATCAACGAGTGACAAAGTTGGAAGGGCTAGCGAAACTGGAGGGGAAAAAAATAAAGCCATCTCCTTTTATTCTTCTGTCAGAGTCAATTGCCAAGAGATGTTCAGCTTATATCCGCAAAACTATTGCTTTTAGCGCTAGCTCAGTCTTAACTATTGATTTCTAAATCACACTGTAGCCAATAGGAGCTAAAATTGCAAGCCACCAATCTAATGCTGTTATCCTTCCTGCTTTTGCTTTTGCCTATTTATTAAACCAAAGAGAAATTTACGAACATTTATATGGACTGGACTCCAGATAGAATTTTTGGGAAGGATAATGAACACATAAGACCGGGCGATATCATTAGTGTGTCGTACAGTTGCAGTGCCCTTGTTGTACCCTGTTATCATAGCCCTTAAAATCAGGTTAATAGCGAGACATACGTCCAGGTATTAATACAGGAGGAAATAATGGGGTATGGAAATATGGGAAAGGCATAATGCAAAGCGTTAATTCTATGGATGTTTTTAGACATTGTACTTGAAACGGCCAGTACCATGTGCAGGGGCCGACCAACACCATACGTTGGAGGCCGACCGACGTAATCTGCAGGAGGCCGACCAACACGTCTTGCCTAGCCATTCATCTTGCGTAAAATACATTTGGGCACCATGACTGCCTAAAAGTTGAGTCCCCCTCTTTTGTACTGACTGGAAACATTGATATTTCCTATGAATCTCGTTTCTCTTCTTCTCTGCTTCTTTTCATCAATTCATGGTTGATAAAACGTACCACCCGACGAGCATCCAGTCAAAAGAAACCGCAAGATCCATCTCACCTTTTTATGTCGAGGTCCTTTGATCTATCGCAGCAATTTGTTTCCATTCTCATCGTGCAGTTGTCTATACGCTAGATCGAGATGGCAGACATCCAGCGCCAGCGGCAAGCTTTCCTTCTGCAAACCTATAGTAGTAGTACTAACGCTTTCAGAAACGCTTTCAGAAACGCTCCTCGCGCCTTTGGAACTCGAAATCCCACTCAGCCTTGCTTTCATTTTAAGCAGGGGACTTGCAAGTTCGGCAATCGTTGCAAGTTCTTACACGACGCTTCTACCCCGCTGCGAACATCCCAGCTGAACTCGACCGACCCTCCTGGCGCTGCTTCCGACGGGAAACTGCGTCAATGGAAGAGATATCTGAACCTGGGTGACTTAGGCTGGAACTCACCGGAGTTGACAACTACTGCTGTCAGCCGGTTCTTCCAGCTAGGCCTCGAAATGATGGACGGTGACATCGGCGCTGTGCAGGATGTCATAAAGCTTCTTGCCAAAGACGCCGGGTTGGCATTCATCCGTACCCTGGCTGATGTCCACATTCCACGGGCCGACAATTTGTGCAAAGCCACTCTCTGGGAAACTGAGGTCAAACCTCTGTTTTCCCTCATCACGCACCCTCGCGTGGTGGACTCGACTGTATTGGAGCAGCAAGTCGCGGACGTGTTCAACTGCATACTGGGAGTTGGAGGCCAACGCATGACCAGAACCTTCAACTTCATCATTGGACTTGTCACTGGATCCTTACATCCTACGCAAAATGATTCCCAGATGGAGGTACTGGAGCTTTCTCTCAGCGTGCTGTCTAAAGTCATCGACTGCAACACGAGAAACATTGTCAACTCGGAATGTGACAGGCTTGTCTCGCTCTTTGCTCAGATCGTAGAGAGTGACCACGGTCAGAAAGACGAGTTCTCTCGTCTACAAGCCTCCAGATACATCGACTACATGCAACAACGATTGGACACTGGCAAAAATATTCCAGACTTGGACCCTAGTCGTCGCGTCTTACTCGCAAGGGAAGACTTTGTGATCCGACATGACTTGCCAGGCACACTGTCTGCTGATGGACCTCGCCATAACAACGACCATGTTGACATTACCAAGATAAAAATTATGCCTACCTACGAAGAGATCGTTTCCCCTCGTGGAGAATATCTCCCGACCAACAACCCCTCTACTTGGCACGTCAAGGGAATTCGTGGTCGTCTTGATCGAGAGTTTCGCCTCATTAGGGAGGACACAGTCGGTCAGCTCCGAGATGCTGTACGCGATGTACTAGAACTTGCCCGAGACCCTAAGCACACCAAAGGTCGGCAGTCTAACACTCTCAGAACATACACTTACGAAAACCCTGTTACTATCGATGTCGACCTCCATCGCGTCGGGGGGCTAGAGATGTCCATTTGCTGCCATCAGCTTCCAGTCGTTAGAAAGCTGAATACTAAGAAACGAAAGGATTGGTGGGCGCAGTCCAAGCGGTTACAAGCGGGAGCGCTCGTATGCCTGTTCGGTGTCGCCGGCTCGATGCTGTTCTGTGTCGTATCTGACACCACGATGAGGTCTAAAGACGACAAGGAGGCCCGAAGGATTTACAGCGACAATGACCAAGATCAAGCTCCTAATGATCAAGTGAGAACTCTTTCGGACGATCCAGACTTTCTCTTTGTCAATCTCAAGCTTGTGGACCCGACAACAAGTGAAATAAGTCTAGCCCTGAAATGGTACCAGAACATCAAGTCTTACCCACCGAGGTATCTGGTTGAGTTTCCTGGAGTTTTGCTCGACTCGTTTAAGCACAGTCTATCGGCCCTTCAAAAGATGCATGAGAAGCCCAACATCCCTTTCGCAAACCTGTTAGCGCCTAAAGATGACTCGTCATCTGACGCTGACATCGGATTGCCGCAGTATGCACGAAAGATCGGTTTTACCTTCGATCTAAGCTGCCTTACCAACGACAACACCCCTCTCGCCATTGACCCCAGGTCACCAATAACCCCGCAGGCGCTCTCACTCAAGTCCAGCCTCGACCCGACACAGTCTGCTGCCCTGTTGAACACTCTGACCACAGGACTATCTCTCATTCAGGGACCCCCAGGCACGGGAAAGAGTTTTACTGGCGAGAAGATCATCAAAGTCCTTCTGAGGAGTAAACGGACGGCAAAACTTGGCCCGATTCTATGTGTCTGCTATACTAATCACGCTTTGGATCAGCTCCTTGAGCACCTCCTTGATGACGGAACTAAAAGAATTATTCGAATTGGATCTCGATCTAAATCAGAACGGCTGCAGAATCTAAACTTGCGCGCCATCGCCAAAGGAATGTCCCTCACCAAGGCGGAGAAGAGCGGTCTCTGGGAGGCAGAAAGAGACATTCGCGAACATGTCGAGGAGGGGAAAAGCTTGCTCAAACAACTTGCTGATTGCCAATCCTGGAAGGCCATCAAGTTCCTGTTATCTTTGGATTATCCTAGACAGCATGCTGAGCTATTCGGAGAGGATCAGGACGGGTGGCAGACGGTCATTCACCAGCCAGAAATGGTCATTGATCGGTGGCTTCAAAGCGGGCAACACATTGCAACAAACCCCAGACCAATTGAACACCTGAAGTACGCTCAACTAAACAGTTTGACCAATCATGAACGGATTTTACTCCATCGTTATTGGATCAAGGCAATCAGAGACCCGATCATAGTCCAACTCGCCAGACTCAATCAAAATTATAACGACGCGGTCAGACGCAGAGACGAGATTCGTGGCGACGTTGATATGCGCTGTCTGAACGATGCAGACATCGTTGGTGTCACAACAACTGGTCTAGCCAGGAACCTAAACCTCCTTCGAAAAATGCGATGCAAGGTCATGCTCTGCGAAGAAGCCGGCGAGGTTCTCGAGGGACATATCCTCACTGCACTCTTACCTTCCATTGAGCATGCCATCCTTATCGGTGATCATCTACAACTTCGCCCCCAGATACAGAACTACGATTTGCAGAGTACAAACCCTCGTGGTAAACAATACTCACTAGACGTGTCCTTATTCGAGAGACTGGTTCACCCTCCGCATGACACCGACCTGCGAATTCCCTACAGCATGCTCGAGACTCAGAGACGGATGTACCCTTCAATTGCCGAATTAGTTCGCGCAACCTTGTATCCATCCCTCAATGATGCCGAGGCTGTAGCTGAGTACCCGCAAGTCGTTGGTATGAAGCGTCGTCTATTCTGGTTCCATCATGATCAGCCTGAAAATGCAGATGAGAATAACAGCTCCCTGAGCACCTCCCGATCTAACAGTTTCGAGGTCGATATGACCGCTGCTTTGGTCTCTCACCTCTCTCAGCAAGGCACATACAAGCCAGGTGACATCGCGGTTCTCACGCCCTATCTTGGACAGCTACAGCTATTGCGCCGTAGGATGGAGTCCATGTTCGAGATTTACATCAATGATCGGGATCAAGATGAACTTGAAGCCGCTCAGGATGAGGACACTGGCACCAACAGATCACGTGGTGTTCCTCTGAGTAAAACAACTCTCCTCAAGAGCGTCAGAGTTGCGACTGTCGATAACTTCCAGGGGGAAGAAGCTAAAGTTGTAGTGATATCCTTGGTCCGCAGCAATCCCCAAGGAGAATGCGGCTTCCTCAAGACATCGAATCGCATTAATGTTCTGCTATCCCGCGCCAAGCATGGGATGTACATTATAGGAAACAGCACCTCGTACAAGAAGGTCCCAATGTGGGCAGGTGTCATGAAGATATTGGCTTCCGGGGAGAACCTGGGCACAAAGCTCGAGTTGCAGTGTGCCAGACATCCGAATACCCCGATCAGCGTGTCCCGTCCTGATCACTTCTTGCAGTTCTCTCCGGAGAGCGGATGCACCCTGGCATGCGACAAGAGACTGTCCTGTGGGCATCCTTGTACTGGGAGATGTCACTCAGATACTTTGCATCAGGCTGTCAAGTGCCTGGCACCCTGTCTACGTCCCAAAGAAGGATGCAACCACGCTTGTCCTCTTCGATGCGGAGACCCTTGTCACATCAAATGCCTTGTCAAACTTGAGAATGCTATTTTGCTTCCTTGCGGGCACCGCCTGTCTTCACCTCGATGCTGGGAAGCCCAAGATCCAGCAACTGTCCGTTGCATGGAAATGGTCACGAAGGATGTACCAGGCTGCGAGCATAAAGTCCGTGTCAAATGTCATGAAGATGTCACTGCTGCAGAATACAAATGTACTTCTGCCTGCGGGAATCATCGCACCTGTGGACATAGCTGTACTAGTAGCTGCTTTCGCTGCAACACACGCAAAGACGGAAAGATCACGGAACAAAACCACGGCATATGCAACCAGCGCTGCGGCCGAAAGTCCTCGACCTGTCAACATAACTGCTCTCAGAGCTGTCACGGTGATGTACCCTGTCAGCCGTGCAAGGAACGATGCGAAGTACGGTGCAGCCACTCGAGGTGTAGCAAGGCTTGTAGCCAGCCTTGTGATCCTTGTGCGCAAGCAACCTGTGATTCGAGATGTGTTCATTCCAGGTGCACAGCCCCATGTGCCGCTCCTTGCAACTGGGTGCCTTGCTCTTTGAGGTGCGAGATGAAATTAGACTGCGGTCATCAGTGTAAGTGATTTCAGTGATCTACGCCCTCATCTCCTTGCTAACCATTACAGGCCCATCGCTTTGTGGAGAAGTTTGCCCGACTTCGAAGTTCTGCCAAGTTTGCGCAACAGATGAGGTGAAGTCTGTCTGTGTTGACTTCCTCGAGATGAAAGAGTATGAAGAGATAGATCTCGACCAAGAACCCTGCATCTTCCCAGACTGCGGCCACTTCCTCACTGTCTCATCTATGGATGGTCAAATGGATATGGCAGCACATTACAAGCTCGACACTAATGGTATCCCTGAGCTGATACTGGGAAGTTCAGAACCATTCGCTATGGAAAACAAGGGTGTCAAAAGCTGTGCGACGTGTCGTGGACCTCTCCGTAGCATCTCGAGATACGGCCGCATTGTGCGCCGGGCTATGCTTGACGAGGCTACTAAGAAGTTCATTTCATGGTCTAATGCCCAGTATCATTTGCTTGCCGCAAAACTCATCACTGAGCAAGAACTTCTTGCTGCTATGCAACCGACGGTTATCCGGGATCCAAATTCTGGGTCAGCCGGGAGCTTGACAATGGGAGGTTCGCGACAGAGGCAGCTACATTGCTTGAAAGGATACACCGATAAGAGATACGATTCTATGCTGAAAACGCGGAAGGACGTCGCGTCCTACACAGGCAAAGTCCAAAAGGAAGAACAACCATTCCAGCGCGTTGCGAACCTGGTAAGGCACGCCAACCTCCACCAAGGTGAGCAAAACGAATTTCGATACGAAGAATCTGTTATCCAAACGAAAGGATCGCTTCTCGCTTCTACTCTACTGTTGAAATGCGACGTGTTGATTCTTTCTGATTTCTTTCGACTTTTGCTTGACAAAAAATCAGAACTCACTAAGCCGGATGTCAAGCTCGATTTATCGCCCTTCATGCGCGATTGCGACAGCTTAATCCAAGGAGCAAAGAAGGCGGTATATCCACGCGAAGAGGCTCAGGGTCACATCTTTTATGCTCAGCTGTGTGCATTCTCCCGTTCGCTGCTCTCTAAAACATCTAGCCCCTCGATACCTGGAAGTGAGCCACCCTTATCAACTCCAGCACATGATCTTGATACACTAGATAAACTGCGAGACCAGGGCCTTGAACACGTTGAGCAGGCAAGAAGAATCGTGATGGAGAACCAGTCAGCAGCAGCTCTCAACAATGACATCGACGTTGCCGAGGAAGCTTTGAATGGAGGAGTATACCGTCCCGTCACAGCCGAGGAGCTTAGACAAGTCTACGCGGCATCAATGGGAGAGCTATCCGGCACAGGACACTGGTACACCTGCGCCAATGGTCACCCATTTACCATCAACAACTGCGGCATGGCGATGGAAGAGGCACTGTGTCCAGAGTGTGGTGCTCGTATTGGTGGGCGGAATCATGTGTCGGTTGAAGGGGTAAGGCACGCGGTCGAAATTGAGGAGTTGGCGAGGGAGTTTGGAGGTGTTCGATTGTGAGTTGTCATGTCGCGTATATCAGGTTTGGGGACTTGACTATAACATACGGGAAGAATTGACTATAAAATTGCCTAATTAGAATTTCTCATGCCTTTGAGCTTTGGGTGAATGAACATGTACACTACAGTGCCTAAAGAACAATTTTATAGCCATAAGACGTCAGAAATTAATATTTTAAATTGATTCTACATTCAAAAGTTAGATACTTCCGCTATATCGTTATCTGGATAGTGTCTAGAATCTATCTAGGTGGGTTTTATATGAGGTGATCAATCGGAGAGCAGGATTCGAGGACATAAGGCAAGAAAAAAACTGCAATGTGGAGATTAGGTTGTTAGAGGAATGACTGTATGTCAACAGTAAGTTATAAAAAGGCTAACAACTTAGTTACTTTTACTGTAGAGGTGACTATTAAAGTACCACTGATGTAGATAAAGAGCAGTGATGTAAATGCACACCAAGTCAATTTACCCTTTTCCATATATACTGACCAAAAGGTCATCCTTTATTGTCTATTTAATTACGAACTTCTGCGCTAGAAACATGCCACTGATCGCCGACTTGGAATCCCGTCGGGAAGGGATCTGACGGGTCCAGGACTACCTGCTTGTAGCTTGTAATCCAAGCTCGGCCTTGAATGGTAGGTAGCGCAGCCTGGTGGTCACCAACCTGTGTTGTCCCTCGAATGTGGCTAATGAACTCAGTCCCAATAATGCTTCTATGCTTGAAAGTCTCCCCAATCCTCAGCTGGCCGCGAGCGTGCAAGACCGCCATCCTCGCGCACGTGCCCGTCCCACAGGGACTCCTGTCAAGCCGGCCCGGTGAAACAACGACAGTATTCTTAGCGACTTTAGATCCATCTTCCTCGATCTCAAGGTCTTCTGCAATAGACAGGACAGTAACGCCTCGAATGTCGGGATTTTCAGGGTGGATAGGTGTGTACTGAGCTTGGATGGCTATCTTGACTTGCTCTCCCACCTCAACAAGTCTAGCTCCAGCATGGCTTTCCACCTTGAGCCCAAGGGAAGACGCCTTAACGATAGCATACCACATTCCTCCCCATGCGATATCCACCAGGACAGTGCCGAGCCCGGGCACTTGAATCGGCAAGTCAAGCTTATCCACGAAAGAAGGGACATTATCGATGCTGACTGACTTGCATTTCCCAGCTTCGCATTGCGCTGTGGCTGTGATCAAGCCAGCAGCAGTATCGAGAACCAGCTTGGTCACAGGTTCCTTCATTGGTACCATTCCAGTTTCAAGCAAAACAGTAGCTGTACACATGGAATTGGAGCCACTCATCGGAGCATACTCGGTGCTTTCCATGATTAAGAACCCGGCATCAGCCCTGGGGTCAGTTGGGGGCAGTAGTAAGTTGGTGTTCATTGACGAACGACCCCGGGGTTCGTTGAGGAGAAGCTGTCGTAGTTCGTCTTCGTGGCTCAGACAATGTTTCAATTTCTCATACATGTTCTTGCCAGGGACGTCGCGTACACCTCCAACAATAACATCTCCTACTTCGCCCTCTGCGTGACAGCCAACAATCGTGATATAACGGAGGGTACGCATATTGAGGGCAAGACAGCTGAAAAGTAGGGTTGTAATGAATAGTAAGATGGAAAGTACAAGTTGAAAAGAAACATATTTTCTTTCCGGGATGGCTATCGATGTAATTATTTACTGTAGGGTTTTAATTACAACTACGCGGAAACCTGCCTCACCCATCGATAACAGCGGGTATTGATTGACCTAAAGCGTCACCTCAGCAAGTCCCCATAATTCCCACCAACTACAGGCCTTTGTAATAGACTGGCAGTTTTCACGTTTGTCGCAGTTCCTCAACAGAGCTTCAAAAATGGAAAATTTCAATCGAATCCTTCATACAGACGACAAAATGTTCTCTCACACGCCTCTTCCATTTGTCTGCAGGAATAGTTGTCCCATCTTGAGAACATGGTAGTGGGTCATACCCGGCAAAAGGCAAAAAAGAAACTCCGGTACAGGGAATCGAACCCTGGGCTCCGCGGTACTGATCTCTCAGGTTATGAGAGCGCGAAATGTTAGCCACTACACCATACCGGACGCCAATTGGTTGAAAGACGATCTTAATATTGGATTATATAAAACAAGTCCAGAGCTCGACTTTGGTTCAGCAATCCGTTCCAATGCTCCCTCAGCTTAACCTCCCTGATCCGGGCTAGTTTGATGATTCTAGAATCTGTCGCGGTGCAAGTTTTATCTCACTCAACGTTGAAGCCACAGCACCTTTGGACAAGTCCATAGCAGCGCCTTACAAATGAACTCTCGATTCTCCTCTATGCAAATGAGAAATAGTCCTCCTATGTCTTTTCCATTTATCGAAATACAGGGCTAGTTAAATAAGTATAGGTAAGTTAGTTAGTAATTAGTAAGAAAAGTAGGGTATGTATAATATAGCTGTAGGGTTTGTAATGCTAACTTATTTATATAAATTCTTTTACGTTAATTTAGCTTAGTTTTTCTCCCTTTCTAGCTCAAGTAATAGCTAATACTTAGTTTAAATTCTTATTAAAAGTAATACAATAGTAATAGATGTTAAATTCAGTTGTTTAGCTAATAAGTTAGAAGGATAATATAAGTAAAAGTTAGCTAGAGGATAAAACAGGTAGGACTTTAAATAGTGTAACAATGTTAGTTAGCTTATCTAAGCTACTGCACTAAAAGGCAGTCTTAGCTTTATCCGTATATTGTAAGAGCAGATAGCTTACCTAAGCATAGAAATTTTCTATTAGCCAGGTAAAAGTTTGCAAAATAAAACTATATCCTTTTATTTATAAGCTTAGCCAGTACTTAACTTGTAAAAGACTTTTTGTCTCGCATTGAAGCTCGGTCGGATCGTACATACACGGTCTAAGTTCACTTAATCCTAGATTAAAAACGCCTAGCCAGAATTGCGTGACTGTGTTGCCTAGTGTAACTGGTTTATATTTGCATTGTATCCGTGAGAGACATCAGATCATGTCTCCTTTCTTCTGCATGTGGCTGACTCTTGGATGTCAAAGTCCAGGAAGAAGTCACCCGGAATCAGTGAAATGTAATTTCCCTTGCAGATACTTGGGACTCAAGGCTGAGGGCTACCAAAGCCGCTAGACTCGGGGCGGTAGGCGAGAAGCCCCGACTCGACTATTGAGGTTTAGCCTTGGGGAGCCGGTGGTCCGTAATTCGTTCACGGGACTATCCTTGTTTCAGCTTTCGCTTAGCTTCTAGGGTCCCTGCTACCTGGGTTGGCAGCGCCACAGAGACAACTAGAGCATTAGTGATGTAGTATCGGAAGGAAATACACAAAACAACAAAGGTATGGCGATAAACAAGACTTGAATTGGGGATGGAATGTATGAACTTAAGTTCCTGCGATGGCCACGCTTGCCCAGTTGATTGTCATTCTGCAGCTTTAGAGGGCAGGCATTCTGAGACACACTGCACAGGGATGTGAACATCACAACCAACAGATGTTACCTTGTGATCCATGTACGTTTCTGGAGGAGAAAGCGATCGGCCAAGCTGATGGGAGGTTGTGCAATGTCGGACTTTCGACACATGGCTCATGTATAAATAGCGCATCTGAGTCCTGACAGAAACACCATACAGTACCTATGCCATCGGCCAATCTATCTATTTAATTGTTCATACTTTCCATTATGGATATCCCACCTAACGACAAGATATGGAAGCGAGGTGATTTAGAGGAAAGAGGGTTCTATTATAATGACAACCGGTGTCACCCAGCGGAACCATTTCCACGACATGTTGAGGCCCTCCGGCAAGCAATCATTGACTTTACATTTGGGAAAGACTATGATAAACGACTTATTGTATGTGAGAAGACTGTGTTTTGCCAAAGGGTTCATCTGTTTATCGTAGATGGTCCAGCTGACTCGCATGATAGGAAAGAATCCAAGATTCAGCTGTGCACTTATACAAGATGGAATCTTCCGAGCCGAGGTGGAAGGACTTCTTTCGAGATAATTTCTTTGAACCTCTTGTCAATGACACCTCTGTTTCAGAAGCAGACTCACGCCGGTAAGTCTTATCTTTCGTCTTGTACAGCTTTAATAATGGGCGACCATCTAGGGTTTCACGGATGAAATATTACTATGACAGCGTAGTACAGTAAGGTGTTTGATAACTGTGTATCAAGGCTTGCGACTAACGACAACTTACTAGCGACTCCGAAGATCAATGGGTTACATTTAACGAGAAAGGCAGACTTGGTGATTCATTGTCTGATCTTTTTTACAATAAGAAACAACCCAGACCTGATCGTGCTTTTTATTTTTCGATATATCATCTGACCGAAGGGTATCATCTTCCTTTGATAGCTGACAGCAAGTCCCTGCAGTGGCACGAAGGACCAACGTCAGCCCTTGTGGACGCGTTCTCATGGCCCGATCTGAAAAAGCTTTATACCCATGGCTTACGACCATCCCCCTTTCATGCTTTTGATTCAAGGAAGCCGCCCCCAGACAAATGTATGAGGTGCTTTCCATGGCTCGTCATCGAGCACAAACCTATGCTTAAGAATTGCGGGAGATCGAAGGAGGTTGTTTACTGTCAAGCGGTCAATGGTAGCGGATGCGCCGTGAGGTTGAACCAAATCGCCGCGAAATATACTCTTGAGTTAACTGGGGAGGCACATGTCCCTCCTATTCCAGCTATCACCACCGTTGGACCTGAAGTTAAGGTCTGGATCACATATTATATCAAAGACTTCCTCCCATATGGCGATCACGACCACGACAAACAGAAGTCGCCGAAACACAATTCAGCCTACGTGAGTACAAATTGTGGAGTTCATGGCTGAGCAAGATCTAACCTTTCGTAGATGATGCAATGTATTTGGGATGGAAACATGACTAAATCTAGGGATATTGTCGAGTTCGGACTTATACTCGACAACATCTACACTTGGGCAACACGAGTTTTTAAGCCATTGATCACCACATATATCAATCAATGGAAGTTTGCTCACTCCTCCTCTAGCCAACAAAGAATGGAGCTCTCGAGAAGTGCACTTCGATTTATTCAACGCACTCTAGATGGACAGCCAGACCCCGACGATGACGATCTTGACCAAGATGCCAATATAAGGCTAATGGAACTCTGCGATACATTCGTTGAAGCTGCGCACCAAATTATTGACGAGAGGCTTGAGAGATCATGCCTTGAGAACCTGCAAGATTCACCCTCGAACCCCTCGCGCAGAGGGACACGCGCAGCCAGCAAACAAGCTCCAGAAATCATGAGCTGTTTGAGTCCTGATGCCGTACCATCACCTCCGCAAACTGAGCCGCGACGAAGTCCGAGGTTGCACGCACGAAGCGTTTCACGGCCAGGTACTCCATCAAGCCCATCTCCTGGCGCGAGGTCGAGAGTACATTCAGTCGCTTCATCTCTCCAAAAAGCCATGACAGACACGGCAACTTCAACAACCAAGGGGGCCAAGAGACGAGAGAGTTACTTCTGCGTATCGCCGTCTGAAATAGTACCTAAACTGGTTCTCACACCTGAGGGTTCGAATGATGAAAAGGCCGTCGATGACTCGCCTTCGATTGAATGTTCGGGCATCGAAACAACTACTGACGACGGATGCGAGGAGATCTTAATGCCTGGCGGTTTTCCACCATCCACACTGGTCACACATGTACAGTCCTCTGTTCCTGATATCGCTCCTAATGAGAATGGGGCTGTGACTAGTCACTTGGAAAACCTGTCAAAGGGCTTCGCCAATATGTTCTTGGGACGAAATTCAGAGCGAGAGTGTTGAAGTGAAGGGTATCAGCGGTATAAATTGATAGTGGATAAGTGTATTTATATGTAATTGTTCAAATCGATACGTTATAGCTCGCAGCGCCTATTTCCAGTGTCGAATTCACCAATACCGACCCTCAGTAAGGCAATGGGGTCTTGTTTAAGTCTGCGAACTTCAAACGGCGTCTAAACAGGCGTCGTCCAAACCTTCGGACGCGGGATTATTGGAGATATATGTGCAGGCTGGCTGTACCTTTTAACGATACCGATACATCTCGCCAGAAGGTGATTTTTTAATTAAATTGAATCTTCTCAGTAGCCGCTCTTGTTAGTCTTCTTTCTTGATCTACCGCCACTGGCTCCAGAGTCGTCGCCTTCCCTACTAACAAGTGCGAATGTAAAAGGCGTGGCGAGAAGTGCCACCAGTTATGTCACATTGGCAATAGCTGATATAATGGGATGGAAGTTTGAAAGGCCTTATTGTGAAGGCAGCTTAGAGTATGAGCATTTGGAATTCTCTTTGTTTTTCTTAGTGGCCGCAAGATAATCATCCTGGTTTTTTCGGGCTTTGCCTTTTGTTGAAATGGTTTCTTGTCGAGAGGAGATAATTACACTTGGCTTGATGCGTTGGTTGATTTGGTCCTTTTGCTTCGTGTTGATATTATGAGGCTAGTTGTTAGTGGACGAGTTTTTGTTGCAGTATTTGTACTGCAAGTCTTATTCTATTTATATACACTTAAAGGTATTACAATAGTTTCCTCCTGTTTGGATCGGTAACGTTGTAACTTAGGTAATGTGTTGTTCCCTTGAATTGACTGGTCTATTATGATATGGCATTTGGATCAGGCAGGAAAGTGATATTGGAGGTCCTGCTCCTTGTAAACCGCCCGATATTTGCGGGTGATAGACCCGGTTAGTTACGACTCTATGAGCAGCCTCCATGATGGTGCAGGATTAGGTTTTGTATAGTGATTGGTTACAGAACAGCTCCTTCAGATCATATATTGCGCTCTTCGAATATCTTACCTCATCATACATAGAGGCTTTGGATTAATGCTCTTGTCATCAGAGTTCTCCCAATAGTTTGTTCGGGCAATGGTGCGACGATGAACACACGAGAACAAAAATATTTCAGACATATTACAACATAATCTTCACTAACAACCGAATTTCCCACGATCTCAATCAAGAATGAAGACCATCTCTGGCAAGCATGATCTCAACAGTATCCGAAGATGGCAGGTTAGACTCCCAGCGTGGCATGGAATTATTCTTTCACGACATCCCACAGGCTTGTATGGGGTTAACAAAGTTTACCCGTCTTTGACATACCCTGGACCCTGAACCCGGTCCCTGGGTTACGATGGGTCATTTCCAAGACGACCAATTGGCGTCCATAACCATTGCTCAGTAATCAGTCGAACTCGATCCTAAGACTGACCTTTCTACTTCAATACAATTTCAATAGTCTCAATACCCGTAAGGTCAAATTTCCCTAACCAATAACCGAGTAACATGTGATTCTCAAAAACTGCCGCCATTCGCCCGGTAATATCCGTTGACGACAGCACGCCTACCGACCCATTCCTAACCGGGGATAACTTCAACCCACAATAATTGCCCACAATAAGGTTTGGCCGTTTGAACTAAACCTGCAATGGAGCAATGGTCCGGCTCCACGTCAGCCATAACGCTTGTACACTCACACTCCCCCTCTTTAATGCTCCGAGTGACGGTTCAAGACCAATCGGTTGGTAGGGATGGGGGATGATAAGAGGTGGTTGATGCGCTGTCTTTTAGACCCTGGATTCTGTTCTGGTGTTTTTTGCTTTTTGTCGAAAGAACGTCTGGGACGATTGATTGAAGCCAAACATTCTGTTTAATTCTTCTTCATTTCTTGCCAGTTCATTGATACCCTTCTCGACATCTAAATCAGTCAACATGCGCGTCGCCATCATCGGAGGCGGCCCATCCGGTCTCGTCCAACTCAAAACCCTCAAAACAGCGCACAAGTACTTCCCCTCCATCGAACCCTTCGAAGTAAAACTGTTCGAATCATACGATAAACTCGGTGGCGTCTTTTTCCACCACGTCTACGAAGATGCCGAGCTCGTATCCTCCAAATTTCTGACGACATTCTCCGATTTCCGTCCTCGTGCTGAGGATAACGACTTTTTTTCTTCGGAAAGATATAGAGAGTATCTTGAGGAGTATACCACGCATTTCGATCTTTGGGACGATATTCATTTGAGTACACCTGTCACGGGAGTTAGAAGAGGAGATGCGAGCGAACATGTTATTAAGTACAAAGGTCCTGATGGGGAAGAGGTAGAGTGGGAGTGCGATGCTATCGCCATTTGCTCAGGCGTTCACTCAAAAGCACACATCCCCTCAATCCCTGGCATAGAGCATGTCCCCGAAGTCTTGCACTCATCATCCTTCAAAACCCGATCCCAATTGGGAGAAGGCAAAACAATCATGGTTCTCGGCAGTGGCGAAACAGGTTGCGACATGTGCCATCTCGCCATCACATCACCTACCAAACGCGTAGTCTTCTGCCACCGCGACGGCTGGATCGGAGCGCCCAAACGTGCACCAGGTCAAAGATTCCTGCCGTGGCTGTTCGGCGATGAGGACTTTGAGGAACCGCAATTGCCGATTGATGTTAGTCAGGTTACGCTTTTTGACAGCATGTATGTGCATCCCATGGTGAGAGATACAATGATTGTATGGGATTATTATCACTTTCTGGCGCTGCCTGCTGGATGTTGGATATGTGGTGGTTCGGAGCATGGCGTGGACCAGTGGGTTGGACAGGTCTTTAGTGAACGATTCCATGCCTCGAGATGTAAGTCTAACCGCTTCTGTTGTTGAATATGGCTAACGAGGTTATAGTATTCTGGAACAAGGGCTGGCAACGTATTCAGAACAATGTTTCTACGCCTTGGAGACCGACACAATGGCCATTGACGACGCGCATTCGCCAGTTCTTCTTCAACACGGCCATCAAACCGGCTAAGCGCACCATCGACGTCGCACCATTCCCATCGCACTTTACACCTGACGGAGTAGCACACTTCCCAGACACTGGCCGTCCAGAAGCGAAACTCATCAAAAAGTCAGTTGTCAAACCAGACATGGTTATTCTAGCAACTGGCTATGTCCCACACTTTCCCTACCTCAATACAGAGTACAACGATGGTCGTGAACCATACCCGGTATCTCACGACGCGGACGTGCGTCAGATCTGGTCCACCGATGATCCGACAATCGGCTTCATCGGCTTCGTCCGTCCGGGCTTCGGCGCCATTCCTCCTCTGGCTGAGATGCAGTCTATGCTCTTCACCACTCATCTTCTTAATCGCGTTCCTCGACCTCTTCTCAAGGATGACGAGTGGCATTATCGTGTTATCCACGCTCCCAGTGCTCGCGTGACATATGGCGTTGAGCATGATAGCTATGCATACCAGCTCGCCAAGGACATGGACATCGCTCCTTCATTCACAGATATTCTCCGCATCGCGCTGTACACACCCAAGGGTTGGCGTCTACCTTACATCTGGGCTGGAGGTGCCGCCTTCAACACCAAGTTCCGCCTCGTCGGGCCTTGGAAGAACGACACCGCTGCTGAGACTCTTACCGGAGAGCTATGGGAGACCATCTCTCGCCGTCACGGTTTGTTTGGCAACGTCCCTATGGTTGTTATTCCTGTTCTTTACCTTGGTGGTGTCAATCTGTACTACTACATGCACTCTTTGTTCTGGGGTTCCTTGGCAAAGCTGGGTCTCTGTAAAGCGCCTGTGCCTAGGAACGATGTGAAGAGAAAGTTTGAAGAGCTTGCTCGTATGGAACAGATGAAGAGGTTGCAGGACGCCAAGATGGCTGTTAGTATTAACGTAGAGGAGATTTCGTCGGACGATAGCGATTACTAAACGTCGAAGAAAATGTTATTGGTTGGTCGAGCGAGAATAGATAAATGTATCAAGCACTACTGCAGAACGATCCTTCGCTATACTCCAGCACTTACATCCACCAGAATCTTGACATGATTATCCTTGTCGTTGATGAGCGTTGAAAACCCCTCTTCAACAACCCTATCCATCTTAATGACCTTTGTAATCATTCCCTCAGGCGTGATCTTTCCATTCGACAAAGCATCAATAACCTCTTCAAAATCTCCTAGAGCATACGTCGCACTTTGCACGGTCAGCATTTGTCCACGAGTACACTGAGGATAACCTACCATCCAACATAAGACCTCTCTCTGAACACAATCTGATTCATGTTCAACTGCGCCCTATTCTCCCATACAGCAATATTCACCAAAACCGCTCTAGCCTTCAAGCAGTCAAATGCCACATCGATAGCATGTTGCGAGCCCGCAGCGTCAAAACCAACATCTGCACCCATTCCTCCCGTCAACTTCCTCACATTCGCTACGACATCATCCTTCGTGGGATCGAATACGTGATGAGCACCAAACTTCTTTGCGAATTCACGTCGTTTGGAACTGACTTCGCTAAGAATGATGTTCTTGCATCCTCGTCCGATAAGAGCCTGTACAACAGCAAGACCAATCGGTCCGCCACCCACAATAAACGCTGCGTCGCCTTCTTTGTATGGCGAGATTTTGATAGCGTGCCATCCGACAGCAAGCGGCTCAACAAGAGCGCCGACTTCAAGGGAGACATTGTCGGGCAGCTTCTTGACAGCATCTTGCGGGACGACAGTTGACTCAGCCAAACCTCCACCCCAACCACTCAACCCAATGAAGCCATTCTTATCACAACAATTTACGAGACCACGCTTGCACGAACCACACTCATTGTCGTAAATGATAGGTTGCACGCAAACGCGATCTCCCTTCTGAAGACGTGTAACTTCACTACCGACTTCTTCGACAATGCCGCTGAACTCATGGCCGAGAGTAAGCGGTGCTGTCTCGCCTGTTATGCCGTGCGGGGAGCCAGGTTTGGGAATGAGGTTATTGCCGCCGAGATACTCGTGGACATCTGTACCACAAATACCACAGAACTTGGGCGCGATGCGGACGGATCCAGGCTCTAAAGGTTTGAGGGGGATGGATTCTAGACGAATGTCCTTCTGACCATGGTAGCGAACTGCTTTAATAGATTGTGAAGACATATTGAAGTTCAGTTTATTGAGCAAAGTGTAGATGACAGATTGCAGAGGAGAAGAGGGGGTTTTATGCAAGCAGTAAACAATCACCCCTCGGTAACACGAAGCTGTAAACGTGACGCAAACGCCAGGTTCCCCTCATTGAACAATTCCAGAGATGGCAATGCGAAGTCACAAAGTATAAATGAAGTGTGATGATGGGCTGATCGGATTACTGTGTTTGGTTTAGATCGATCACGAGAGGGTTCCACGAATGATGGGACGACTTCGAATGCGGGGAAGGAGAGTCTAGCGAGACTCGGGTTTGGGCGACGGATATAAGGGCGGGCACTTGGGTCAGTGGCGTGTTAAGGTCTTTTGACAGGATGTTTGGTGACAATTTAGTCATATCAGTTGACATTCATCTTGTATGGTGTAGTATTATAAGTTTGCTGAGAGAACAAGGTCATTTGTGATGAGCCACTATGGTGGTTATTATAAGTAAGTTGCTGAGAGTAAGCGGGATGATTGACGGAAATAGCTCGGAAGAATAGAATTAAATCGATAAAGTCGGCATCGCCAAGGTAATAGTATAGATGTTCGCACAAGAACTGACAGCTGGTAGTCGACACTTGAAAACCAATATTTACCTCTCACCAAGGCTAAGCTTCATAATGGGTTCACATGTCAGGTATCATCCAATAGAGTTGAGAAAGAAGGCAGACATTTATTCATAAAATACATAGTCATTCATTGATACCTCCATCCCCACAAGCAAACGCTTTCCATATAGACTATATCCAATCTCAAGACCTCTTTTATACCATCCTCCTAACCCGAACCCCATGACATTCCAAAGCATGGAGTCTGCACCAAGCTCTTACGTCGCATAAGGCTGGTAAACAGTACCATTCCTCTGCGCCTCCCGCAAAAGTCTCTTGTTGGACCTCGTAAGCCAAATCTTGAGAACAATAGCGCAAGCACTGGAAGACAGACCAAATGCCATCATACCAATGAAAGCACTGATGTAGCGAGGCTCCTCCTTGGCAACGAACATGAAGGGAGCAGTAAAGTTACCAATCTGAGACAACAAGTTGCAAAGAGCGACGGAAACAGCTCGCTTCTCGGGTGTCTTGGCCAAGGCGCCGCTGACATAGCCCATAATAAGAGGGTTAGCGATGTACATACCGCCCACGTAGATGAACGAAGCACCGTATCGAGCGCGTGCGTCGGTGGTAGCGAGACAGATGATGAAACCGGAACAAGCGACAGCGACGGGGATGGCGTAATGCAGACCTCGTTCCTTGACCTTGTCGGAGTGCCACGCGTTGACGTAAGAACCGATGGCAGCGAAGATGTAAGGTGGTGCAGTAAGGACGAGAGCGATGACAGGACCGTAACCCCAATCAGCGGCAAGACCACGAACGATGGAGGGGTAGAAGTTGGAGAATCCGTAGGCAGCCGAGATGGTGATGTTCATTAGAGTCAGGATGTAGAGCTTGGGATCGCGAACAGAAAGCTTGAGTCCTTCCCAGGCACCGGTCTTGGCCTCAGAGGTGGAAGGTCGATCAGCAAGGACACGAGCAGCAGCAACCTTTCGCATGTCCTCAGTCATGGTCCACATGGCGCTTCCAGTGGTGGAGGTGGGATAATCGGGGATGAACCAGATGCAGATCATAGCAGAACCAGCACCTGCAGTGGCAAGGATGATGAAGAGCCACTGCCAACCTGCAAGGCCATGCGCTTGCTCAAGAGTAGCGTAGGTAGCTGCGGCGATGAGACCGGCGGAGCAGAAAGCGATGGTCTGGGCAGAGTAGAGAATAGCCATGCGGAACGCAATCTCCTTTCTTGTGTACCAGCAACCGAGAAGGTAAATGGCACCAGGAAGAAGAGGAGCTTCGACGAGACCGAGAGCGAAGCGAACACCCATTAGACCAGAGTAAGATGTGACTCCGACGGTAGCGACACTGACACCAGACCAGACGATAGCCATAAGACAGAGGTACAGACTGGGTCGGATCTTGGTGATGAGCATGTTACTAGGAAGTTGACCAAGGACTAAAATTGTTAGCACAGTTCACCTCCACTGATTGACTGTCAACTTACCATAACCGAGAGAAAGAATAGAAACAGCAGACGAAAAGTTCGATCCAACAAGTCCCAAGTCGGCATCAAAAGAACTCAACCGCGCATGACCAATAGAGGCTCTGTCAAGATAATTGAAGAAGTAAAGACACCAAACACAAGGCATGAGCGTCATATCAAGACGTCTAACAATCTTCTTCTCCAGCTCGCGCCAGTTAGGAATTCCCAGAGCATCAATCTGCTCCTCGGGGCTGGGAAGACGGCCTTCCTCCTTGAGGTAGCCTTCTTCCACGGAGGCTAGTTCCTTCTCAATAGCAGAGGCATCGTCGGCCTTCACATCTCCAGCAGGAGCAGGAGCTGGGATGTCCTGCTTGGGAGCATCACTGCCTACTTTCTCATTGGGAGTCGCCATTGAGAATGAGGAAAACAAAAGAGTTGGAAGTAGCCCTTGGGTATGCTCAACAAGTAGATAGTTAAAGCAAAAGGGCAGAAAGGGATGAGAGGCACAGATCCAAAACAGGATGAAGAGTAAAACGGGACCCAAGTTTTATATTCATAGAAACAGTCTAAAACCCCGCATCACGGTCACCGTCCGTTCTCCATCCCATCCCCTCAAGCCAAGCCTCAAGTCCGGGGGACCAAGAAATTTCGCTCGAGGATGAGAGTTGAAAACTGGGGTGGAGGGTCCTCAAATCTGGGGCCCCATATAATGAGGTTGGCCGATAATGTCTTACCTCTGACGATCCCCCGGATACAAGTCCGTGTACTTCAAGAACCGTCATTCTGGTCGCATGTCAGCATTTTGATGATGACTTTGATGTTGGAGGCAAAAGTGGTGTTGGTGTTGGTGAGGCTCTTTGTTAGACTGCGGCTCAGCTTGAGGCTCTTGACGGGGAGGTGACGCCGCGGTTGAGGCTTCGGGGACATGGCCTGATGAGGATAAGTGGTTGGGGTCTACGCCTAATTATGCTTAGTTCTAAGCGTATCCCTCCTCAATTAACCTCGACTCCAAATAATTAATTGATTCTTCACGGCATCCATCTTCAATTCAATTGTGAATCTATTCCCAAGTCCAACATCACAACAGTCAAAATGCGATCGTCTGTAAGTTTGCCATCTGCCAAGTTGTCCGTTCAAGTTTATCACAATTGCCAAGTTTCTTTTCATTTTCGTTATCGTATGATCAGTCATAGCATGAGCTTGTTGTATTGCCAAGAGTATCTCTCCACCGTCAAGAATCCCCGCGCTTGGAGTTTCCTCCATTTCCACGGGTTGCAGAAAAAAGTCTTCCCGTGCCAAGCGATATGATGCCTACAACCGAGTTCCTGCTTGGCCACTTCATACCTCGAGTCATTCCCGTCTCGGCATTTACAGGGATTATTCCCGTCAACCAAACAGTGGCCAAAAGAATGTCAAGAAGAAATTGACATTGGACTTCTTGAAATTCTTGGCCTGGGCATCGCGTGAGTATTATGCGTCAAGCGAATGTCAATCTATTACCAATGTGGATGACTTGGGAAAAGCATTTATTTGTGTACCCGCGGGAAGAAATGTCTCTCCACTGCCAAGGCCGCGGGTTATAGTCCTTGTATTTTTGAGCCCCGAATTGTTCCCACGGGAAATAAAGTTGAGGGATCCCTTGTTCAGGTGGAGTAACCTTTGGAGAACACAACTCGCGGAGACATTCTTTTCTCCGTAGTTTATTATCAAGCATAGATTTATGGTTAGATGATGCTCCACCAAATGTAAGACAATTAACACTCAACCGCCAACCAACATGATTCCCTTCTCAACAAGATGCAGTAAATGACAAGGAATCGGGATAGATCGGCTGCGTTATGCTGATAAAGCCCGTCATGAACAGAGACGCCAAGCCAACCGTTGGAGAAAATCCCCGCCTCATGATAAGAAAAGCCTTGGCGGGCATTCATTCGGATTTTAGATCTAATTCCGCAATTGTAGATCTCGCATTATCAGGCATGTTTCCCTGATTCTGATGTTTGTGACTACCAATTAAGGTTTGTCCTCGCATATAGGCAGTTGTATCCAGTTTGTACATTGGTTGCGGGTTGTCTTGGCTCTTTGTGGATTATCGTGTTTGTTGAACACGGTCGCCTTCGAGAGTCTGGTACGTAACAAGAATGTCGCAAAAGGCGTGAGGTTGTTCAGCTGTCTCCTCAGTGTACAGACGCGAATCAGACAGACAAAAAGAAGAGTCTCTACGTAGAAGATGATTGAGAATAAGTTTTTAGTCGGTAATCAAAGACAATGTCTGCCACGACATTTCCGGGTCTTCACAACCATTTAACATATTTCCCAGACATATCACTCGACATAGATATGGCAAAATTAAAATAAATTCTCGTCACTGCCTGTTTCTAGATCAACTCAAATAGATCAAGAGTTCAATGCCAACTGGAGATTTAATTATTTGGTCTCGTTTTTATTTTCTTGCGGCGCATCGAGAGGATTGAACTGCTGTAGGGTAACATTAGTAAGCGCAGCGGGGGAATATTTGCCGCAAGTAAGATGTCGCTGCGTTCCAAACCTTCCCCATCTCTGCATATGCTCTTCGCCTTTCCGGCGCCGCACGTGAAACACTCGGTTATACGCGAGTATGGCCGAGCTGGTAGTCTTCTCCTCTCCTGTCCAATCTCTAGCCCGCCAGCGCCAAGGGATTGTTACTCAGCAGGTTATTTGTTCTAGCGGCCAAACGCAGCAGAGTGACGATGATACCAACGGTCACCAAACGTTGTTCCATGCTGTTTCTAGAATCCATACACCATGGACTGGCGATCCGTATGCTACCATTGCGGGCCATGCTGTCGATCCGTTCAATACCCTTTGCGAAAACCCTGATCGGCTACGGCAGCTTTTGAGACATCGTACGCACCCGATCGTGTTACGCTCCACCTCTCGACTAATGCATGGTAACAGCATCGGCCAGATATGCGGGTGAACCACTATTTCGGATCGACGAACAAACCAATCATGTTCTTTTCCAAAGCCTTGATAATCTTTCTTCCTTTCTGACCGATAACACGCTATTTCATGCCTTATCTCTCGTCCTTGCCCTGGAAGCGAATAACCACCTGCCCAACTATGAGACTCTTTATCACCGTGGCAAAGTCCTCGAATTTCTTAAGCTGAGCCTCGGTAATGCACCGTCACTGCAATCCATTACGGCCATTCTTATCTTGATAAGTTATGAATACCGGGTCCAAGATACAAGGCCTGCTGCAGCTACCCATATTCGTGGGTTGCAGACTGTACTCCGCCAATTTGATGTCTTGGCTAGTGGGTATAAATCCTCACAGATACAGAAGACCCAGCGCGCGTTGTTCTGGCAGGACATAATGTGTTCCTTGGCAACTGGGACGCCGCGACTCCTACAGTTCGACGTCGATGATGTCTTTGCTCACCTGAGGGAGGACAAGAACCATGAACAGTACTTTGCTTTACCAGAAGGATTTAAGATACACATTGACGGCTGGCCTGCAATGTCTGTTCGTGCATTCGCAGATCTCAACGCCTTATGCTGCCTAGTGGATACAGTGCACAGACAAAAACGGCTACCAGGACGATCTGCGGATACTGTTGCGGACGACACGACCGTTCCGATCCCACTGATGGA
The DNA here is from genome assembly GCA_037577415.1 of Fusarium compactum. Taxonomy (NCBI): domain Eukaryota; kingdom Fungi; phylum Ascomycota; class Sordariomycetes; order Hypocreales; family Nectriaceae; genus Fusarium; species Fusarium compactum. The sequence continues at coordinate 3,084,666 of JAYGOP010000008.1, forward strand.
AGATCTAGATGACGAGGGGTACCCGCTATCCAACGCCCAAGCGAACCTGCAGATCCGTCTCGTCGATCTTCTCAGCGAAACTAGGACCGGTCCACAAAAAGAGAAGACCCTTATCTACAGAGCATGCCTTTTCACAGCATATCTTTGCACATACAGACTCTCATCTGGTATTTGGGAAGGATACTTTGCACCTGAAAAGTGCGCCGCAGAGATTCTCAACTGCATGGAAAACTTCACAAGACATATGTCGCCATGGAGGCTTGCTCCAGATATCTCATTCTGGTTACTACTTGTCGCTGGTGGTCTTACCAAGAGCCGGGCCAACAAAAGTCGAGCGGTGTTGTTAGTGCAACGCTATCGATGTTTTTATCCGAGCGATTATAGTCAAGACTGGCAAATTGTGGAGGGCAAATTAAAAGAGTTCATATGGTGTGAACATACTATGAAGCAGAAGATTTATCGATTTTGGCAAGACTTCTAAAATACTTAGCATTAGGTTTTTTTTTTTCGCTATAGAAATTGTTAATGTTAGGCCGATTTGACAAGGATGGAACCTTTTTCAGCTCACAGCCACGGCCTGTTGTGACATGTAAGTCTATAAAAAGACCATCGAAATTACAGATACTTAATATTGAGGTTAGTGGCGTTGCAGCCTAGCCATACACCAATAGAACATATGAGACAGCATGTTGGTGGCCTCAATATGCATCTAGCCCCCACCATCGTATTGGAGTCCTGCATGATCATCACCAAGCAATACATTTGTTCTCTTAGTTACATAACACAGCCGAATCATTTACCTGTAAGAGTATTAAGTTACTATCCGTTGTTATCTCCCCCTCTCTCTCATCCTCAGCCTTCAGCTCATCAGTGGTACACTTGTCCACATCCTGTCTCATTGAGATCACCACGCCATGGACCCAGGATCGGCAATCGGCGTGACATCCGCCGTCATAACTTTCCTAGAATTCAGCTGGAAAGTAGTGCGCAACGCCAAGGAAATTTACGACTCAGCTGATGGATGTCCAAACGACAATCTGACCAGGGAATCGGTCGCGAGATCTATGCAGGCATTCTCAAGGAAATTACAGCCATCTGACCCATCGGAAATCCCTCCAGAGTATCAGGGCATTTGCGAGCTTTCCAGTGAATGCCAGAGTATATCTAGCGAGATCTTAAAGATTTCCGACTCCATCCGGATTGGAAAAGATAAATCAAAATATGAAGCTTTGCGGGCAGGATTCAAAGCGTGGAGATCTAAGAAGGACTTGGAACAGCTAGAGGAGAGGCTCGCACGATGCGGCGATCAGCTCTCACTTGAGCTCTCTTATCTCAAAAGGTAAGTCATGTGGTCATAGGCGAGCGAGCAGCGGCTGAGATGACAATCAGTGGACAGATAACGTACTCGTTGGAACAAATTCGTTCTCTGGCGAGAGATGATACTTCAAAACTCCAACAAGTCCAACAGAGCATTGATGAGCTTCGTCAAGCGACCGAGGCCAACCTTGGCACCGACATCCTGACCCACGTTCTTGACATCCTGCAACGGCAGGATCGCGTCCTGGATAGGGTTTGCCAAGATCGTATCTTGAGGAGTTTATGTTCGAGCGACATGGATTCGAGATATGACCAAGTGCATCTCCCGGTAGATGGAACCTTTACGTGGGTTTTGGGTCCTGAACAGCGTGAAAAGTTAGATTACCCACCCAAAGACGATGAATATTGGGTTTCCCGAGAACGTCAGATGCAGTTACAATCCAACAAGAAGTTTGTGAACTGGTTAGCCACTTCCAACGGCATATTCCACATCAGTGGGAAGCTCGGATCGGGAAAGTCTACTCTAATGAAGCTTCTCTATACTCATCCTCGCACCAGGACGGAGTTAGAGGTTTGGTCTGGTAAGCTCTACTATACATACCGCAAGGCTACCATCTCCATAACATATCTCTGATTCCAAATTAGGCAGTAAAACACTGTTCACGGCAAAATTCTTCTTTTGGAAACATGGTACAGATTCACAAAACTCTTTGAATGGTCTGTACCGGTCCCTGTTACACAGTATCCTGGCCGAATATCCCGTACTTATCCCGTCAGTGCTACCGAGCTATTGGGACCAAGCAAAAAAGGATACAGCAGCCATACAAAACCCATTTCTCATCGCCCCAGAGATTATCGAAAGTTCCTTATTCATGCTCTTGAAAAACGAATCATTCTACGAATCACGTCGATTGTGCATTTTCATTGATGGGCTTGACGAATTTGTCGGCGGCGGACAGCATGACCACAGAACCCTGGTCGACATACTAGATACTTTGGTGCAAGATTCCCATAAGAACCTGAAGCTTTGTGTGTCTAGCAGGGAAGAGAATGTTTTTATGAACCGGTATCAGGAATTCGAGCGATTTCGACTTCATGAATTGACCTGGTACGATCTAAGGGAATACACAAAGACGAATCTGTGTCATCTTCAAGATAAGGTTTTGCTCAAGAAGCTTTGCCTTGAAGTTCCAAACAAGGCACAAGGTATATTCCTCTGGTGTACACTGGTAGTTCGAGCACTACGAAGAGAAATCGAGGTTGATCCGAACAACTCATTTGCCGGATCACCCACCAGAGAGTCTTCTATTATCAGATTACTCGACGAGCTTCCAGCCGATCTTGAAGGGGCCTTTCGGTACATCCTCAGCAACCTGTCTAGGCAAGAAAAGAGGAGTCCTTATCAAACATTATCCATGTTAAAGGTTTCTGCTCAAGCCCCAAAAAGTAACCCAGTGCGTCTCTGGCTCATCACATATTCGTTTCTTGATGACTATAACGAAGACCCTGGATTTGCCCTCAACCAAGAACCTGAGTACAAGTCTATTAGGAGCATGACCTCACGAGAAGAAAGATTCACTTATGCTATCAGAAAACTCCAACACGAATCTGGAGGCTTGTTGGAAGTGGTTGAGATTGAAAACCTCTCAATAGACCGTAAGATAAGAAATGAACTTGGCTACAGCTCTGACGACATGAACCGACCTATTGTTGTTGGCTTCGCTCATAGATCTGTGCCTGAGATCTTGGAAAGCAGCGAGTTCGCATCGGAAAGAGAGGCCATACTTGGCAGCTTCGACGCGTCAGATGCCATTGTAAACCTAACTTTGGCACACTGGCGTTTTTGTGAGAGCTCAAAGCCATTCAATGGAAGATTATTCGCTGGGCTCGCATGCTTTGTTTTGAGAGAGCCTTTCTATGAAGCAAACTTCAAGTTCTTGAATACCTTGGACTTTCTATACCGGGGTGTTCATTCGAAAGACAGTCTATCCAATTTGCAGCTTGGTCTATCCTATGCGCGGCTGCATCTCTTACTGCATCCCTATAACATTAATATGATTGGTTGGGTGGTTCCAAGTCATACTGATAAGAAGCTAGCCAGAACGTGTAATATATTTAACTCGTTATTTCTGGCACTGACGTTTGGGCGCTATGACTATGTTATTTGGAAGGTAAAACACTGTACAGATTCCATCAACTCACCAATCAAGAAGGCTGTGCTTGCCGCCATACTTTTCAACGGGCGTGAACCTGATGGTGGTTATGGCCACCTAGAGGATGAGGTATTTGACATTGGATGCCTCTCAGACCCCTTCGCCACAAGCTTCACTCGGCTCCCCTGTGATGCTAGAGCGGTCCGCTTTCGGAATGTGGAATGTCTGACAATATGGAGAGACTTTCTGGCGACGAATTGGTATCGATGGTATCAGACACCATATATCAATCAACAAAAATTTGGTCACTGGCTCGAGATGTTCCTCCAGAGGAGAGTTCTTTTGGAATTTGAACTCGTCATCACACGATGCACTGAAAAGGAATGTGCAATTATTACTCTCGGAGAAGTCGAGATAAGAATGTGGTCGGAGTACAAACCGGATTCATCAGAGTATCAAAAAACGGTGCAAGCCACACGTATTTTCGAGTCTGATACCGTCTACACACTCGCAGATTGGATTCGAGTTATCGATTTGCCCAATCTGGACCGGATCCTCTCTTTGATGGAAGAAAACAACACTGTTCTAAGTCATCACTGTTCAAATGAAGAAAGCCTACCGAAGCCGTAAGTTCATAGTACTATCAACTGTCCATGGTGAACTTAATAGCTAACTAAAATGTCACCCTTCAGGGAAACGGCTGTTGAAGCGCCCAATATACGATTACGGATGCAGGCAATCACTAATCGCTCTAGCATAGCTTTGCTTGGTACGTATATTGAAAAGGGTCAAGCACTTACTAACTGTGTTTCGTTTGCGAACAGGTTTATTGGTTGGGTTTGTATTTCGCCTGCTTTTCTTACGAAGCTAGGTTAAGCAATCACTCAATCTGCGATTCCACGTAGTACATGCAACATGGGAAGGGTTTAAGGAATATTGATCACACATTGTAATTTATTGCAGACGAGGCAAGTGGAATTCGGTCGATCAGTTCTTAGAAACGTTCCCCTTTAAATCCACAGTCAGGGTGTTTGTCTCGTTTGTGACACTATAAAAATGAAAGTAACCGCTTCCCACCTCTATTCCGGCTTACGACCGTACACGTATCTCGTCATAATATAACTATGCACCTTGCGGTTTCGAAGGGCTTGGCGAATCTGCATGAGGAAGATCTGGTATTCATCATCCGGCCACTTGAGAACATGGTTCCAGAGGACGAAAGAGTATCCTTGAACAGAGTGTCAGTGGCTTTAGCATGGCTGAAAGTTAACGATTGCTTACCTTCCAAGTCATTCTCAAGGGTTTGCTGCACGAAGCGGCCGATCTCTGCCAACTTTGGCTCTTTAGGCCACCCACCAATTGGGATCTTTTTCTCGCAGTCAGGAGATGCCCCTTCAAGACGAACTTTTAACTTACCTTGTAGTCCACAACTTTTACGTCCACAAAGCCAGCTTTCTTAACGCCTTCTTCCTGTAGCTCGCTGACGAAGAACGATCGTTTAAGGATTTTACCTCCCTCTTCGTACATCTTGTCGCAGGTCTTCCAGACTGGTGCCAGATCTGCTGTACCGTCATCACTTCGAATGCGGACATCAGCTTCAACAGACTCTATCCAGCCTCCGGGGGCGCAACAACGATAAGCCTGGTCGAAAATGTGGTTCCAGTCGGGAATTGCACCGAATAAATATCGAAGGTGGATGAAATCGAAGTGGTTGTCATTCCAAGTCCAGGACTCGGTGGCATCATCAACTTCGAAACGAACGTTCGGAGGAACCCATTGCGGTTGGCAGGGTGAAAGGTCGGTTCCGATTACTTCGGCACTTGGGAATTGATCACCGAAGTCGCTGAAGATAATGAAGTCAGTTTAGAGTTACCGTTAGCGGATTTGAGTTGTCATACATTGCCCAGATTCCTAAGGCCAGTTAGCTAAACAGCTAGAAGAGTTAAGGCGGGGGAACCTACCACTTCCCGTTCCAACATCTAGAACTCTCTGCGAAGGCCAAGGTGGTCAGAATAACTTCCTTGTATTAAATCTCAAGAGCTGGATCGGTACCTGAACATCTTCTTTGACCGGAGCGAGAAACAACTCGCCATCTAACAGAAGCGTGAGATAGTGATGACTGCAAATATCGTTAGTTTATTGCAATCGCCTCACGACTGTGGCTTCAAGCATACGAAATATCAACGGATTGTAGCTGCTGATCATCATTTGGGAACACGTAGTCATTTCTGAACTTGTCGCTGTGATATGTTCGACCATGGATTCGACGATACTCCAGAATGCTCGCAGAGACTGAAGCTGTGGAGCTCGAACTTCACCGATTCATCAGTATCATTTAATCAGGCTGACGCATTAATACCTACGTATCGGATTGCGATAATGAATCAGTGTCGTTTGCCTAAACACAGATCAGTTTCGTACGTAGCACGCATGCATCTCAATCCTACGTCAGACCCCTCACCGGGTACAAGATCGCCTGGAGGGGACGGTGTCCGAGTTGGCGGAGATTTAGAATCGCTGCGCACATGCGTCATACTGAAAGAGGTTAAAGGACTTAAGCAAAGTGAGATTCTTAGAAAAGGAATTAGCGCTTTAATAGTTTGGAATGGTCAAAGGAGGGGAAATGCGTGATAAAATGGATTGTGGCACAGATCAGACCACTTTATGTTGCAGGGGATGGTAGGCTAAACCTTGCGGATAAAACGGACAATTTACCATATCAATATCCCAGTAACGACTAGATACATCTGTTACCGCCCACGCAAGGAAAACCAGGCATCAAAACCCTGAAAGCAGGCCTTGACGCGCTCTATCGTCATCTTTATCCCCGCGCACAATCCAATAACCGTTCTCGACGGTCGCGCCATCGATCTTGCAATATACTTCTGGGTCCCTTGGGGCCAGGGCACATTTACCATTTATAAAGCGCCAGAATTGGAATTCCACATCCGGCTTGGCGACATTCTTGTTGATAGTCACTCGCTTCGCTTGTTTGTATAGCTGTTTATAAACAGAGCTTGTAATCGAGACTTGAAGCGGAACCTTGAGTTTCTTCAACCGACACAACGATTCCCCAAACGCATCAAGTAAATGAAGAGTGTTATCCAGATAGAACGAGACCCCATAGGCTGCTTTTAGCACAAGAGCGAGATGCAGACGGCGAACCTCGAAGAGACTGTCGAGGATGATCTCGAGAATTTGTTTGAGTCGCCCTTGGTGTATTCCTTTTGTGTCTGGGCGGTGGAGACCGAAGCCACGAGGTAACTCAGCCCTTTCCAGGTTCCATACTATCTCGAGGGATTGCAGGAAAAGCAGTCTTGGAGGAGTGGGGATATTACGTGGTATCCTGGTAAGAAGAGCTTCGCTGGATATAAAAATCGTGTTTGTGCTATACAACACTTCTGCACCTTCGATGTAGCTAAGAATGTTAGAGATCAGAGGTAACAACGAGTATGAGTAGCACTTACGCTTGGCGACATGTCAGAAGCCAACCCATAGCCCCAATCCAGCAAACACCAGAGTCTTCTATAGTCTCTCCGCCAAACATATAAGTACCACACTGATAAGCGTAGCCTTTAAAGCAAGTATCGTCACCTGGTTCGTCTGATTCCCACAGCCTGCTACGCTCCTCGCCAAGGTTCCAGCTAGGATACGGTGAGTAAGGATCACCTGACCCATCATCTGTCGGCCAAATCTTAGCATAATTATCGGCACGACTTTGCACATAGGGTGACAGAGTGCGATGGCAGACGCATCCACGCCATTGCCAACATTTAGGCTTGCTTATGTCGTAAACACCATTGTAATGTGCGCCCTGAGGATGACCATTATCGCCAAGTGTCGAGGTGAATGGATGACCGTAAAATAGGTCCATATGCACTCTGCGAGCGCCGAATGCCTTGATTAGGATCTCACGCCTAATTTCGGGGGGCAATTTGCTGAAGATAGATGCATCCTGGGTTTCGATACTGGCCGGGGATATTGGCAAGAGCTGCTTCTCGGTGTTGAGGAAGAAAGGCAAGTCTGGTTCCGGCTCGGGGTCTTCTTCTTTTGCATTCTTGCGCTTGGAGCGTTTGGCTGCAATCCAGACTCTGAGACGTTCAATCATGGCCAATTGATGAAGATAGTGGCGACTGTTGATAACTTGAGATGAAACTATGTGGAGATCTGCTGCATTAGAGCAGGAAGCAGATAGACTTATATATCTGAGGCCTAGTACAGTGTTACGGAGTCAATGCACTTTTTGTCTTACCGACTGTTGGTCCTAAAAGCAAAGTCTGTACATTCTGAAACCTGTCTACATTAAAAACATACTAGCTCAAGCCGCCTGTCATCATCCTTGTCCCCACGTACTATCCAGTACCCATTCTCTTTTGTTGCCCCATCAATTTTACCCCATGTTTCATTTGATCTAGTAAAGGGCGCCAAAGCAAACTCTCCATTCGTCCATCGCCAAAATTGGTCCCTCAGCTCTGAATGGCAACTGTCCTTATTCATAGCATTTTGCCTCGCCTTGTTATATAAGACCTTCCAGGAAGTGCTGGTGAGAGAGATTGTCAGAGGTGCCTGGAGATTTCCCTTGGTTGCGAGGGCAGTCGCGAACTCGTCCCATCCGAGGACCATGTCGTTGAGGTCAGGCTTATTGGACACACTATTACTTATGTTGAGCGCCAAATGCAGGCGTCGAACGTGAGGGAAAGTTTGCAGAATTATGTCGTGGATCTGTGGCACTTGCTCCTGATGAAGTTGCCTAACGTAGGAGTTGCGTCCTCGATGCCTACCATGTGGAATGTACGCGTCTGGTTCCCAAACAATCTCCAGGGCATTCATCGTCTGTAGCCTTCGGGATGGGATGAGCCGCGGTAAATTCGTGAGAAGAGGCTTACTCGCCATATGGATAGTGTTTGTCCCATAAAGGACTTCTATCCCTTCAGCATAGCTAGAAAATGCAACTGTTAGTTAAAGCTGGTTGAAAAGGCTCTGTAAATGCACACGTACGCTTTGCGACAGGCCAAAAGCCATCCGATAGCGCCAATCCAGCATGCGTCTGACGTGCCTCCTATCTTCGGCGTAATATAATCCCCGCATCGAATAGCATAACCTTTACAGCAGTTATCCTCGCCAGGCTCTTCCAAATACCACCGCCTGTACATATCCTCGCCAAGTCCTGAAGTAGGATCTTGAGGATATAGGGGAGGCCAAACATCGCTAGTAGGTCCGCCAGAAGGGTCGAGTATGCGCGACTCTTTCTGTCCAAACATACGGCACACATTGGATGGATTACGATGACAAACGCATCCGCGCCATTGCCAGCACTTGGGTTTATCCCTGTCCAAGTAACGTTCCGTGTTTCCGCCGTAGTGGTCAGCCGGATTTTTCCGACGTAATGGATTCAATGGATGCTCGTACACGAGATCAATATGGACTGTACGACCTCCGAACGCCTGTAAAAGAATCTCATGGCGGATCTCGGGTGGCAATCGAGTAAAGATTGGTGCATTTTGCTTGGATAGGGACACGTCTTCCTTTGAGGGGGATGGCGTCAGACTGTGTCGAGGCTCTGGAAGCATGGGCAGCTCAGAGGCTTTTCTGCCTTTACCAAATTTGCCTTCTATCCATGAACTCAGCTTCGAGCGTCTGGTCATGTTCAGGAAGATAAGAGTGCTCTATGCTGTTGGTGGGGAAGGGCTTGAGCGAATTTGAGGAAGGGCATGGGTCCATCTTTAACATAAATTGATACAGTGCTGAACGTGTAACAACACTGTTTGTTGGTGCGAGCATGGCAACTTCAAGCGTGCACTGTTCGCAGAGATCATCGTGCCCTTAGATTGTATGCGATTGGCTGTATCAATAGTCACCATCAACCTGAAGACCTCTCTCAGAGGACCTCCCTCCGCTACACCAAGTACTTCGACAATACAACAATCTTGAAATTAAATCACATTGCACGGCTATGTTGGTACGTACAACTCACAACGATATGTGAACGAAGCTTTTCTATTCTACCGGCTGCTTATCTCACGTCTCCTGATATTTCCCCAATTGCATTAATACTGCTATGTACTCTTCACGCCCACGCAAACATAGGAATCGGGTTTCAGTCCGGCACAACCATTACCAACGGCCTTGTTCCAAGCAACAAACCTTTCGTGAGTGATACCGTTCGCTTTCTCCACCGATTGACAAGTGTCCTTTCTCGATACCAACCAATGTTTGTTACAGTCAGAAGACATCCCTGTTTGAGTTGGCATACTCGTGACTCGGCTGGTTGGCGCCGGTCTTTCAGCTGTCCTCGTAGTAGGAGTATCTGAAGTGGCAATGCAGTACCATCGATTATCCTCGATCTCGTCGCAGTCATCCATAACTGTAGGGTTCATCACGATGAATTCCTTCTCGCTAAATGTTCCAAAGACCTGAGCCAACATCTTACATGTCTCTCCACCAGTGGTATAGTACCAAGACCTGCAGTCTTTGGGGCTTCCCCTTGGAACAGAGCTTGGGGTAGCCGTTGCTGTTGGGAGAGGTGGCAATTCGTCTTCGACTCCAACACAGTACCAGTTACCTTCCCAAAGGCCATTGCAGTTCTTCTTGAGAGCTGGGTTGTACTTGAAGAATTGTTCTTTCGAGATATAGCTATAGGTATCCAGGATATCATTGCATGTTTCGTTTGCCTCAGCCTTGTAGAAGTTAAGACAGTTCTCAGGCATGGGGCCATGGCTAGGTGTAGGTTCGAAGCCAGGCTCAGCTTGTGTCAAGCTGGTTCTTGTATGTTTCGTCGGCTCGGGCGGAGGAGTAAACGGCGGGGCAGAAGAGCCCCAATCGAGGTCGAGGGTTGTGTTGGAACGAACACCAACGCAAACCCAATACCCAACGAATAATCCGGTGCAGTCAGTGTGCACCTCAGGGTTCCACTCGAAGCTGTATCAATTGTCAGTGTATACTTTGCCCAGGTGAATTAAACTTACAATTCCTGTTCCTTCATGAAAGAGCTATACTTGTTGAGGACGCTTCGACATGTCTGTCCGCCTCGGACAAGATGCCACTTGTTGCAGTCGCTCGGCTGTCCGGCTTGCGTTGCCTTTGGGGGCCATGTCTTGTCGATTGTAGGCGTGGTGATATTCCAAGTTGCGATTGGATGGCGGACAGAGTAGGTAGTAGTGGCTGAACGAGTGGCATTTTGGGGTCCTGTTTGCGAGATTGAGGAGACGACCTTTGATGAGGTAGCCTTCGTTGTTGCTTGGGTTGGCACTGGTGTAGTGCTTTCCACTGATGCTGTAGTGTATTGACCTGACGTTCCAGCCTTACTGCTGACAGCAGACTTGGTGGAAGTCTCAGTACCTCGCTCGTCAACCGCAACACAGTACGCTGATTTAAGCCAGAAATTCTCGGTGCAATCTTCAGAGACTGCCGGATTCCATGCCAGAAATTGCTTTCTGCTAATATAGTATTGTTTTGGAACCGAATCACAGTCATCGCCCTGTTTGACTGTATGCCAGGCGACGCAATTGGCAGGCTGCCCAGGATGAACTGGGCCACCTGGTTTGGGGTCTACAGCAAGAGTGGCCGGGACGATTGCAAGGAGCAATGACAGGTGGTAGAGGAGCGGATTCATGATGCGAGTGTGTATTGATGCGAACAGTCCGGAATGCTTGACCGGCTCGTCAGATTTGTACCCATCTATTGAGGTGGGCGCGGCTAGGTCACACAGATGGATGCAATCTCTCTTCGTGGAGGATGTGAGCTGACAGCCACGATTTGCCGGTATCATCCAATCGAACCAGCAACTGGATCACGAGCCGTTCACCCCATTTCTTTCTAAATACAGGAGCCCATAAGTGAGGATAGATTCTTGCGTAATGTCAAAGCATGCTAACCATGAAACAGGTGTTGGTTGTGAGTTTCTCCTGTGTTAGTCATGAACCCATCAGCTGAGATGGCCAAATGGCGTACAGTATTGTTTTACAGTATGTTGGTTCAGGGTATCGAAAAGTGAAATAGATTAAGTCTCCGCACAGCCACTCTTATTCGGTCCGTCGGGGATGCGGAAGATCGTCAGCAGCTGATGATCGTCGAGCACGGTTCACTCAAGAGCCATTTCTATGTGGGCCTAGTGCTGTTGGTCGTGCTGATGTGATAATCAAACCAAATACGTATCAAGTCCAGCAGTAGTAACCAACAAGTTTTTCTGCCTGTAAATCACTCTGAATGAAACATTTCATGGCCCATAGGATCGTTTTCCGTCACAATCTTAATCCATATCTCCACTTCTAACACGACATATGACAGTCAAGATACTTTTGAGGCTTTTTTTCAGTGATTAAGACGCATGATAGCAACACAGGGCTGGTCTCCAATGTAGTTGTTGGCTCTTAGCTTCATTTCCGCTGCGCATGCTCGGCTTCCTCGGGCTGCGTTCTATCAATATGATACCAGTGTTGGTTATGATGGATCCTTTGTCAATACGAACCCCCTGTAATCACCTTTTCTCCCATTGTTGTTTCAAACAAATCCATAGAGGAAAAGGAGAAGAGAAGAGTTTGCAGCAACGACATGTCGCTGGTATTCTTCAGATGGTTGCAGGGTTCAATTTGAAAGGATCGAAAAGTCGATGACTTTCCATATCCCACCGAGTCTTGCATACACATTCGCTTCACTGTCTGCTCCCGTGCAGGAATATTTTACTCTCTCTAAGCTCGTTTCAGTCACTCTTGGAATCGTTTTTTCACCATTACTCGTTTAAACCACACTGCTCAAATTCTGCCACCTAGCTCCATTGCATGCATCAATAATGCATCTAAGTCTGTATCTATTTTTCTTCACGCTTCTGATCAGCTTGGCTGAAGCAGGAAGTCACTTGTGGGAAGTTCGGTCACTCTCTTCTGAGATTACTGGTATTCACCACGGGAAAAGGGCTATAAGCATCAAACCCGGCGCAAACAATGACAACGCAGCTACTCGCGTCTGGCCTAAGAAGACTCTAACTTACGCTTTTGTCGACGACGAGGCTGCCGAGAAACTGAGGCCTATCATATTCCAAGCCAGGCAGTACTGGAGCCAGCTTACTACCCACGGTTTCAAGTACAAGGAAGTCACTTTGGACCGGTGCAACCTCTACAGAGACGAGTGTTTGCTAGTTCACTACAACGACAAGGGCTATCTTAGCACGACACCTGGTCGACCACCACTTGATTCAAAGAATGGCTACAAGGGTCCTGTCATGCATCTAAGCGATAATCTCAAAGTGGGAAACCTCGACGTTAATCTCAACGTCGCACATGAGATAGGTCATGCCTGGGGTCTCTTGCACGAACATCAGAAGAACATTCACTGGGAGGTATCTGACGTGACGCAAAGCGGTTGGCTGGTGGCATTGGGAAATAGTAACCGGGACATTCGGTTCGAAACTGATGACTTCAGATGTCGCAACTTGAAAGACTATGAAGAGACTCTTGAAAGGATTGACAGGATGGAAAATAGGCCAAACCGGGCAGCTGAGGATAAGGTCATGATCTGCAGGAACTGGTCAACAGCCAAGAAGTATGGATTCAGTGGAGCGGAGTGGGTGCCTATGCATACAGGTGATCAGGATACTGATCTGGCATTTGACCCAGATTCCTTGATGCTGTACCCATCGAATGCTGGCGGAATCGGTCAAGTCAATGGGGATGACGATCAACGACTGCCCATCCTGACCTACCAGAACGGCGACAGGATCCCAATTCGAACGGGTGCTTCTGCGGCAGACATTGAGAAGTTGATCTCTATCTATGGTGACAATTACAAGGGTAACAGCAAACTACTCAATGCGAAGGACAATTATTTTAGAAGGACCTTTAGGAAGGTTCGAAGTACATTGTCTCTGAAGGGAGGGGACACAGAGGGTGGTGTTTGTTAGACCTATCTTGAAGTGTCATTGCACCTTCCATATGACTCTCATTATGCCGTTTACTTTCTTTTAGTCATTCCAGTTACTTTCTATCTTGCATTTATAGGTCACAACTTACTCCATCATTATTATATCGCCGTTTGTTGAATAAGAGTCTCACTTGGGACTCAGAGTCTGTATCAACCGGTAGACCATTCCTGATGGTCAGCATTCACAAAATCCGAATTCAATGCACGTCAACGCACAGTCCAAGCTTACTACGACTGTGATCATATCTCAAGTTTGCACTTGTACAGTCTTCACGCAAAGTTTCCACATACTACTTTCATCTTCATTCATTCTCTACCAGCGATATCGACTAAGAGTCATCTGTAAGACAACATAACCAAATTCAGCCATAGTTCTAGTTCCATTCCTTCACCCTGGTTACCCTCCCTCACAGCTCATCCTTGTTCATATCACTAGATCCAAAGCACTCAATCACTTTTGGAGGCTCGACAACAGTTGCCTTCCTTCGCTTGATGCCCTTCCCCAGCGCCTCAATCATGGTTCCATCATCGAGATCAATAGCCCATACCATGGTACTGCATAGAGGATTAGACATGTAAAAATAGCGTGCAGGGCTCCGTTCAAACTCACCCTCCCAGACAGTGCTCATTGGCGTAGTCGAGTTTCATCTTGAGAGTCTCAGCGTCATCCCAGGAGACCCACTGATTAGAGTCCCAGGTAACCATCTTGACTCCCGCCTTCTCATCCAACGTCACCTTGCCACCGTTCTTGATGATGGTTGTGATCTCGTGTGCTGAGAGAACGCCCTCAGTGCCAGTGCATTTACCTTTCTTGGCGCCTTCTTTGAACTCGCATCCAGCTTCAAGGCAGTTGGGGCTCTTCATAGTAAAGCCTGCTTGGCGTGAGTCCTACGTTCTTGAGTCCAGAGCTGAGTTCAACTTACTTCTGCCATAAAATCCTAGACCTAGGACAACCCACTCCGGGTTGATGTTGTTCCTCCAGAGAAGCTCCAGGCCCTGGTGGATCTCGGTGAGGTTCGTGTGAGCCAGGGCATAAGGCCCAAGCGCCTCAATATCCTCGTCCCAGACGCCGTCTTTCTGAAAGTGAGCGATACGTTTCTTAGTGATGCGATAGGTAATGAACTTACGTATATCATAGGTCATGATGTTGAACCAGTCCAGGTACTTCTCCATGTTGACGATGTCAAAACCCTTCAGGTACCAGTAAGATGCAGGCTGGGAACACATGTTAGCTTTGCTGTCTGTATGCCGGAGCTCAAGTCCTTACCAGAGTGAGAGTCAGTCCGTATTTGCGCCCAGACGAGTTCAGCCGGCGTCTCAATCGAGCAAGAAGATTGACGTAGTTGTCAAAGTCTTCCTCAATACCGCCTCTGTCTTCAGCAACCGGGCTGTCATATATGTTAACAACAGGCATTGCGACCAACACGCAGGATGTACTTACTACTCCCAATCCAAATCAACACCATCAAAGTCATGCTGTTGCATGAAGGTGATCAACGAGTCGAAAAATGCATCCTGCTTCTTCTCCGACTTTGCAAGATCAGAGAAGACCGTCCGGTACTTTCCGGGATCATTCATGGCCCAACCACCGATGGTAATCCAAACCTCTAAGTCCTCTTGCTTCTGCTTGAGCCGAGTAACCCTGTCATATCTTGACGCCGTACCTTTGTCCATAGGATCAATGCGATAGGTGTCAGGATTGACAAGAGCAAATGCAAAGTTGATGTGTGTATAATAACCCAGAGGGATGTCCTCTGGTTCCATGTTCCCGCAAGGCCTCTGGTAGTTCCAGCCTTC
This sequence comes from Fusarium compactum, assembly GCA_037577415.1. NCBI lineage: Eukaryota > Fungi > Ascomycota > Sordariomycetes > Hypocreales > Nectriaceae > Fusarium > Fusarium compactum. The sequence continues at coordinate 3,099,848 of JAYGOP010000008.1, forward strand.
GTAGTACCCAATAGTCCGCTTATCAGAACTGTGTTTATCCTTGCTGCACTGCGGCGACGGAACAGTCTTGCCCTTACAGTAGCTGGGTAGAGTACCACAGAAGCCATACTCGCTACAGCAGACATTGAGAGGGCATTCGGTGAAGTTGGAGTACTGGAGGCCCCATCCTGGATCACATTCCGACTTATAGTCACACTCGGAAGTGCAGTCATCGCCACAGAACTTTGGCCCAGTACCACAAACGCCGACACCTTCCTTGTTTCTGTACAGATTCTTAGTGACTTGATTGATTGCAGGCAAAGCTTTGGTACTTACAAGGGCCCACAGCAGCCCTTCTTGCAGCCTTTCTTCTTGCTGCAGGACAATTCATCGTCTTCGTCTTCGTCCGCGTTGACTTGAACAGACATTCGCATGGGCAGTATCTCTTCCTTAGTCCGGTATTGGCCCAGCGCTTTCTTGCGTTGACGGCTTAAGGCATTCGCTTGACCAGAAAAGGTATTGAGGTCAAGACCTTCAACCAGGGAGACAGAGATAAGCCCAAAGGCCAATAGGCAGAGGAAGTATCGGAGTCCAGTCATCTTGCGAATTCTTAGCTTCGTTGTACAGAAATTGAAAATGACTGAAGGAATTTGGTAGTATTGACTCGAATTCGGAGGCGATGGTGATTGACTTCTCTGTTTTCTCTTTCCACACTTGGAAGTCGTATCATGATTTTACTCGCACGTTGCTGTTGGTTGTCACGCATGAGGTAGGAGTCATTACCCTGTGCACCTTCATTTAGTTGACGAGCGCTAGGGCCAACGAACAAAATTCTCAGCGCTTGGGCCCCGGGGGACTCAACCGGTTAAACAGAATCCCCCTGGACCAACATTCGTTGGCTTCGTTCAACTTGGATCACCGTAAAGTCCATAATCATGCTGTTGGTTGTTGATACCCATAGGTTTGTGCGTGTTTCAAAACTGACTCTTTCTGTTGTCGATCTTGGCCTATGCTGAAACTGAGGGATTAACAAACCAACACAATGTTGTATCGGTCGGCGTCAGCATTTTTTCAGCCTGAAGCCTTTCAATACTCTAAAGACTGTTAAAAATCAGTGGATATTAGCGTCACAAGGATCCAGGTCTTACCATTGAAGACTGTACGAGTCTGCAAAGGCCTTTTTAGAGCTCTACTCTTGGTTCTTGATATGCCGACTGTCAGAGGCACAATTGACATCTTTTACAATCCTATCATCCCACTCATTTTTCACTTTCATGGTGTGCCACTCTGAACGCAGGCAACATGCAAATCTCAGTTCTTTTCGGGCTCTCGGCCTTTTTCTTGGTCGCAGAGAGTCATGTCCCTCGCCTTAGGCATTCCTCTCTACACTCCGCCTCTACAGATCCATTGAGACTCAGACAGCGAGCAGACGACGATCCTTCTGACTTCTCATGGGTCAAGCGCTGGGCTGCTATCGGCGATAGCTATACCGCTGGTATTGGCTCCGGTCGTGCCCTCGGCAAGTGGACCGATGGTGAGCATCTTGATATCGGTTTCAAAGATGAGAAGGCTCCCGTGTTTAATATCACACTTCCCAACCTTGACATAAGCGGCCATGATAACTGGTACTGTGCTCGCTACGATATGTCTTACCCCATGATCGTCAACAGACTTCTTGGAAGTTATGTTGAAGACTTCCAGTACGCTGCTTGCAGTGGAGATCGTGCTGGGCAGATCTATCAGCAAGCCAAGCAGATTGAGGGTGACCTTGACTTAGTCATGATGACTGCTGGTGGCAATGACCTTTGTCTGGTATGTATTTTTTCCCTCCGTCGACACAGACGTTGTTGAGCTAACTCTTCTTCTTTTAGGCTGGCATCATCTCCGACTGTATCCTCGTATCCATCCGCAATCAAAAGGCATGCGAAGCTGTCCTTCAAGTCGCCGAGAAGAATGTCGAAGAAATCATCAAGAGCAACACCAAAGACATCCTCCATGCTCTCAACGACAAGATGAACAAGGACGGCATAGTAGTTGTTCTAGGCTACGCCGAATTCTTCAGCACCGAGAACGATGACTGCGAGAAAGAATATTGGGACATCTTCTCTGGCTGGGACTTGCCATTCTGGCGACGGCAGAAGCTGACCATCGCTCGTCGTCATCGCTTCAACGCCCTTGTCAAGAAGATCAATTCTGCCATTGCGGATGCTGTCACGGATATATCCAAGGACAGTAAGATCAAGTACAAGGTCGGCTTCGCGGACTGGAATCCTTGGGTTACCCATGCTGATGTCGATGGACAAATGTGTTCTCCATCCAGCAATGGTGACTATCCTGATAAGAAGCAGCCTGGAATGCACTTCATCAAGCCTGACACTAACCCCAATGTTGTTCGGGAAGAATTACGTAAGCGTTCGTTTGATGAAGATGACGCTGCTCTCACTGCAGAACTGGAAGATGAACTCGAGGCCAAGGAAGAGGCTGCTTCACGAAGGATCTGGGGTTCCAAGTTCTTCAACAGTCCCAACCCTTCTGAGATGGTTCGTCGAGTCCTGCGTCGTCGTGACCCCAAGGATCCTGGATGCCCTGGAGATGGCAACTGGGATTTTACTATGGGTCTTGGTCTACCCAACAAGGTTGGCGCCAACTTTCACCCAAACGAGAACGGCCATGTCACTATGGCTAGCTTCGCAATGGCGGAAGTAATGGATCTCCGATCACTCGTGCTGGGCGTAGAAGCGCCGAACTGCGAGATCAAGGACGAATTCAAGTGCTGGTCCGACGATGACTGGAAGATTTACGCCAGCGCTGACCGTCTCGATGAGCACTATGAAGATTTCTGCAAGAACATCGAACAGCCGAAGCACGAGGTAGGATGGGAGTATTCGAAGAAGTACGACGAGGGGACGCCAGATGAGCATGAGTTTAAGATCTCACTCAGTAAGGACATGGCGGACTACGATGAGTCAGAGTGCATTGATTCAATGAAGAAGCTAATTCACAACTGCGATACGAAGAGAAAAATGAATTGGAAGAGCGGAGGTATGTATGTTCGTGACGATGGGGCTTATACATATGAAGTCAATCCGACGCGAACAAACCGTCCGTGGCCACCGCCTGAGTATGGCGTAGGAACTTGTAAAGGATGGTATCATGTACTTTGGAGCTCGTACACAATCGAGGGAGGAGGCTTCTCGACTTGGGATTATGGGCAGCAGACGATGCGACCGTCTATGGATGCGTGCTATGGACTGGGGACTACTGGGTGGGAGTTTGAGTATTATGATGAGCCGACTGAGGATGGATATGAGTGGAAGGCGAAGTTTAATACGCCTATTTGGGTACGTTCGCGGTGTTTCAAGAATAACTGGGTTGCGAAACAGGCGGGAGGATGGACAGATGGGTGTGGTGGCAATGATTAAATATTTAAAAGACACCTTAGTTTCTCGAGCAATCACATCCATCATGATTTGTTGAAATCTTTCTGCTCCTTCAAAAACTCATTCTTCAAATCCTGATACTCCTCATCCTCCTTACACCGTTCCCAATACCCCCGAAAGATCAAACTAGCCCTCTCTTTCTCCTTCTTATCGGGATGCTCCTCACTCTTCGGCAACTCTTTGTGCGTTCCCTTCTCATACTTCCGTCCACCAGCGTGATTCGCGTACCGTTTCGCACGCGTCATACCCATTTGTATGAACTTGCGCGTCATATCCATCCCCACAAAGTCGCGCTGGTCTTTGAACTCTTCAAATTTGTCCCATAGATCTTCTGCGCTTTTCTTTGCGATTGGGACGGTGCGGAAGCGCCATAGTGGGAGGATGTGGGATTTGTAGGGCTCGAATGTTAGGACGCCTTGTTCGCCGCGGCCTATGCGGTAGGACATGCGGTGGGCTTCGGTTATAGTATCCATTAGGCGTTTGGCTTTGGGTGAGCTTGGCATATTGTTTCGGACTTGCGACTGTTCGTGTGCAAAAATTCTGTCTTGATAGAAGGATGGTGTACAGGTTCTGGTTTGGTGAAGTTATCGCGTCTCAGACCGTGTCGTGGAATGGAAAAGTCTATGACGCACATAAATTATGACGTATCGCGGACCATTCTGCCGACCTCAAGGACGATATGAATTTGTATGTTGGATGTAATTTAGTCACAACTTTCACTGCACGGGCATCCATCTTGATTATTCCTTCGTTTTTCAGTCATAAGGTACCTTTTCTCAAAGTGCTTCTGACAGAAATACACTTGTCAACCGCAAAGTCGCAATTCCCTCGATTTAAAGACAGAAGAGTCCAGACGACTGGGTAATTCTTTACTGAAGCAAAAATGCGTTAGCGACCGTTAATTATGTTAAGAAAACCGTTTTCCTACGAAACGCAGACAATGCATGGTTCCGGAAGTAGTTAAAAACAGAACCGTTTAGCGTTGTGTTCTCACCGGGTGTTGCTAGGCAACCGGCGATGCGTTTGCTCAAGAGATAGAAAAGAGCCCTATCGGACTACAGTTGCTTTAAAGCTGGAAATTAAATTGATACTGTTCGATCTTGCAATAGATGCCAATTGTAGAAGACATTCGATATAGATCATTGTAAGTCTTCTAAATATTGACATATCCTAACCTGGTTAGCATCAGCTTCCCCGAGTTGCTGGGCAACTTCCCGGACAGGGGCTAAGTCAGGTCCCTGCGCGGCCGAAACTATGCATATAAGACACGGCAAGCCCTGAATTACCCGACCATGTTGATCTTAGATCTATATCTCAATCGGCCCACCACAATGCGACAGCGGCTAAAAGCTTGGCTGAGTGCCACTAGTTTACGGCGACAGGGAAAGGGAAAAGGCAAAGAAAAAAGCAATTCCGACCCTGTCATGCGCTGTCTTACGACCCCACGCCCCGGCGCATTGACACCCACATCATCCACACAAGATCTCTCATCCTTGTCGCAAATCGCCCCAATCTTTAGCAAATTGCCGACCGAAATCCGGCGACAGATCCTGGTCATAGCGTTCGGCAGTCGCACCCTGCATATGGATCTTGCGCTACTGCCCACTTTGCAACTGGCGGATTTTGAACGGTTCAAAGGCTGCTGCAATCTACATGCAGCATATAAAATTCAATCTTATGGCAGTAGAGATCGGTCTCTAAATTGGCAGTGGAGAAGTTACCAATGCGATCGCGGACTACCAGCTGAATACTATACCCTTGTTCAATTTGAGGAATATGAAATCGCGCCAGCCGATGACGAGTGCTCAAGAAGAACACACTGTTGCGACGATAGAATCAATATGTGCTGGGTCGGTGCGATGGGTTGGCTTTTGGCCTGCAGACAAGCGTGCGTGCTCCGACTGGTTCCTCAATCGAGCTAACACCTTTCAGGTATACTGAGGGCTTGGAAGTGCTGTACAGCACCAATACTTTTCATTTATCCAGCAAGCCACTCCTTACCAATTTGTCAAAGTTCTTACTGCCACAACGAATGTCTATGATAACGTCGCTTGAGATAGTATGGTTAGTCGACACGTATTTACGTGCTGGAAAGTCCATCCCACGACAGGACGATCTCGATGAAATTGTCTCCATACTCGACTCAAACTTTCCCCAGTTAAGGCACTTGAGTCTTTCAGTCCAGTTAAAGCTTTACGAGCAAATCCCGGTACATCTGAATGACATGGTCGAAACTTTAGACGCCTTCGTTGTCCGTCGCGCACAATACCTAGTCGAGCCAATTACGATCGGCATCGCAAGCTGGGCATATGAGCAATTATTCAGTGAAGTATGCAATATGCATCAGAAAAAGAATGGTTTAGATTGGACACACATGCAGGACAAGGTGAAATACAAGATGTGGCGCCATTTGGATGGCAATTATGACTTTGCATCAAACATCAAGACAAAGAAGATTTATGGTACTGTTCAGGATGGAATGGCGCAAAATGGATACTGGATTCGACTGGGTGATAACAGTGAAAGGAGCATGATTATTCTAGTGATGGGGTGTTTCGGTAGCGGAGGAGGTCTGATGCGCGATGGCAGGTTCTCCCGTCCGAAGAAGGTCCCAACGTGGGATGAGCAGCGTGGGACTGTTGTTATGGTTGAGAGGGAGTGATCTACGGAGGTATTTAAAATCAGACAGCACACACGAAGCCTTCTTTAAAATTGGCAAGACCGTGTCTCTTTTAATGTCTACAGTATTCTTCGATGTAGCATCCATAGTAGCAAATTTGAGTCGCCAAGTCATCCAAAGTGGTGCGGCCGCGTGGCCTAATGGCTAAGGCGCTAGATTTCGGTTAACCAAAATCAATTCTCTAGAGATTCCAGGTTCGACTCCTGGCGTGGTCGATTGCACGGTTGTGTATTCTTTTTGCATTTTTATCTATTACTTCTTTTTGAGCTGTGGCATGTCTGACGTTTTTGGCGCGTGGAAAATCGTTTGGTGGTGGTTGTGTTGGGAGCACCTTGGGATTGAAAAACGCCCCCTAAGGTAAAGCAAAACGCAAACCTACATCATTGGCTAGAATCTAAAAACGTTTGTTTATTTGATTAATCACTCACTCTAAGTATTGTTTTCTTCAAATATAATAATAGTGCTAGAGATCAGTTGGATTAAATGCAGCAAAGTCATCTCGTCAATTGCAAGTTACCCTGCACGTCCTTAAGTGGACTTCCTGATGACTCAGCCAACCGAAAACGCGCTACACCATAACTTGGGAATTTTCCCACTAGACTCATCGCGCCCGAACGCGTCAACGCGTCACCAGTCAATACACCATGGAGGCCCACAAGTTATTCCTGCAATACGAACGTATTGATAGACATCTCCATGATCCTTTAGAAAACAAATCACATGTACTGGAAGTGCTCTTGTCCCAACTCAAGAGACATCCCGATGATCCACTGGGTTTTAGCGACATCGTCCCACACGTTCTGCTAGAGCTTGGTCGAGAGCAAGAATGTTATGACTTCATCTGCGGGTCATGCCGCAACACACCAATATCCCGCCACCAAATCCAAGGCAATGATGCGTGCGAAGAACTATCTGTCTTTATGGAGGCCGATCTCAGTTTGAGTCATCTCGTCGCGCTCACCCTTCTCAAGCTTCGACTGTATCTTGACTTTGACGCTATGCCACTGGATCTTGACAGACTTGGTGCAGGTCGTCCATTGGGAGAGATCGCAAAAAGCATATACGAAAGAAACTACGACCATGGGGAACTTTTAAGAATCGCAAGGGATCTGCATAATCACTATTGTAAACTGGTCGAACATGTACAGACATTGAATCCTCATCTATGGGAAGCATTGGCTACTCAAGACGTAGCCTATACTTCTCCTACGGTGACTCGCGGCCCTGGTTCGAGGGATGAAGCCGATCTGGTATTGCATCATTGCAAAAATGCATGGATCAAAAGCGATGGTGCTATTGTTATGCTTGAAGCAGACACGGCAAAGTATATCCAAGTATACGAATCACCAGCTATGAGGAACAATTCGGAGCCTTTGGAAAGAAGGAGAGGTACAGGATGGGCTTTCCCAGTAGCAGTGGCACACATCGGACATTCCAATACCAACGTAGTTGTCACCGCACCATTCGACGCTGAAAAGCGCCGACATGTACTTGGGGATAAGAACAGGCTCTTGCTATACGTCGATGGGACTTGTACAGACAACGGCCGCGGAGGTTGGGCTGTTTCTCTTGGATGCCATTCCGACTTGCCCAACAGTGTTATATATGGCCGTCTCGAGACACTGGGTCCATTCGGCCATTCTAAACCCGCCACAACCAACCGAGCCCAGCTTCGTGCAGTTATCGCAGCTCTGCGCCTTAGTAACTGGAAGGAAGAGGGCTTTGACTCTATCACCATCGCCACTTCTTCGACTTATGTTGTTAGTAAAGCAACAACTAGGGTAAAAAAGTGGGTTTCCAACGGGTGGAAGACGTTAAGTGGCGGCGATGTCGAGGCTAAAGATATGTGGGAGCTTTTTCTTGGAGAGGTGGAGCGATGGAATGATGAAAATGTCCGAGTTCGTCTGTTGAGCATTCCAAAAAATGTCAATGCTCACGCACGTCTAGCGGCGGAAGAAGCTGCTCGTACGCAACAGAACAAGGAAAGCTTTGAGGACGCTGTATTAGACCCGTCTTTGTCTGCAAAGAGCAAACTGCAGCGTTTCAACATTATTCTTGCACTTGGAGGCAATGACCTTTCTGCTAACAGTTGGCAATCCGTCCTGCTTCCCATGGCGCACAGATCGGCCGAGACTCCCGAGCTGGCGCTAGAATTACTCCGCGACTCACCTCCGCAAGGGATATTCATAGCAGACGCCGTGATCACGCGTCACAGGGAGGTCTTGGAACGGATCATCGATGCCATGCATAAGGGAGCAAAGGTTGTTGTTGGAGGTGGTTTCGCTAGTACGGCGACACCCCTCGAGCTTGCTCGTTTCTTCACCATACTTAGTCTTCCGTGGGAGAGAGTGGCTCATCTTGAGACTGATGTCTATCTGCAGTCTGGAGTGCTGGACAGTCACTTGACGGTGGGGCTGCCACGGGAGCTAACTGACAGGATGTGTTTTATCAAGGGTGTGAAGAAGTCGGAATGTTGGTATACTAACTCCGGCGCTGAGGGCCAGACTGCTGTTGCATATACAGCGATTGGAGATGGGAGATTTGGGTATATTGGATGTGTAAGTCACGAGAGGGGTGCTATTAATATTGCTAGAGCTATGCTTGGCCAGCCTCTGTAGCTCAAGGCCAGATTCCAGGTATCTTAGAAGCTTTAGGAATGATCAGTGTTTTGTATTTGTACTACTAACTCCGCTTTCTATTCATCCATTATGAAGAAGCTTTGCAAATAAAGAACATAAACCTTTATAAACTGCCTCAAAGGACCAAACAAATGCCTCAGACAATCAACGGATCTTAACGCTCATGAATCAAAGATAGCGCCAAAAGCGGGAATGCCCCGAGTCTGCATACCAAATACAACCTTATCCGTGACCTTGGGGTTCGAAATGATGTAAACGGCCTCCGCGTTGGACTCAACCACCAACTTGTAAGTCTCAAGTACAATATCTGGATATCCACGAGTCGTAGTATTCCAGATAAGTGCGTTTGGATCAGCTCTCTTGACTGCACTGACGACAGTAGGTCCATATGTCTTCTCAGGATCACGCGTGGACCAAAGAACGCGACGAGGCGTGACATCCGCATAAAGAAGCGAGAGACAAGGTCCAATGCCAGAGCCTGTAGCAACAATGACAATTCGTTGCCAGATCTTGGAAGTGTACAGCAATCCATGGAGAGGAGCACCTCGAACCCAAAGCTTTCGTTCCGCAGCATCCATGATCTGCTTCTTGGTAAAGTCACCAGCGTTAGAAACGACAACACTGAAACCCTCAACCTTTCCAGACTCAGGCTCGATATCAGGAATTGTAGCGAAAGCGTGCCACTCTGTGAGAGGCTTCTCGCTGATCTTGAGACCGTAGAAGGGCTTCATGCCTCTGTACTTGAAGTGAAGACGGGTAGCGTGATCGCTCAGCTTCTCGGGGTATACAACGCGACGACGGAGGCGGGACCAGGATGCGATTGTGCAAGATGTGGTGACGCAGATGCACCAGAAGTTGGGAGACCGGACAAGCGCATAAGCGATGGACTTGTTCCATTCGTGGGCTGTGACGCGGGCTTGGACGATATTGTGGACCCAGAATGCAATGAGTGAAACCCAGCCTGCAAAACGATGGAAAGCTTCAAAGTGATCGTGGAACTTTCGTCGGATAGTTGGGTAAGCAGCGATAAGGATAATAAAGAACATGCAAACAACAACCCAACCAGTAATCATGTTGACCAGGCGATACTCCTTCTTATCCTCAGCATACTCCATAGTAGCCAAGATAGTATAAGTAAGATACCACGCGGTAGCAGCGACACCAGCACCACTGTGGAAACCTCCATAGTGGAATACCTTGGCGAAGCGCTTACGGATCCAGACGGGCCAGGAATGCGGCACGAGAACGGCGATTTCGTAGCACAGATTGACGAATTCTTCTTGACGGAAGAGAATGCAGACCATGAGGTTGGCTGATGCTGCGCTGGCGGCGTCGCGGGAGAGAAGGGTGGCGTTGGAAGTTACCATCAAAGCGATAAATACAGCTGCGTTGGCAACGAAGATAATTGTGAAGATCTTGCGGTATGTTGAGGCCTGCCTGTCTAGTAACTGTTAGATAGTGGTCTATTAGTATCGGTGAGGGGAGCTTACATTTGAAGTCGCGGGTTACTTCTGAACCGCGCTGTTCAGGAAGGGCAATTTCCTTTGGGGAAGCTAGGACGACTTCCTGTTTAGGCTCGGTGGGCTGAGGTGGGACTGAAGCAAGAGATGTCTCTGACTCAGAGGCAACTTGCAAAGCGAGCGCTTCTCTTTGTGAAGCCATTGTGAAGAAGTAGATGTGATGAGATGATTGGATTGAATTGTTGTCTGGATTGTTAATTTGGGACGGCAGAAGCATTGTTAATATACACATTTACAATTGAGGCTTCATGCTGGCAACAAGCCCTTCTGCTACGTTTCGTGCAAGCCCTACGCAATGAAGACCAACCTTTTCACATGCAAAGTAACTAGAACAGCTCTAGAGTAATGCCAAAGCTAAAGTTTCGAATGAACAACCCATTCGGTATACCCACGTGCATTAGCGTTGTTGCGTTTAACCATTCAACTGGGAACAGTGATCTAAAAGACCATTGATGATAATGTGGCTTTACCGACGGTCTTTCCAGATTCGCATTCGCTCGTTTGGAGGGGCATAGCCTTTCAAGGCGTGAGCCAAGCCAATGATCGTCAGGTACCTAGCACTTGTTTAGCTTAGCTCTGTCATTCAAGCTAGTCGATAGTACGGTACTGGAGCTCAGAAGTAACCTTAAACCCCACCTGTCAGCCGTAACGCTGGAAACGGGCTTGGTTCGTTGGATTGACGCCACGGATTATTTTAGGTGACGCTAACTGGTTGTTTTAGTTACGTTACCTCGACTTTACAGCCGTGATTAACGGCTAACCAGTCGGAGAATGGGCAACGGCATTGTCCGTTTTTGCTGTACGAGAGGATTGCGTAATTATCTGTTACGGCGCTTCCGGCCCATCCTTTGTTTCTTACAGCCCAAATGATGCTACGTGGGGTATTGTGATGTTGCTTGGGGAAAGGCGATGACGACAATTGCACAGGTCCAAATGAAAGCCTGAACTTTCGCACTTGTTGATACGAAATCATTCAATTGACGGAACTCGGCCACTTAGTCGGCTATTGATAGATCCATCTTGTAATCCTCTAAAGTTGACATCGCGATACAAAACTGCCACGGCATCTCAACCCGCAATCTTGACAAATTCCCACAGAGTACCCCCATCATCCTGTCGAATCAAACCACTCCCATCTTTCTTGGCAGACACTTGTCTCTGTGTCCACCAGTCCAGGCTCTGTATCAGATACAGGCCACCTTCACGCCGACACAGAGTAAAATCCTCCCAACCCTTGTGATGATAGACCTTTGCGTAGAAATCCCACCAAATATCATGCCCTAGAAAGGTCCCCTCAGCGACGTTCTTGAATCCTTTGAAACCCTTTCTTTCGTTGCACTCCCACTGCGCCTGCTCGGAGATGTGTCGTTGCGAGTTGCTCAGGTCGATTGGTTCGAGGCGTAGGTTGCCTTCGTGGCATGTGAGAGCGCGACTTTTGGCGACGTCAAGGATGATGTATTTTCCGTCGTGATGAGGGTAGGACTTGCGGGTAAAGCTATGGCGATCTGGGATTCTGTCGCCGGCTTCAGATGCTGTTGGGGTACAGACCGTGTGCGTTGGAGTGTCGACACCAGCGCTCGAAGAGTCCAGCCACTGCTCTACTGGGTCTGCTTCGGAGATGGTGCGGGGCGTCAACACGCCTGCGCTCGAGACAGAAGTTGACATTGCTGCTGAGATGCTGATAATTCCGATTGATAAATGACGGAGTGTAAGACGAAGGACGAGTCGGATAACTACACCTTAACAAAGGAAACTGTTGTGTCTGTTGTGACCCCGCGTTTGTTATGGCGGTACTGCTCCAGGCTATCCAATAGTTGCGTTGAATCGCCGTCTGACTAACAGCGCGCAACAGCCACAAATAATCAATACGAGGTAGTCTCGTTCAAGAAATATCACATGTAGACGACTGCTGTATCTCAGACAATATACAGCCACATAACATCAAAGTCATATATTCAGCATCGTCTTGGTAGTTTATCTTCTAATCTGTAGTTGTATCCAATCTGTTTCTATGTCGTAAACGGCAAGCTAATCTGTATCAATCTCATAACCTCATAACATAAAGCAAACGCCAAAGTCCCAAACAAAACTCATATGCATCATCAAGCCCATCAAATCCCCTCTCCCATATTCAAAACCTTAACAAATTCCCAAGACGTACCACCCTCCAACTCCGGATAAACTCCGTTGCCCTCCTCACTCGCAGAGACCTGCCACTGCGTCCACCAATGCAGAATCTGCAACCAGTACAGACCGCCATCACGTCTCGCAATAGTGAAGCTTTCCCAAAGACTATGCGTTGAAGCATTACCGCGGAAATGCCACCAGACGTCATGACCTAGGAAACCCCCTCCTGCGAGATTCCTGAAGCCTTTGAAACCGTTACGCTCGGTACATGTCCATTGAGCCTTTTCGGAGATGTTTTTGTTGTCGAGGCTAATAGGTTCGAGACGGAGTTCGCCTCGATGGCATGTCAAAGCTCTATTCCGCGCGACGTCGAGAATGAGATATGTGCCATCTGCACGAGGATCGGATTTGCGGATGAAGGCAATTGAGTCGCCGGTTGTTAGACCTTCGTCGTTAAGTTCTGGGGTAAATTCCGGGGAAGGCGGCCAGTCCTCCTGATCCAAGCTTTCGCTTGAGCAATTTTGCCATCGCTTGGTGATATTCTGGTTCTCTTGGGGGTTTTCTCGAGAAGCTTCGAGTTGAGTACTGATGACCGAATTGACTAACGCGGATCGGATGTCCCATGTTCTTGTTTTGGTGCCCATAGTTGATGAAGGAGTGTTTTGGGAAAAGGATTGAATGTCCTTGCTGGGCTGAGCTGCTGATGTTAAAGCTGGGTCGGTGAAGGAGCTGGCATCTCCACATTATCGTGTTGTCCATTGGTGAGTTGTCAATCGCACAGACCATGTTGGACCAATTATGGAGAGACAAGTCAAATTGGTAACGTGGTTTCTGATAAGTACATAAATTGCTTAAATCCATGACGATCATCAATCTGATACTCCGCCGGAAATAAGGTGTAATACCTAGTGACTCAGCCGATGCAAGGATTTATACCAACAGCACGAAATGGTATAATCGCACTCGCTTGGACGGCGTCAGCATGAGTCACAAAGGCACAGTATTAACGAGCTTCCTATTCTGGTGATTGTGAATCCTACAAAGGTTTCTTATCTCGCAAGTATAACATAGAACCTTTCCCGCGATCTCAACACTCTTTTTAATAGTATCCTTGATTCAATCGTTACAATGAGCTCTACCTCTCATAAAGAGTGGCAGCCACTGCCCCTGTCAGCTGCACCCACAATCGCAGCTTACAACATAAACACTCCAGAGACACTCGCAATTGAGATCGACCAAGCAACTCATCGTCTCAATCTTCTCAACATTTTCAAAATCCCTCAATCATCAAATATTCTTGAAATTGGATGTGGTCAAGGAACATGCACTGTCGTCCTGGGTCATGTCACGGGACCATCGGGCCATGTTGACGCGCTTGACCCCGCACCTCTCGATTACGGCGCGCCATACACGCTCGGTCAAGCGCAAGAACATATAACTAAGGGTGAAATTGGCGATCGCGTCACTTTCTGGCAAAGAAAGCTTGAGGACTTTCTGCAAGAGACGGGAGATAAAAAATGGGACTGCGCTGTTCTGGTTCATTGCATCTGGTACCTCGACAGTGAAGAGACCCTTGCAAGCATGCTCAAGGCTTTGAGGGGTCGAGTGAACAGGCTCTGTATCGCCGAGTATTCAATGCAAGCCTCTTCGCTGGCCGCAGTGCCTCATGTTCTTGCAGCTTTTGCTCAAGCTACACTGGCGGCACACCATCCAGAGAGCGAAGCAAACATTCGTTGTCTTCTCACACCAACACACATCAAGAGAATTGCTGATCAGGTTGGATGGGACGTAGAGGAAGAGACGATCATTACACCTGACGAGAAGCTGCAAGACGGTGGATGGGAGGTTGGAGGAGTCAAGAGTGCTGAGTTCCATGGAGATGTCGAGAAGTATGTCAAAGACACTAAAGTCAAGACTTTACTGAGGGGTCAGAGAGAAGCGGTTTTGAGGGCAAGCGACCAGCTTGCTGGTGCGAAGCCTAGAACAATGGATGTCTGGGCGGCTACTCTTATCTGAAAGAAGGCTTTACTAGATGTCAGAAACGATGTAGTAAGAAAGTCAGTGACAAAAATAATCAATTTCCATTGACCTCTTTCATAACAACTAACAACATGTTCAAACTATTCAGTTAGATCCCTCCTGTATTAGTAGCACTATATTACTATGTAAAAGCCTAGGTTAAAGGATTGCTTGTCTTGGCCCGACGAGGAAAGCAGGTGGAATATAGACCCCAAAAATACACCTGTTCGCAAGCGAGATATAATTAAGCTTACGGTAGGCTGTGAGGGATGTAGTATTAGTTATTAGAAGATTTGCTTAGAGGTTGATATAATCATATTAGCGTCAAGCCGCAAAGAGCCCGAAATTAACAGAGAAGTGTTACACGATAATGGCCTCCATGTTGCATCCAACTACTTGGACCTTTTGCGAGGATCGGGTCCTGAGGTATACAGATAAAACAACACAATCATGGTCCATGCATTTCATAGTCTTAAATCATTAAATTGAGATGATGTTCAACTTCGCGACTTATATATATTGCAGGGAAAGCTAGTCCAATGACGAAAAGAGGCTACCTATACCCGACCCATTCCCATGATACTAAATCAAGGATGTGAGGAATTTAGCGGGTTGAACCGAGAAAAGGCTTCTTGCCAATCGCTTAATGTAGATCATTACCGTTAGGTGGTCAGCCGTTACGTCAGACAGGGTCATTGGTGCCAGGGCCCTTCAAGACCATGATTTGCAGTGGCGAATCTCACAATTCGATGGCAGAAATCAGGTTTAAAACAGGGCAATCTAGATTTCCAGTGTAGAATCATTCCTCATACTAAAACATGGCAATCCCGAATCTCGATCCCTGATCCCCATCTGCCCAACACATGCAACTTGTTCCTGACTTGGAGACAAAGCGCAGGTCTAGACCCCGCGGAAACAACGAAGTGGCAAATAAGTCCACATAGTAATAAAACCTGTAGTGAATTACTGCGTGATTATGCTTTTCCTCGTGCTGTTAATGCTTCGCTTTGCTACATTCCAATGGCTCCCCCAAAGCTGAGGCCGTTGCAGCCATCGCCGTTACCAACGACATCGTCATCTTCACCTGTAAATCAGCCATTGCCTGGTCCAGTCCGCAAGGCTGGATACGTCCCCGCATGCGAACCCTGTCGCAAACGAAAGAAAAAGGTTCGCGATACTGATTGCCTCCCCTGTTTGTTTCAGAAAGCAAAGGGGTACGATCGCTCCAGTTTTTGAATGGCAGGACACAGCTTACTAACGCGGATTCAGTGCGACCGAAGTCGACCCGCATGTTCAAAATGTATCCATCGTGGTCTGGAGTGCACGTATCTCGATGTAATAACTACATCGCCAGGTGGTCCTGGTCAGCTCGAAAAACTGGCGTCGTATTTGAACAGTGAGCCAGCGGTCATTGTCGACCTCCTGACCACTCTCCCGTATTTCGAGGCCTTTGAGCTTTTTAACATGCTCCGTGAAATGCCCAGAGACGGAGAGACATCGGTTGCATCCGAGACTCAGAATCCTTCTATACCTTTGGCATCTCTACAACCCCAGAACCTCATCAAAAGCCTTCTACCATCAAATCCTATGGAACAAGAGCTTATGGTCCGACACCCCATCGCGTATCCTGTCTTGCTGCCCATGGGCGTTGGTGATCTTCCTCTCGAACAGCTAACTTCCCGAAGACCTGGAATGACCGCGACAAAAGTCTTGCGCGACACAGCATCCCTTTCATCGGCTGACCCGATTTCCACCGACGATGAAGGATTAGATGAGGATGTCCTCATTGAGTTTCTCCAAGGGTTGCCACATTTATCTCAATTGCATATTGAGTACCTCCGAAAAGTCAATCTAACATTGTGGATGGATTTGCCTATTCCCAACGAAACTGCTGTCCGGGTCATAGCCCTGTATCTCAACAATGACTATCCTGTTCTTCCACTCTTCCACGCAGATTTATTTCTTCGAGACCTTTGTCAGAACCAACCTTATTTCTGCTCGGCCCTGTTAATATCGGCTTTGTTGGGTTGGGCGTGTGTAGGCATCCCAGTTGACAAATTGTTACCTCTGACGCTAACTATTTACTTCGGCAGCAAGCTTGTACCTGCATCGATCCAGAAACAGCTTCCTGGAGCCCTCTCTTTCTCGCCGATGCTCAGAGCCGATGGGGTCAGCTCAATTCTGATGAGTCCATCACAATCTGCAACCTATCTGCCCTGCAGTTCATGAGCATGACAGCCATCACACATGGGCGAGATGACGTGGGATTGGACTATCTCAAACAAGGCCTCGAACTTGGCCAGAAAATGGGTATTCTGAATGCCGAACCAGGGACCCAGGCGGGTTGGCTTACTGGATATCCTGACTGGATAAGAGCATCGTCGTATACCGCATGGGGAGCTTACAATTTAGCATCGTGAGTAGTCTTTTCCCGTCGCAGCTTTGGATCTAATATGTCGCCAGTATGGTCTCACTCCATTTTCACATGGTGCAAGTTGAGACAGCGCCTGAACTCCCGATGCCAGGAGGTTTTGATGATGACTCGCTTATCCAAGAGGATAAGTTGCATGTCCCGCGTGTTAATGGCCAAATCTTCAAGGCGAGCAGTAAACTGTGGGTAATATTTGCTACGATAGCCAAAAGGTACTATGGACAAAGTAATGAAACCACGTCTGTGGACTTTGCCGAGGAAACATACCGGCAACTCCTTGGTTGGGCGGATGAATTGCCTCTAGAACTAGTCCGGCGACCCGGTAGTTCCCACGGTGTGCACATGCTGCAGTAAGTCCAGCACAGCAGAATTTTCATCTTGATTAACTAATACTTTTTTGCTAGCATTTATCTCCACGCAATTATCGGAGACCTTTTTCGCCCGTTGTTACAGGGCGAATTATCGTCTGCCCCGCTGCGCACGTTTAAAGCAAGCAATGCGACCCCACAGGCGGCGTACGATGCCTCCATTGGGCAAATGAAGCGGCTTCTGCTCTCGCACCGTTCAGACATGGGACCAGAAGTGCTGTCAATATTCTGGCAGAGTTGCGTCATATACGTGTCAAACGCAGTCATCCACAACGGGGACGACCAACAGGAGAGACAGTTTTATGTCGATCTTGGTCTAACTGGATTGCAAGAACTGTACTTATCTTATCGTGTTTCTGGTACAATAGTCAAGGCTATTGCGGGGATGGCTATTCGAAACGGAGTTTTAAACAAGGAACACACTGTTGACATCCGTCGCCGACTCGAGGAAACTGCAAGGCGCTGGGAGGTGGAGCCTCAGGTGGTGGGAAGTTGGATTATTGACTTGGATCTTGCGGTGACAGATTCTGCAGGCGCACAGGCAAGCAAACTTGCTGAGGATTTTGACCACATTGGTGGAGACGAAGGGGATAATTAGTTTAATTTTTTGGTTATGGTATTATTGTCTATCTACCAGGGGGGTATTCAAATAAAAGATGAAGTAAACAAGTCATATATCGTCGAAAATACAAAGCCAACTCCCGCTAATACATGTATCTTAAGAATTGAGTGAATCGGGATGCATGCGTATATCATTAAGTGACAGGGTGCAAAAGATGACGGTCAGCAGCAAGTTTCAGCATGGCCAACTGAATCTGGTGGAAATTGAAGCGGCATTTGACTTGGAATGCTTGCGTCTGGCTCGCTTTGTCTCAACCAAGCCGCAGAAATTGCAGAGACGTGGGCAGCCGGGGGAACTGCGTCTCCAGCGCGGTGTGTCGGTCACTCCGCATTTATAGCATCGCTTGGGAGATTCCATGTTTGTCGTAGGGGATATCGAACGTTTAGGTTTGGCATTGGGGCTTTTAGCTTGTCTATGTGGTGCGTAGCGAATCATCTCGTCAAGAGCTTGACAGATATTTCCGGCGAGTGTCGCTATGTCCGATAGATGGCAGTCGTCGGTGGTTGATGCCTTGTTTAGGAATCGGGTGATATCGTGGGATTGGGCGAGTTTTTGTAGTGTATGGGCATCTTGCAGTAGCTGGTCATATGTTAGTACTGGATGAAATATGTATTTAGTGCTGTGTATAACATACTGTCTGCATCTTGATGGTTTGGTTGGTCTTATCGCTAGAGTCGACACATGTTCGCTGGAAGAAATTGGCGGACTCGGCGTGAGCCATGGCCTGTGGAGAGGGGGAAATCATGGTGAAGAGGATGAGATGGGCGCTGTTACTCGCTCGTGAAGTTGAAGAATGGAAGGGAATAAGATAGAAGCGTGTCAAGCAGGATCAAATTCAGCATACGGATTTGTCCATGTCTTAACAAAACAAGCAGATATTGAAAACAGCGGAGATTAGGAACAT
Source organism: Fusarium compactum (assembly GCA_037577415.1). Classification (NCBI taxonomy): domain Eukaryota; kingdom Fungi; phylum Ascomycota; class Sordariomycetes; order Hypocreales; family Nectriaceae; genus Fusarium; species Fusarium compactum. The sequence goes on from JAYGOP010000008.1 coordinate 3,118,577, forward strand.
TCCCATTATGATGTCATGGTTAGGTTAAACGTGGAGGTGTGTTCGCCAACCAATCAGTAGATGGCGGATGTCCGCCCTAAAAAATCAATTCAAGGGTTCTGAACTCAGGGTTCAGGGTCCGCAGTGTTCAAAGAACCTAGGGGTAAGGTTTGACCAACCACAAGAGAGAATCTGGCGGAGGCTGTCCGCTTCCTCCGACGTCCTTCGGCAAGCTTACGTACCTCGGACTGTCCATTTTAACGCCAATAATGAGTTGTCACAACTGAAGCTTGACTAAGTTCCTCTTAGCTCACCTTGTACTTCGCTGGTATTAAGCAGATTCACTGAGCAACTGAGCTCAGTAGGTGATCTCATGTGACAAGTAATTCACCGTCATATTTACATCAAAATGTCATGTCTATACTAGCAGACTACAGTAGGTCGGGTTTTGAGCAAGCTACCCTTAATCATCCCAGGGGCGGGTACCTACTACCGTAGCACCATGCACAGTCACTAAGGGTCCTTTTTAGCGTGACTGGAGCACACCATCTCTTTACGACAGGTGATTAAAATAACATTATCATGCCATGTTAAAGTTCTTCGAGTTACAAAGAATCCTTTATTCTTTTACTTAATTACTCTGTCCATTGTATTTATTTTTGAAGCGACTTGTTATTCTTTTGCTGCAAATGGTGAACAAGGGCTTGAAACCTGATTGTGGGCTGCGCCCCTCGCCAAGTTACCCCTCAGCGGAGCAAGGGTCTTGTCAGATTTCAGGGTCTGCTATTCCCTGTCAGGGGGATGCTTCTGAAATGGGGTTTGAATGGGTCAAAGCATCGCTCGTCGGTCAGGCCTGATGACTGGCAGAATCTGCTATATTTTTCCATGCTAGTAATAGGAAGCTGGAGTAACAGTTTGATCTATCAAGATAAGAATAACACATATCAATGTTTTTATTAAGCATTCTTTTCCATTATTTCTAATTCTAATGCTGCCATTTTTTATCCTGTAAATAGGTTAAACATCCCTCGTTGATTATACATAAATAACCCTAGGGTAGGGAATGTAGATCCCATTTTTCCTGCAATTCCGTAGATCCAAATCGAAACACAAGGTTCTCATCAATCCACTGTGGGAACGCGGATACGCTAGATCAATATGGAATATCTTATTTACTACTCTGTCTCTCTTCAAGTCTACCTAATGGCTGCTGTCGGTACAAGCTCTTATCAGGACGTAATCTAGTCAAGACACTTGTTCCCTGTATTGCTAATGCTAGAAAAACAAAGGTACTTGCTGTTTTCCATGCAACAGTAAGTACTGGCGTTTCATTGGTCCGACATCCCTGTCGCTAACGCTCGGGCAACTCGGCTTGCAAAGAAATGATACCGTGAACCCGAGGTGAAACTGTCAAGCCACTAAGTTTGTCAAAATTCTGTGGCGTCCACTCGGAGCTGCAGAGCACTTCGTGTGCCAATCATTGCCGTTTCGGTAACGCCTTGTCCCGCCGCTATCTCCGAGGATGGAAAAAGTTACTGGGGCAGCAAGAGTATAGTACATACGGTACTTTAGCCGCACTACTTATTTGCCACAGGTGAATTTATCTGCCTTTGAAGGACGAGGTAGCGAATGGGAATGTCTCAATACAGCGGAATAGCGGAAATTGCCCTGCTGCTGTACAGAGTACATCCTTGCAAACAGTATTGTAAGATTCTCTCTCGCTACGGATATTCTTTAGTCCCTTTTGACTGAGGAGCAAACTGCCCGCACTCGCCACCTTGCTGAACCCTGCTAGCGGTCTAGTTAGCTGCCGCTCGCCTCCCAGCTAGTCAACGGTCGTGGACGGAATCCCATTTCTCTCATTTCTTCCACTTTATGCTGTGAGCCGTGATTAACCAACCCACCATCCCATCTAGTAGGGATCTTCGCTGTCATTAAATGTTTATCGTTGTCATTCTCTAATAGCGTTTTATCGTTTCCATTCGGCTGACTGACATCGTTATGGGCCCAACTCGAAGACAAGTCGAGCTTGCTCGCGAGAGGGAGACTTTCAGGTTTGTCGCACTACCGCCTCTGGTGAACCACAGCATGAAGCTAATTGTCGCCACCTCTTCACTCCAGATACGACCCGACCTTGATATCGAGCTCGAGACCAAACTCGCCGACAAACCTCATCCCGTCAAACGAACTTACAACCTCATCCGACGTGACCTTGACGGCATTTTGTCAGGTCGCAGCCTTGCGCCTAAATACCTCTAGATCTCTCGTTTCTCTTTTCGATCGCAACAGTCAATACGTCGTCGCCGAAGCTACACCATATACTCCTCTGAAACCCACGACCAGAATAAAAAGCGCCGATCAAGGCCTTTGGCTTTGTGGAACCCATTTCCCTCGTTCATTTGGCGTCTGCGAACGCGCCATCAATTCTCCGGACCTCCGATCGTTACAAGTACCACCAAGCACCGATGCCGAACATCCATTGACGATTATAAATGACCTTAGCGACGACGACGTACTATGTGGCCGATCATATTGTCTTGGCTGGCCGCATCATCGCTTCTACGCCGGCGCCCCTCTTGTGACTCCTCGCGGCATTGTTATTGGAGTCTTATGTGTATTCGATTCAAAACCTCGATCCGGCTTAGATGAAACATCAGAAGGTATTCTACGAGATGTAGCTCAATCCGTTATATCTCATCTTGAGGAAAGACGTGTTAGTGAACGATATCGCCAAGCCGATCGCGTAACTGGCGGCATTCGAAGATTTTTCCACGGACGAAACACGAAGACAGACATGAGGAATGATCGACTACTAGCGTCAGAACCGAGACTTCGCACACCAGGATCCGATTTCAGTCCGCAGTTCCATCACTCCAGTGGTAGCCGTAACCGAGGGGACCGTCTGGCTAGTACATGTGCAACCGCAGCCGATATCATGAGGGACGCCTTGGAAGTCGAGGGCCTTTTGTTACTGGATGCCTCAACGTCACATCTCAGCCCTGGAACAGGCCGTGGGCCAAACCCCCCAATTGACGCTGATAGTCCCTGTCCAGTCCTCGGCTCGTCTGTGACAGCTGAGGCCAAGCAAGGTGGAGACTCATATTTTGGCCATTCTACCTTGTATGCGTCGACTCTTAAAAAGCTGTTGCGGTATTACCCTCGAGGCACAATATGGAACTTCGACAACGCTGAGAGTGATGCGAGCGACATCTTAAGCGACGATAGCTTTTCGGATGACTCGGGTGATAACACAGTCGCGGAAGAGATCGATGAGCCAGATGAGCCCGATGAGCTTCCGCCCGATGCCCCACTTGACACGACGTTTACCCCCGGCCAACTGGAAACAAGGCAAGAACTTAGAAAAGCAGTTTTTGAACTTCTTCCCGGTGCCACGAGTGTCGCATTCTTTCCTCTATGGAATGCACAAAAACGACGCTGGTTCGCCGGCGGGTTTGCCTATAGCAACAAGACAAGCCGGATATTTTCACCCAGGAGAGAACTCAGCTACCTACGGGCCCTCGGTAGTGTTCTTATGGCCGAGGTATCGTTCATCAAAGTCCGCGAGATAGAGTTATCCAAGTTGGATGTGCTGGACTCGATATCTCACGAACTTCGCTCACCACTGCATGGCATCTTCTTTGGTGCCGGTATACTCCGCAGCAAAGATCTTAGCGCTTCTCAGGAAGATGCCCTTCTTTCAATAGAAGCGTGCAGCCGCACTTTGCTAGATACGATTGATCAGATTTTGGACTGGAGCAAGATCAATCATTTTACGTCCTCACTGGCCACTGGGCCCGGGTACACATATACCAAGGTTGACGACCGTGCCTTGCGAATTTCTCGCAACAACAGTGTTGAAGCTGGCATGATGAGTATCGCGTCCGACTCTGACCTTCCTCGCCTTGTGGAGGATGTTGTTGAAAGTGTCCATGTCGGACACGAGTTCCAGAAGTTATCCTTCGGTCAAACGGAGCAAGCCAACTCAACCAAGGACCCCGTCCGAACTGTGGTTCACTTTGAACCGCGCGAAAACTGGAGATTCCACGTACAACCTGGCGCAATCCGACGCATCATCATGAACGTTCTCGGCAATGCCCTCAGATTTACTTCAAGTGGTTCGATCTATATCAAGATGGAGCAATCAGAAACCGATGATCCTACAGTACGCCTCGTGAAACTCATTATTGCCGACACTGGATGTGGCATGACTCGCGACTTTCTTACGAATGATCTTTTTAGCCCTTTTACGCAGCAAAATATGATGAACGCTGGAACCGGACTCGGACTGAGTATCGTGAGACGAATCACCCAGTCTCTTGGCGGGACTATCGATGTCCGTAGTGCAGTTTCTGTCGGAACTACAGTACGCATCAGTCTACCCTTGAAACTCAGCGAAGCAGCCCCCGACGACACTACGGAGTCAGCTTTAGACCCAAATGATGCCAAAGACCTCACGGGTTGGAGTGCCTCTATGATAGGCCTTAATGATCAAGCAGAAGAGAGTCTCCGAGGTCCTTATCTTCAACGTCCATTGAGCGAGATGGATAATATTGTATTAGTATGTCAAGATTGGTTAGGAATGCAGGTCATCCAACCTTCGGCGACACAAACGACTCCTCATGTTGTGCTATGCGACCATTTATCCATTGAAGAGGCCAGGACAGCAACACAGGACGACCAATCAACGCCGATAGTCGTTATATGCCCGAATGCAGTGCTTTCTCGCAAGGCAGAAAAGGCCAATTCTAGCTGTGATGCAAATGGCGGGCAGCATATTTACTTCACATATCAACCGTAAGTAGTCTACGCCTATTTTGACATGTCCCAAGCTGACTTAATATAGTATTGGCCCACGAAAAATAGCCAAGATCCTGTCAAAGGCCATCAAACGTGTATCGACATCATTACCGCCCCCTATCAGCCGCGCATCTTCCAGCAAGGAAGACCTTGACCACATAATCCCCACAATACAAAAGAGTCTCCCAACACCCCCTCATCTTGACCCTCAAAACAATTCTCTGATGAGCGACCCATTCGACCACGCAATATCAACGGTCGCACAACATTTGCCTCGTTCTCCTCTCGTCACACCGTCAGAGATGCCAGATCCTATGTGTGACGACGAACCCAAAAGCAACACATTTCTTTTAGTAGACGACAACCCAATCAACCTGAAGATGCTTGTGATGTTTATGAAGAAGCTGAAGCTGGAGTATGCCACTGCCACTGACGGGAAGCAGGCGGTGGAAATGTACAAAAAGAATCCAAAGAGCTTCAGGTGCATATTCATGGATATTTCTATGCCAGTTATGAACGGCTTTGAAGCAACGCGAGCGATACGTGCTTCTGAAGTAGAAGATGCTATACCGAGGTGTAGTATTTTTGCACTGACAGGTCTTGCATCGAAAGATGCGCAGCAGGAGGCTTTGTTGAGTGGTATCGACTTATTCTTGACAAAGCCTATTCAATTAGCCGAGATTAAGAATATTCTGGAGTTAAAAGGGCTGTTGTAAATATGGCTCTTTTGGGATCTTTTTATTATACCCGCTACTCCCATTTGCTGTCAGCCAGGATTGAAAGTTTGTAGTTCTGTCGCGCCCTCTTCCATTTTGGGCCCCTGAAAGCCAATATACATACTGCCATCAAAGTTATTACAGTTACTGCGCCTCCAATAGCCCAGAATAGCCACTGCCCTTGTTTCAAATCCCTAACGTCACTCGTGTTCATGCCCAGGTAGCTTGTTACAAATGATAGAGGAAGGAAGACGACTGTGACAATAGTAAACATAAAGATAGCGACATTCTTATCCTCAGCTTTGATGTTTATCAGCAGTGCGGCCTGTAAGTCAGAATATGTTAACATGGGGATTCCTTCCGGAGTCTCTTAGATCAGGCGTCATTACGTACCTGTACCTTCAACCTCTCTGCGGTCTCAGCCAATCTCTCAATATCGTTGGTTAAATGCCGATGGCGAAACTGGGGTCTTCGTTGGAGAATCTTGAATATGTATGCTTCGCGACTCTGTTGTGAATCGTGATTCTCAGTCTGCTTTGAACTCTCTGTTATGCTTGACGTTCCCTTTCCTGCGTCGTTGGTGGTCTTAGAGTTAGCCAATAATCGAGCGAGGCTGCTTACTACTGCAAAGATAACGTGAGTTTGACTTTGTAAAACATCCTTCATAATTCGAAGATCTTCTGCAACCGCGGAAATCTGATAAACCAGAGGCTGGGAAACTGAGTCACGAATAAGCCACTCCTAAGGGCGTGCGATATGATTAGCCCAGCTTCGAGTAACACAAGACGTTACTTACAAGGTTTGACGTTGTTGTCGCGAACATATCGGTAATGTCTCGCGAGGTGATAGAGAATCTCGTTGGGGTCGAAATTATGCACATATGAAATAGACAAGCCAAAGATAGATTTTCGTCGAATTTGTGCACAAAGCGTAACAGATCCTCATTTTCTCGACGTATCGAGGCCTGGATATCCAACCGCTGAGTTCCTTGCTGCCGTTCAAGGGTGGCGACGGCGGCGGCAAACTCCATCTCTAGATCTTGAAGCGTACCAGAGGGTTTTTTTGACCCATGAAATCTCAATTGAACTTCATCCGCCCTCAAAGGTCTTTTTCTGTTGAATAAGCCTTTCCAGAGGCTTGTATGGTGGATTTCGTACAGATGGTCTTGGCTCAAGTAGAAATTCATAGTGAAGCGAACGGCGATTGACCACAACTTCCGCAGTGTATTAAAGATTTCATCGGAAGGATCAGCTTGCACTCTTGCGGTGTTCTCGATCTCGATCCACTGCTGTACATGATCGGCCATGGCGCACAGGCGTGGTGCTATGCTGCGACTGTGACGTTGAGCTCCAAGCCTTTCAAATGGCATTGCCACTTGCAACCATTCATGTGCCTCGTTTTGATTTTTCTAGTTAGCGTAGTGTTAGAAACACCCAACACGTCCAGTCCCTCCCTCGGTATAACTTACTCCTTTTGACTGGGCGATCATGTCCGAGAATGATAGGAATCTTGCAAGAGTCGTGGAGTCTACCCCGTATAGGTGCGAATCAAGATTACGCAATATTGGTCCCAGTATCCAGCCAATGGGCTTCAGTATCCAGAGTACGGGTCCCGGTATTATGCCAATGGCTAAGAGGGTCGCGGAAATGGAACCAAACATTGTCACCGACCTGAGGAAAGCGGTAAGACTGGATGATGTATGCTTAGTTCTGCGACTGAATCTGAGCTTCGTATCCCACTTAAAATACTGACCAAGTGCCAGCTTCGCACTTGTACTTAGGCCCAAGCCGTCAGTCGGTTCACTTCCTTGATCGGTGATTGGCCATATGGTGGGTGCTGTGAGAGATGAGGAAGTCAAAAGGTTTTCTACAACATCATTAGCGTTGCAAATACACTGAAAGTTTACTTACTGTCATCTATGGCTAAACACCACAGCTCCCGAATATGAGGCGAGTCCTCTTCCTCCAGGAGTGATGCAATATCAAGGCCAGGACCTTGATTGGTGAGGTTAGGCTTTCCGAACCTGTAGTGGTATTGTGGAAGGGTTTTCGAATGGTGGGTAGTATCATCGGGCGGTCTGCCGACCGGCGTCTCGAAGTGGATGCAGGGTATAGATAGAAAGGCAGGAAGGTTCGGATGTTCTGCTGCTGAGTCGGACCACTCAAACGAATCCTCTAATTGTTCACCGTCACGAAGTGGGACAAATGAGGGTCGAAAGCTGGGCCCATAGGACCCTTTTAGCTGGTATCTTCGTTGGAATCTTCGTAATCCAGAAAGAATGTCATCTCGCCCGGGTTTACTGTGATTCGGTAGTAGGTCGTGGACGATCAACTATCAAGTGTTAGTAGAATAAATGCAGACCAGGAATGAACTACTCGCTATAAACTCATCGAAAGTTAAGGGACCCTGTGTCAAATGTCTGGCAATTATACCGACTGATATTAGTACTCTTGACAAAGGTAGCAGTTAAACTGGAAGCTTGTACATCCACCTGCATGCGTACGACGCTGAAGCTGTAGGCTCCAGCCCGGTTTCCCTGATGTTACTGCTGTAACAGCGATTAACAATGGGGACACCATTCTCTACAGCTTGATAGTGGAAATCCATAACTTGGCTTTGAATTTCGTTAGTTTTCCACTCCGCGTCCGCCACTGGACGTGGATCCTCCTGAACCATGGTATTGTGATTCAAGGGCTGAGGGGTGGGTTCAGAACTTCAGTGAGTGTGGAAGTTACAAGGTGGAATGAATCCAAGTCCGATTCGATTTTAGATATGTTTTGTTGCTGTATGATTCAAAAGATAACAGTAATTCCCTCATGGGCTTGTACACAGCGAAGTATTTGAGGGGGATGTAAGCAGAAGCAAATCTGACGAATCGGAAAGCTTCTACAGTAACACTTGCTAGAACTCCCGCATGATCAGCACCGGGCCGGAGCGGCTTAGTCATACTTAAACACCTGTGTTCAACATGGCGAGCCTGTATATACATCTGTCGCTTGTCAGCTTCCCGTTTGCTATTCTTGGCATCTGACCCATTACAGTCGTAATTCATAACTGTGTAACAATATCATACTAGAATAGTGCTTTCTATCTTTAATACTGATACTTATTTACCCGCCAGTTATCTTTTCCCTCTTTGGTTCCTTTCTTATGGAAACCTTCAGTAGTTAATACCTGTGAACAGCATCTACTAGCAATTGCTGCACACTTCGGTCCCACATCCGTCTGTAAATTACGAGTTCTTCAAAGCTGGCATACAATAAAACTGTACTGCGTTTTAAACTTAAATTTAGAAGCTGATTATATTTTAGCTCTTGCCTTACTAAATATGACCTACCAGACATAAGTGCGTAGAGTTTTATTTGCTTCAATGGATCGTATGCACCCTGCTGAGATCTATTGTCTAATTCTGTTGTACACAATTTCGGTCCAGGTTATTCGGAGACTCAATTACGTCATCACCATTAAACCTTGGCATCGTGAAATCATTTTGCTTATCTCACTTATTCTTGACTCAACCTCACTCAGTCAAGTCAGAGTAAAAGAACTTGAGACGTAATAAAAGAATGATATACTATATCTTTTACAAAAAAAAGCCAGCTTACGTACTAATGATATTGATAAAGTATCTGAATTTGGAAAGGCCCGTAGGACAAAACAAGGCAGAGGGCGATTTTCGTCATCTGCAAGGGTCGTCGATGTCAGCATTATCACGTGATGGAATTGTCAAAACACGTCGCGGGGGCTCTAGAAGTTAAAGCCTTCATTCCACTCCTCTTACTACTGAGAAATTGAGAACTGGTAATATAAGATGGCTGAGCGGAGGAGCGCGAGACTTAAAGCCAAGGCTGCTAAGTCAGCCCCTGCAGAGTTGACCTCACAAGAACCTAAGGGAACGTCAAAGCGCAAAACCCCGCCGTCCAACGATGATAAGCTTGTCAGAAAAGCGCCCAAGACAAAATCTCAGAGTAAGGAGTCTAAAGAGAAGTTAACTAGCCAACAATTAAAGCCAAAGGCCGAACATGCTACGAAAGAGATTAGCCAGCCACCCGTTGAGGTATCAACCATTACTTCTAATGGTCCCTTCTCATCTTTGCCCCCGGAAGCAATGAATCTGGTGTTGGAAAAGGTGAGCTACAACTCTGATTCCCCACTTCCAACCATCCGTTGACAATGGGTCAGATTGAAGACAAGGCATCCTTAGGAAACCTGGGCAAAACCTGCAAGGCTTTCCACAGCCTCGTTATGCCGCGACTATACAAGCGCATCGAAGGAAGCGTAACATTTCATGCTCACATTGCTAAGCTTATCCGGAGCATCGAACCAGCTCTCACAATCGAGCAGAGGAAGCAGTTGAGGAAGGGAGGCCAATACAAGGGACAACAAGAGACCTTCCCTGATAATGTGGATGAAAAGAGGAAGCCTGAGATTGCAGACTTCATTAAGCAAGCTGCTTTTGAGATTGGTGATCCAGGTCAAAGACACAGATTCATTGTTTACCGCTATATCGAAGAGCTCCTGGAAAGCGCGAGTAATCTGCAGGTTTTTGCAGCCACGGACCTCACAGAGTATGAACGTCAATATCCACCGAACTTGATTATTACTGCTAACGAATGAATAGACCAATGGCGAAGAGCTTGGCTGCCAAAAATGACCTTCGGGCGCTATACATCAAAATCTCCAGCGAGAGAACGTCAGATGCATTACCATTGACGACGATCAAGGGATTGAGGCATCTTCATTTGCAAACGTCCCTTCCCTATCCTAGTGAAGTCAGTCCTCTTACACTCATCTGGAATTCTCGGTCCACGCTTCGGAGTCTGGTCCTTGATAAGAGCTGTTTTCAATACTTCTATGAGAACAAAATGGACAGGACAGAAGAGCCAAACGGATCCTCCAAGCGACAGTACGACTTTGCCAATCTGAAATCGCTTTCTCTCAAACGTGTATCGATGGACCCAGATGAGGTAGATGCGATCACGAAAGCAATTGACTTTACCGCACTGGAAAGTATCGACTTATATGATAAGAACGTACGGATCTCGTTGTTACATCAGCGACTGGCGAATATTTTCTCTTCTACTGCAAGCGCCAGTATTAAACTCCGGAGGCTCTGGTTGAATTTGGGCTACCAGGGATTTACAAATCTAGGTGATAACACATCGAAGCCTAAGCATGAAGGGCCCGGTATGGAACTTATTTCTTCTTTCGACACTTTGACTAATCTCACGGTCTGTGATGCTGGCATTCATTCTTCGGGCTTGCCCAACCGGGGACTGAAGGATGCACTGGTGCAAGGAATCTTGAAGCATAAGAACTTGAGCACCCTGCAATTCACAGATTCGATTACCATCCCGGGCTGGAAGACGCCCTACCTAAAGCCACAGACAGTGGCACTTTTTATCGACAATTTACCGAACTTGAGGCATTTTAGGTTCTACTCAAAAACCAAGCACCTGGTAAGACTCTATGCTCGAGAAGAAAAGGAGGCTCCTATTAACACTTAACAGAGCGAAATCGCTGAAATTCTCTCACGAGGCCGCAATCTGGAGACAATCAGGATCAAGGTACCCTCGAAGAGTGAGGATAAAACCAAAGAGATTGGCACTAAGTTCATACGTGACCTGGTACTCCCGATTCTGGAAAGAGACTCTGATTACGATATGAAAGCCTACCGATGGGAAGACCACAGTAAGATCAACCAGGTAATAGTGAACGTTGACGTATGGGAAATCGGTTCAAAATTTGGGAAGTTTAAGAAAGGGATGAAAAAAGCTGAGAAAATCACTTCTTCATCTGATCCAAGGCGCAAAGTACTGTATCGAGACATTACACGTCCGACGTTCCTTTGGTTGGGGGACAGTTTTGACGCGCTGCGTGGATGGGTAGATGAGGCTGCAAAGGATCTTACTTAGTAAATTTAGCTCTATATATATACTACTTCCTGGATGCACTATAAGTGTAGAGTTGTTTAATCGTTAAAATTCCTTACGTCATAGCAATCGTTAATCTTCACGTTACTTAAAGTCCGATCGCTGAGAGCATTCTTGGAACATCAGCGATACTAATGAATAATGGTTCTAGAGCCGATGCCAGGACATTGTTACTACGCAAGGCCAACGACGGTTTGCGATAGCGCAATGAATGAAGTTTATTTTATTAACGATGATAAATGCGTTGGGCGACGTGTATTTAGCCCTTCTTATATTATTTGCGCTCTATTATTGCTTTTGCTAAGTCTGCCTCTAGTCTATCCTCGCAGGCAACTTAGAAAACTCCTCCCCATACAGTTCATACCTTGCTCCATTACTATATCCCACCACAGCGTCATGTGTTACTTGTACAATAGGCTTCCTATTCTTCGTATCAAAGCCAGGCGAGCAAGCCGATCGCTCCGATTTGGCTAATCACGAATCCAACCATGACCCCAGACTTGGTACCGGCGCTAGTGGAAACTACCGACGAGCTTGGCGAATCGACATCTGTTGATGTGGCTGCTTCCGAGGTTGAGGTGCTGTCGACAGGAGTATCATTGTCCGTTGATGAAGTTGCTTCCGAGGTTGCTTCCGAGGTTGAAGTTCTATCAACAGAAGTGGTATCGTCTGTTGATGAAGTTGCTTCCGAGGTTGCCTCCGAGGTTGCTTCCGAGGTTGAAGTGATATCGACAAAAGTGGTATCGTTTGTTGAAGAGGTAGGTTTCAAGGTTGCCGTCTTGTGAGTTGCTGTGCTAGCCGTGGAGGACTTGTCATCGGAGGAACAAGTACCGAAACCACTTTGACAGCTATTTGAACATACATGTTAGCGAAAATCTCAGAGTTAAAGGTGATTCAGTTCTACTCACCCCTCACCGCAGTACGTGTCAACCTTGCCACAGTACCCTTTCGCGGAGCAGCAATTTCCGAACTCACTCCCTTGGCAAGTAACATTATTCCCGGAGGAAGTGATACCACAAGATCCGGAAGTACTAACAAGCTGCCCATCGGACTTTGATGAGCCGCATTTACCGAACGAACTCTGACAGCCCTCATCGCAGTATGCTGAGGTCTTCCCGCAGTAGCCTTTCACAGAGCAGCAGTTACCAAATTCAGACCCAAGGCATGTCGCCTTAATGTCGGAGTTGGAACCACAGTTGCCGTCTTCACTGATAGGGCTGTTTGCGCGCGGCAGGATAAGAGAGGATGAGCTGGGACTAATTAGCGGTGAGTTGGATAGAGGATCTGAGACCTTACAATTCAAACCCGCGAGGGAAAGCGGCTAAAGCCGAAGATGAGATAGACAGGAAACACAGCAGAGAGAACTTCATGGTGATAAATTGCTTGGTTAGTGATTGCAAAAGATGGAGAAGAAATCCGTCTATGACAGCAGGGAACAGTGCTTTTATGTATAATGGTTGATCCTTCGGACACGGCGCAGCCCCCTGAATCCTTCGACCTGGCCCCACTAGTAATGCCAGGACCAGGGTTCAAGACATCCGACCAGTCATTCTTACAGATGCGCATAAACGCCATTCAGTATTAACTTACAATCAAGACTCTAATGTCTACATATAATAAATTTCCTTCAATCTTCTATTTAAAAAAATAGTAGCTACAACTTCGTTACGTTAGTAAAAACGTGAGGAAGTCTAAATAATGCTAAAATGTAGCAGTGGATCTAGTTTAGGCGCTTAGCTAAGAAAAGAAATTAATGTAAGCACTAAGACATTCTACTTTCGCTTATGAACCTAAATGCAACAGGTCCCTGGTCTTAAATCGAGCCCTGTCAACTCAATCGAGCATATGTTGAGAAGAGGATTTTAAGAGCCTTGTTTTCCTAACTAATTGAGTGGAAGGATGCACTTCTGTAATTGAACCCCACGGGGAACCTGAGTGACAATGCTCGGCCAATCAGGGCACTGCATTTGCTGACACCTGGACGTGACTCTACTTGTTTACTACGCCTAGCTAGACCCCCGGTCAATCTGGGCTTGGGTACAGGTGCAGGAAAACAAAACTTGGGCCCAAGCGACCATCCGAACACTCCTGGTTGCCTGACTATAATTTCCCGTGCTGTGGTGGCAGATAGTATACGTCTGAGTGCATCCAGCTTCACCACAAAGGCTGATACTGAATAAATATGACCAGCTTCAATGACCCATCCACATGCCTGTTCTACATACTTACTGCCTGGAAAGGCGAGAAAGTCTATGCGTGCAGAGGTTTTACCATCACGTACAATATTGCCATGGGACAGGGAACCTCAGATAAAGCATATCAAAACTCTCCCAACTCTAGTCCAGACGGAGGGAGATATAAAACAAAGCCTTGAAAATCCTTAGTCAATCTAGTGATGCATGACATACAATTGAATGCGCTGCAGAGGTTTCAGTCAAGGAAACGCTTTACTGAATTTCTTTTATTTTCTTTTTTGTAGTTCAGCAGTCTCACAAGTGCAGTTTTGTTCGCTAGCGCTCTTGGTAGCTGGAAGCAATCACTAGCTACCCTTAAATAATAGATATTGGGGTCAATGCCTTCATACGGGTGGCAGTTGTCTCTTCTCTCCTCATCTTCTTCTTCGGATGGTCATACAAGCAGGGCTCAGGTCAGCCCAACCTAAATTTGCTTCGCTGGCGACGCTCAGATGATAAGAAATATTTTTTATCTCTAGAAACAGTAAAGTGATAGTGAAAAGAAAGTCTAACATGTACTATATAAGACTAGAAGGATCTAGATTCAAGCTCCTTATAGCCTACTTTTCCATCCTGGACCTTGGTATACCTCGCTGCCTAGATCTCAACTCAATAGCCAGCTCAGGATCAAAGCTATGCTTATCAACAAGATACTTCTCTCTTTCTCCCCTGTGGGATTGTTCCTCTCTTATCATCTCCTGCTCCTCTACCTCGTACTTCATATCTGCAAGCACCTGAGGATGTACCTTGATCACCTCCAAAAGGTACTTCTCTCTTTCAGCTAAGGACATTTTTCTGGACTTTACTCTTTTATATCTTTCACTGAATATTGCATCTGTCGTGTAACCAGCCACTGGTGCACCTGCAGCCTGTTCTACAACTAGGTTCCCGATCCAGTAGGCCACTGATGAGGACATTGATGATGGAGTTGATGGTTTAGGCGAATTTGCCCCAGACTCAATGGCCTCGAAAGAAGTGGGCACCTTCCATTCTAACTGCTCGAGATCCACATCAACCTTTTCGATCAGGAACTTCACCATGTCAAGTGATGATTCAGGGGCAAGAGCAGCGGCGGATAACATACTGCCATATTTCCCGATCTTCATAGGGGAGTGAGCATCAGCGCCATGACTGATGAGGAATTCGGCGAAGTCGACATCCCCCTTCTCAATGGCATACTCTAATATGGTGTTGTACCCTTGACGATTCATCGGCACTTCGACATCAGCGCCATTCTCAATAAGTAGGCGAGCGAAGTTGAGTGCATCCTTTGCTACTGCAGCTTCCAACATACTGTCATAATTTGCGAAACTCTTGAGGCTTTTCAATTGCGAATTGGCATCCGCGCCATGCTCTAGAAGTAGGCGGGCGCAACGAAACCATTCAGTGTTGGAGGAGGCACCGGCCCAAGCAACCCCACCTTCTATGGCAGATGCTAGTGGGGTTCGGATTGTGGGATTGGCAAACTTGGGGTTCACCTCCGCTCCTGCCTCGATAAGAGCTTCGACACTCTCGACGTCGCCCTCCAAAGCTGCCATTGACAAAGCACAGCCGAATGTGCAGTCAGTACCACAACGAATGTTGGGATTTGCCCCAGCATCCAACATTGGCTGGAGAAATTCCAAGCCTCTATGTGCTGCCAAGCAAAGAAGAGTTTGTCCCTCAGTCAGAAGATCTGGGTTAGCACCATTTTCCAACAAAAGTCTCACGACATCGACATGCCGACCGTCAAGGGCGCGGCCTAGGGGACTCTGATTCCACCTTTGAACATTTCTGTTGATATGGAACCCTCGTTCAATCAATTCTTTGCATGCGAATACGTCTCCAAAGTATGCAGCAATTGCAAGTAGATTCTGACCATGGGCATTAAGTTCGGACGGGTCAAGGTCTTGATCCCACCAACCGGGCAAAAGTCGAATCAAGCCCATTGCGGTTATCCCAAATCTAGCGTTATCAGATGGCTCGGCGAAATATTGCTCCATCATGAAGAGCTCACTGTGGCAAGGCAGGACGCGATCGCAGAATACCCGATATTCTGTGGATGGTTCTTTAGGACCGCCCTGACCCAGAAATAGCTTCAGAGCTTCAATAAGGTCTGCAAGCTTGGGATCCTGGATTGAAATATCATGTATGTGATTGAGCCATTCTTGGTGGTTGTATGTATAAAGTGCATACTGATCAACAGAGTCGTCAAGACTCTCAGTCTCTGACTTGAACCTCCCGTCATCGGAACTCTGTAGACTCGGGCTTTCTTCCCACTCCTCTACAGCCTCAGGAGGTGGCGACTCCAGCGAGACTGGCAGTACAATCGCACAGCTTTCGATCAAGAGGTATGTGAGCAGAATAGTTATGTCCGCCTTCGCATTTTGGATCCATGGGTCGTGTTTCAACAGGAAATGCTCCGCAACAGATGCATGCGGGAATCCCCATGTGCGAGAACCTGGTAGTAAGACTACTAGGTCCTTGCAAATTGTTTCCAGGGTAAGCTGGTTAAGATCTGAATTATCAACAGCGTTATCTCCGTCCATATATCGGCTCTCAGCTTCGATCGCTTGAAGTAATGTGATACTGTCAAATGGCCTTCGCGCACACAACACCCATCTTATGACTCGCTGGAGCATCAGGCGTTGGAAGTCGTTAGGTTCGAACCGCTCGTAGATTTCGTCATAGGCAGCCGATAAGGTCTTTGGCAGCCTTTCTAGCCTCCGGCGTACTTCCTTGTTCATACGGCAATTATTGAGATGCTGCCACTGAAGGTATGCCCATCTGAACCTGTGGCTGTGAGTTAGACACATTGTTGATTGCCTGAGTATAGATACTTACATTCCATCACTCCTCTGCACCAGTGTGTTCTTTACCAACAGCTTGGTGTCTTCCGCAATAGAGCTCCATTCGATGGCAAACTCTTGTATCTCGTGAGTGATGAACATTTCGATATCGCCGGCATTGTCTGAGGTGCTGATAGAAACTAGCATCTGCCGACTTTGAGGTGACTCGAGATACCTTTCAATGTCGGGCTCCTTGCGGCTGGCGATGAAAACTTTCACTAGTCCTTTGCTCTCCTCCACGAGGCTTTTGAAGAGTTGAGACAGTTCGCGTTTTGTCTCGTTACTACACTCGTCCAAAGCGTCAAGCACCAATGTGACACGCGGATAGCTATCGATGATTTTAACCAGAGTATCCTTGCACTTTGCAAGTGGTAGACCATTCTGGATCTTCTCACTGCTTTTCTTGAGTTCTATTGAGGCTTGGTGAATGTGATTCGGACGCCGAGGTACCTCGCTGAGCTGTCGTATGTAGCTTCGGATGATCGATTCAGTGTTTTGCCTACTCGGATCAGATCGGTAGCAATAAAAAAATCCGAAACCTTCGTCGTGTTGGCTGGTGAATTCTTGGTCTCCCTCCCGTACTAGGTAGCGGTCGATGACCTTGGAGGAGAGATATGACTTTCCTGTTCCCACTGCAACAGTTGTCAGTATTCGTGTCACAATCTACTGAACTCATACTCACTGCTACCCTGTAACCAGAAGATTGAAGAACAGCTTGACTCTTCCCATTCACGAAATCGACTGTGGCTGACTAACCACTCGCAGGTGCCTTCTGTTCTGCTGTCGCATTTTTCATTATGATGGCTGCCAACCGGAATCGTGCTCAGAAAGTCCATAATTTGAATCCTTTCCGCTTCTTCCAGTTTTTCAAGTACAGTAGAAACTCCATCGTCAATTCTCTTCAACGGGAGTTGTAGGCTCTTCAGCAATTCAAGATGTTCTTTGCTTTTGTGCTGATTGGCGACAGCCTCACAAGCTCGAGCGGTGTTCTCCAACTCTTGCTCGAGATCTTTCATATCTGAGACCTGTTGTTCACCTTGACCTGGACTCAGCAATGCGCTAAGAAATCGGCGCGCATTTCCTTGCCTCAGCTCCTCGTGTACAAATGCTAGAAATTCCAGGCATGCTTTATACACGCCGACCAGCTTTTCTTTTAGGTCATTCTGAATGGGAGAATAGAAATGAGCACCCAAATAAACCTCTTGATATACTGTACCACGTCTGACGAGACAGAGAACGAGGTCTGTGCATCCCATGATGGACACAAGGTCTTCGACCTGGGACACATTTGTCTAGACAATTAGTATTTCTCAACAGAACCAGCTAAGGATACTGTATCTCACCTTCAGAACGACCTTCAATGCATTCCAAATAACCGGGGAGGGTGCGGGAGCAAAGTTGATGGCAATGTCTCCGATTGTTGTCAAGCAGGAAGTAACCCTACTCGTGTAATCCCTCAAAAGAACTGCTCGGCCACGGCGTTCAAACTGCCAAGCATCTTGATCATGCTTTTCTTCCCTGTTGCGTACCAAATCAACTAACTCAGGGAATGGGTTGGTGCTTGCGGACCATTCTCCGATATTCTCGTATATCCACTTCTGAGTGTTCGCGTCGGTCGCATCGTAAGACTCTTGCCATAAATCCAGTTGTGCTTTCGGCAGAGGAGTTTGGTCATAATTCGGTAGGGTTGAACTTGGCGCCAATTGATCATTTGTTGCAGGAACAGCGCTTATTGTCCTTGAGTTCGGAAGCGCGTGTTGTTCTCTTGCGCTTCGGCCTTTGAAACAAGAGGAAAAGACCGCTAGACGGCCTACACCGGGCTTGTTCGGGTTTGACATTATGAGGAGATATTCATGTCAGTAGATGGGAATTGAAGACAATCTCCGGGGATAGGCACGTGTTTTATAAAGCCCAGCCGTAGGGACATTTTCACCTGATCAATGTCTGTTATTTATATGCTCAGGCTAGCCAATAAGGATGATCCATTTGCTCCTATTGGTAACACAGCATGATGACCTGTCTCAAATCGAGCTATGTTCACCGAATCGAGCATGCAGAAGAGGATTTCAAGAGCCTTGTTTTTTCTAACTAATTGAGGGGAAAGATGCGCTGTTTTGATCCAAGCGCGCGGGGTGACCACGTGATAGAAGCTCGACCAAGCAGCGCACCGCATTTGCTGACAACCTGGGTATTGACAGCCAAAGAAACTTTGCGGGGCTACAATATCCTCAGACATGCATAAGCGCCCGAGGGGACAAAAGTCCAGGGGGGCAGATATAATTAGCATCGGAGCAAAAGTCAGTGGCTTAGATTGGCAATGGCACTCATACCACATAAGCTAGAATTCATATTAACTCAGATTTATGCATGCAAGTCGACGTAAAAACTCGGACTACGCTATAAAGCCACTGTCAGTTACCGGTATAATTGAATGTCGGGTGTTGGTTGTCGCCGGTCACCATCTGCCCTCCAGTAGAATAGTTCTGATTCCCCTTTCCGAAATGAGAAAACTGATTCCCGTCACCATATTGATTCAACGTAACGTTGCCTCTGGAAGGCTTTTCAAGAGAAGACGGTATCTCATTCGCCTCCTTCAACAGGCTCTGCAAAAGCTTGGATTGCTCTTCCTCAACATATGCATCTTTCGCGATTCGTTTCGCGCTGGTCAATAGATCCTTCAAAGCCTGCTCCAACAGCTTGCCAGTGGCTGCCTCTCGCTGGTACTCTGCTTTCCAGTCTTCGGCGCTGGTGAACATAAAACACAGATCCTCAATTCTCTGCGCATTAGGTACAAGCTCTGAAGCGACTTGTTGAATAGTTCTGTATTTTCCAATTGCTATTGCATCCGAGGGAGAGTTTTGTAGGTTTGTTTGCACGGCGGCAAGGAATTGTGCAAAACGCGGCAAAGTAGTCGCCACACCAGCAACAGCAGGTGGAAATTGTGAAACGTCTTGTGTGGTACCACAGATGTCGATGGCACGACCAATAGTAGCGACAGTTGAGTCGAGCCTGGTTTTGGCTTGATATTTGACTCTGGCGGCCTCGGACATGGTGGAATTGTAAAATGCTTAGACAAAAAAGTAGTTGAGACAAGGCTTCCCGCGAGTAAAGACTTGCGTCCCAAGTCGATGTAAGAGTTTCTTAGACTTTTTGTACAGTTTGCAAGAAATGCTTCTCATGCAATAACCTGCTTTGAATAATGCATTGAGGCTTGGCAATCAGGCTCGGGCGAGTGGACGATGAAGGTGGCTTGAAAGCTGACAATTGCATAAGGCAACTGCATGGGTGACATATCAGCTCCTTTTACAGCGCTAATGTGCAAGCTCTTATTGGACATATAGAAAGAGGTTGTGCACATGCTTGTGAGTCATTTTTACACATTGGTAAGTGGCTGATCTGGCTTGTGGAGGCTTAGCCATTGCCACGTCAATCAGGCTCTGCTTATGTACCTGTTTCTTTGTGCACTTTCCAAAATCTCTCAAACAAGAATCAATCTCACTGGCGTACTCACCCTTGTCCAAATTATTCTGGTCGTCGATCACCACTGCCCTAATTCGACTTTTGCGTTTTCCGTCGTGTTACATCCACCATGTCCGGGGCAGAGGTCTTCAGCTTGATAACGGGTATCATTACCGTTATCGATGCAGCAATCAGAATTTACGACGCTGCTGGAGATGCTTCAGGCTTGCCCGCTGCTGTGCGCAATGCAGCATCGCGGCTTCCACTGATCCAAGAAAGCTTAATGCTGGCGAAAGACGGCCTTCAACAACAACAGCCATCTGAACAATCTTTGTCAGCCTTGAGCTCGACACTGAAAGCATGTGGTGAAAGAGTCACAGAGGTACATGGCTTGTTCCAAAAAATGATAGTTTTACCGGGCACTTCGCGAGGAGAGAGATATGTTAGAGTCATCAGAACCGTCTCGCAAACTGACAAGGTGAAACGCCTGATGGATGAAATTGTTGCAGATATTCAAGTTCTCACACTTCATCACGTTTCTAAGTCTTCTACAAGAGAGCAGATGGACGACCTACTCCATGAGATAAAAGGCACAAGGACATATGAGGGAAATGCATCAATTGTTATGAATAGCAACGGACTTGGGAGTCACTACGTTCATAATGGCGTGGGCAACCAAAATGTTGGTGGAGGTGCAGGCGTTCAGATCAACGGACCGTCGAATGGAAGCACCTTTAACTTTGTACAAAATTGAAAGTCAATTTATGAGGAGTCTTGAATTATTTCATCTACTATAGATTTTAGAGTTCATTATTTGGACGTTCCAATGTTGTTTCCAGGCGACAGATCCCTAGTGTATGCTCTCATCTTCGTTTTTGTCGCAATGCCAGCGCAATGTACGGTTGAGTTCTTGACGGCGTGTTCCCACCTTTTTTCTTCGCTTCCAAATCCACTGCAGACATCTGCTGGTGGTTTCTTCTGTACAGATCCGCTCCTCGTTCAAGCAATACTCGTGTCGGCTCAGGTTTATCAAGGTACACAGCCAGCATCAAAGGCGTATAACCTCGACGATCCAAAATGTCCAGGTCGGCCTGGGAATTGGCCAGGACAAGTAGAGCACCGATCCTGTCGCTACTAACTGCATGATGTACAGCAGTGAAGCCCATATCGTCGGTGATGTTAATATCGTGAGTATGTTTTACCAACAATAATAGTCCAGCAGCGAACCCTTCTGCCGCCGCGTAGTGAATCGCTGTGGTGCCTTCTGCGTCACGATAGTCACAGGAGCTACCGTTGGCCAAAAGCGTCTGTACTATAGTTAACCTGGAGTGAGATACGGCATATATGAGTGGCGTCTTTCCTTTGCCGTCTGGGACATCTAAAGATCCCTTGCTCCTAGATATGAGGGCACCGGCCATACTGTCTGAGCCACTAATAGTTGCATGATGTAACGGGGTGAGGCCTTCGTGGTCTTTGGCGCTGATGCTTAAACCTCGGTCTAGCAGAAACGTGGCGGTCTCTTGGTGTGCGCCTTTAGCGACTTGGTGAAGAAGAGTCTCCCCTTTGCCATACACCGACTTCAAGTTCGCACCATGCTCACATAGAAGCCAGGCAGAGGGCAAATCTCGCCTGGAAATAGCGATGTCAATAGCGTGTGTCCCGTCCTTGGCTTGAAGATTCACGTTCGCTCCATTGACTACTAGAAGCCACGTGATGTCTTTATCGCCCATTTTGACTGCATGTATCAAAGCTGAAACGCCTTCATTATCCGTTGCGTTTACATCAGCTCCTCTGGTAATCAGAAAGTGGGCCATGTCGTATAGCTTTGCCTTTGTGGCTTCAATAAGTGGCTTCCAACCGTCAGCGTTTTTCTCGTTGATTTCTGCCCCATTTTTGATAAGCAGACGCGCGGCTTTATGGTGGCCGTATTCCATCGCCCAGTGCAGGGGAGACTTTCCCAGTTCCGGGTCCTTGATGTTGCAGTCAGCAGGGTCCCATTCGTGTTCCAGCAACTTCTTCAAGATGGTAACACTGCCGTTCTTGGCAGCATGAGAAAGCGCAAGCCACCCCGATGTCGTGGGACGATTCAGGGTCACTTTGTGTTCCAAATGAGTGTCTATCAAATAATACAGATGGTCTTTCACTGCATGCTTGACTGACAGCAACGATCGCTCGTTGTTGGCAAACTCTCCCAACTGCTGCATTCTTCCGCTGCCATGGTCAAATACCTCTCTCAGCGACGTCCAGCCTGCCTCGATCTCTTCATTTATATCCTTGCGGCTGAGAATGAAGAGCTTGGCAGCAGAGGTTGGCCCATATCGAATAGCTGACGACAAAGGTGTCACGCCTTTCAGATTTGGAATGCAGACCTTTGCGCCAGCTTTGATAAGGATTTCGGCGATTTCCATCCCCCCACAAGCAGGGCTTGAAAGGAACTTGTGGAGCGGAGTGTCTCTCGAAGAGTCCCTGACATTAGGATCTGCATGGAAGCGAAGTAGACGTCGTACAACACGACGCCGTCCATGAGTCACCGCCCAATGTAGGGCCGTCTGACCATCAGCGCATCTTGCATTGATTTTGATACCACACTGGACTAGTGGCTCTATCCAGATCGGCAGATCGAGATAGGCTACTGCATGCAAGCCAGTCATGCCACTGGCCTCGTTATCAGGAGCGTTTAGTTCCTTAAAAGCTCTTGTCAACTTGGTACCGCTGACAAGAAACCTTTTAATAAGGTCGCATAGGTCCTTGTCGTTTGCCAAATCAATCCCCTGTAGATGCGAGGTCCACTGCGTAGCTGAATATGACAGCAAAGGACTGTCGTCGCTACCCCGCAGAAGGCAGGTTAGACAAAGCTTGGCCATCTCGGACCCGGCTACTTTGGGGATAATGCTTTGGTCAAAGATAGAATCCCGGGCTGATTCGTGTACGAGGCGCAGAGTCTTCTTGTCGCCGTCCAGAACTACCAGACCAGCGCAGACAGATAGTACGCTGTCGCTTCCAGGGCGCCACTCCTGGTAGGCTTTGCTACTTTCCTTTGCTAGAGCAAAGCCCTCACAAACTTGATCGATGGTTAGAGCTTCTTTACCGTGAATGATGCAAGTAAGCACGTGCTGGGCTAGGCCATTTCCCGATATCTCGCATTCCTTGGCAATCTTTCGTAACGAAGACTCGAACACGTGGGTCAGGTTGACTGGGAGTTGTTCAAGATCCTTCCTGAGGTCGGGAAGAAGAATGTTTGAGCTTAGTTTATCGAGATGCAATCTGGCCAGCAGAAAACTAAAAATTGTCAGTCGGCCCAATTTAGTCTTGCAGAGCTACACACATTTGACTTGAAATAGTCTGTTCAGTTATCTTATCTATAACATCCTTTTCGTCTTCATCTCTCGAAAGTAATCGATGAAGATGTTCATTATTCCTTATTCGGGTTTTGACGTAGGTCTCGATGTCGGCCTTACGTGGCCTGATTCGTAAAACACTTTTGAAGCCCAAATACTGTGCCAGGGATTTCTGTCTTGAGCTAAATAGTACTCGAATAGTTATTGGTAGCTGGTGAAGTGTCTCAGCAAGGGTTTGCTGAGTCTTTCCATCATCGTAGTTGTGGCAATTATCTAAATCATCAATGACAACATAGACTGTCCTGAATCTTGACGCTTGAGTTTTGAAGAGATTGAAATACTCGGAAGGATGAAGAGAATTCGTTCCTTGCAAAGACATATCGAAAGCCTCTTGTAGTTCGTTAGCAAGAGATCCAGATGCATTTTGGTGCAGAAGCTGATGGAGGAGTGATGCCCACAGAGAGGTTACCGAACTCTGGTCAGTATCCCCTTCCTGGAAATAGAAGTAAACGCAAGCCATATCCGTCCGCTCATGGACTTTGTTCTCCGTCGATTGGATGATACCAGACCTGCTAGTGTTAGCAACACAGAGCTACAACTACACGTTCTTACATACAGCAATATTGACTTGCCCGATCCCACTAGAAACTGATTCAGATAAGGTCGATTTCAGTGAAGAAGCTACTCACGGTCTCCTTGAAAAGATAGATATCTGTTCTCAACCTCCTCCTCCTGCCATGCCTGAACTTCTTTAGTCTCCAGGATCCATTTTCCTGTGTTCGGCGTGGTCTGATTCAGAAGTTCGCGTTGTCGGCTCCAGCAGTCAGCCAAACGACATGGTGGTTGACGTGCAAGCCATTTGGTAATGGCAGACACTTTTTTCAAATATTAGTAAGCTAGTTCATCTTGCATCGGAGAAGTACAATACCGCCGTTCTCTTCAGTTTCGTGGTTTTCGATATTCGCAAATGTACGCTGCATAGACGGCATACCCCGTTCAATATCTGGTTCGGACACGTCAACCATGATCTCATCAGTGTCACTTGTCACCCACAGAAGGTGTTCCATTGACGGTGGTCATTGTGAAGACTCCCTCCACTGCTAGCAACATTCTGATCACCTTGGCCATCGGCGAGGAACTGGTTGCCCTGGCCTTTATTGTTTGCTGCTGTACGAGGCATGTTCTTCTGCGAAGGTGGTCGACTCATTCTGAAGATAATTGATCGCTTCTGCTGACAACATGTCACCCGACCGTATCCAACAGAGAGGATTGGCCATTTTCATTATTCTTTCCTTCATTAATGGTTCGCCCCCAAAGGCCGTGCGAAATCAGGCTGAGCACCACACCATCAGCCCATCCATGTTCAGCCCCCAAGGAGCCACATCCTAGTTATGAAACAGAAAGGGTGACCGGTCTGAAGGAATAGGAATAGTGTGCTTACTGTCACCACAGTCTGCTGATTTGTTGCCAAATCAAATCAACCTGGCGCCGCCGGCACCGCCACTTTTGTCTAAATTGGTTGGCCTTCACTCGGCCGCCGCCATTCAGCGGCGAGGCATATTTTTTGTCTTGCTTACCAACAAGCCCATGGTTCGCCTTGGTGGAAAGCCAAGATTCGAATCCCTTATCCCCCGAGCCTCGCGTCATGGACTGGTGATAAGGTTGCATAGAATTGCGTGCAGCGAGCGATTTAACGACAACCCCACTCCTTTCAATTCTTTTCCCCTCTAGCGACCGTAACTCATTTACGAGGTCGGCGTCTTACGGTATTTGACGTTGAGAGTGTCTCTACACCATTCTGAATTTGAATGATGCCTGATCCTATCCCGGAAAACGAATCCGCTCGTAGTTCGAGACATTCAGAGTCACCGGCAACGTATGTCCGCTATAGACAACGCATTCCTGTCGACAGATCCCGAAACGTTAGCTTTCGCGACAGCGACACTTCAGGTGACGAATTTATTGATATTGGATCTTTCAGCTATTCCCGCAGTCGAAAGTATTCACCGCCACCGCCACCGCGCAACGGTCCTAGAGCAAGAGATTCGTCAATTCCACGACTGTCACGCACTTCAAGCCACATCGATCAACCATTAGTACCCAAGAGAGGGTATATACCGATTCCAAGTAGGCCCGAATCAGAGCCTAACAGGCACTCATCGTCAAACCGCACTTCATCGCCACCCAAGCCCGCGCCCAACATTCGGTATCCTCCAGTACCAGACATGAGTAGGCCAAGACCCACTTCTCCCGATCCTTTATCTCCTCGATACCGCGAATCCCGTTCCAACTCTTACTTTGTTCAAACACCGCGTTATGTGCCTATAAGGGAGAGGGATTCAAGGACTTACTCTCCGTCACCACCGCCTCAGCGCGACCACCAAAGCCCTCGTTATGTGATAAGGGAGGTAGAAACGAGAACGTACTCTCCATCTCCCCCACCGTCTCACAGTCGTGATGTCTATCACCCTGATATATTTCGATTGGAAGCTGAGCTCGAGCGATATAGAGCCAGGGAGGACAGTCTCCAATTCACCCAACAACAAGAAATAAGAGAGGCACAGATCCGGAAGGAAGTTGAGGAGAATTATAAAGTTCAGCTGGAAGAACGAAAGCGTCTTCGGGAAGAGGCCAAGAAGGAACTGGAGCAGGCAAGACTTGAGGCTGAGAAGTTTGCAAGGGAGAAGCTAGACGCAGAACGCAAAGCCGAAGAAGCTGTCCGTAAGCGAGAAGAAGAACAAGCTAAACGCTTGGAACAAGAGATCAGACTCAAGGTCGAGGCTGAGAAGCAAGCAGAGGAAGCGGAGAAAAGAGCCAAGGCTCAAATGGAAGAGAA
The DNA here is from genome assembly GCA_037577415.1 of Fusarium compactum. NCBI lineage: Eukaryota > Fungi > Ascomycota > Sordariomycetes > Hypocreales > Nectriaceae > Fusarium > Fusarium compactum. Next base: position 3,144,697 of record JAYGOP010000008.1, read on the forward strand.
TCTGGAACTACTAATGAAGACAAGGATGGCAGAGAAGTTTGATGATCTTTTGGAAACGGCCAAAGAAAGGCTACAAATTGCCGACAAACCAAGTCCGTCTCCACGATCACCTCGCAAGTCCAGCACCCGCGGAAAGGCAAGGTATGAAACTTCTGACATTTATACCATCAATGGTGAGGATGTGGACCAGTCGGGACGGCCTGGGTCCAGCAAGACAGGTGGTCGATCCTATGCCACTTCTTCATACAAGCCTGAGAAGGACACTTTACCCCCCAGTGAAGATGAGTGGGAGAAGGTCCCTAGCGCCGTTCCTTTGCAGGTTCCAGACCCGCCAACTTTTGAATTCGAGACCGAGGACGAGGACATTCCACATGCAGACTTTTCACAAAGACCCCACTGGCCCCGATCATATCGTGATGCAAGCTCCCGGTCTAGGGGAAGAACTCGACATCGCAGTCACGCAAGCGGAACATCACGCTATTCACACCGATCTCAGGATTTCCAGAGTCCTATGTCCCCGGACCTGGTTCAGCAAATTGCTCATGCTGTTGCTGACATTTTGAGGGGACCTGACTACGATGATGTAATGTCTCAACGATCCGGTTATACCGAGCCGCCTCGAGGCTACTCTCAGCGACGCGCAGGGCGCTCGTTGGACCCTCGTGCTCATTCTGACCGTGGAGAGTACGACAATGATAGCAGAACACGAAGCCACAAGAGAGACGAGCGAGAGAGACAGCAGCATATCACCAGAGCCAGAGGTGCAATTAGCTCGTTTGACAAAGAGTTCGATACGACACCATCCGCATCAAGACTTCAGACTTTGCCAACAGGGGTGGATAAGACACTAATGGCAGGCCCAGAGACCTCGTGCCTCGGCGAAGGAAATCACTCACCAAATGAAAACAATAATGCATGGGTAGGAGTCAGCGAGGTTAGGATCTCCGTATCAGGTACCCAAGAGCTCAGAACCGACCCAGGTGAGGAAAGCGAGTACCGAGATGGAGATAGGATGGATATGACCAGTACTGGGTCAATGACACAGGTCAATTCCGAGATATCAGCCGGTGGCTCCAAGCTAGATGGTCGTAAAACACCACCGGCTGTAAAGGCCTACGAGTCAGAGAAAGATGAAAATGTCACTGGAGGTTTATTGAAAACGGAAACAGCGAAGGAACTTTATCATAGGACTATCGGTCGTGGGAAGGGACATAACTATACAAGTAATTCCTACGGGGGCAGAGCAAGGTCCTGGCCACGAACGGATGCCTCGGACGTGGAGTAACCGGACGGTTTGGTAATAAGGTTTGGTCGATAGCGTACTTTGAATGGAAGGTCAGTTATGCCGGCTATGTATTCAATATGGGAGACTGGCTCCAAAACGCAATTTTTTTCCTAAGTTAGTAGAGCCAGTTTACATTAGTAAAGAAAGGCTAAACGATAAGTCTTGGCAATCCTGATAATAAGGTTTCCATCTTGAATTACACGTTTCAAGCACTATCACTCCAATGCTTACACGCGAGTCTTCGCAATGTATGAGCTACAGCCGCCCTGTTCTTGTAAGAGAGTATCTATATAAGTAAGGTAACTACCTACTCAACTTTAAAAGCCTATCTCTCCAATGTTGGATATTCTAAACTACTTTCTTTCTTGATCTTGAAAAACGTAAAGGATGTAAACATTCAATAAATAACTGATAAAGTCGTCCTATTCTTTACCCTGTAAAGCGCTCCCAATCATCGCAAGGTACAGCTGATTTATAGTACAGCTGAGAAGCTCTAGAGTATTGCCCCATGGGTCTTGCAGGTAGCAGGCCTTGTGACCTGGAAGCGGCTCTATCATTCCCCCCACGCGTCTAGCCCCTGCTGTAACAGCCTCAGCGACTGTTGTCTCGACATCTGGAACAGTAAGACAAAAGTGAAAAACTCCGCCTCGAGTATAAGTATCAGGATTCCAATCAACTCTTGTCGTAGGACCGCTATATGGTGGGTCGACAAATTGAAATATCTCCATAGCCACATCATTGCCGCATGAGAGAATCGCTAGCTTCATTTCCTTCAATTCTGGACCATACACTGTCTGGGTTAGGTTCTGTGATTTGAGACTTTGTTTAACAGAAGGCAGAATGCTCACTGGATGCTAAGATCTGTCCACCTTCCGGATCGGTATTTCTTCTCGTGGTTGTCGGTATAATAACTTGAAAGCCGAAGACTTTAGTGTACCATTCCACTGCTGCCTCCGCATCGGGGACCGAAAGGGCAATATGGTTGAAAGGAGCATTGAACTGAGGCATGTTCAAGCACTAAGAGCGCTGAGATATTAAGGAAGTACTTATGTAGTCCTTGTCAACAATGATCGAGTGTGAATGTAAACAAAGAAGTGACTGGGTAGAGCTCTCATATAGTTAATTGAGCTGCTTTTAAATCAATGGCCGCCTCAAAAGTCGGGATGTATGAGAAGTCCGAGACAGCATAAGTGTCGGGAGTTAGTATCAATTCACTGCACCCCAATGGAGTCCGGAGTTAGCGGGGAGTGATGGAACCCGAAATAACATACTATAATAGCTGAGATTGTTAGGCTAAGCTGGGCCAAGGAAGCTTAAGTCGCATAGTGGGTCTATCGAGCTCGCCCTTACAGATATATAGTGCAAATTATTGGCTGCTACTACTCAGGCGCCATTCTTTCACTTGACATGGTAGAATATCTTATCGAAGGGTTTGTGTACATCTTTTACAGCTGGAATGGGAAATATTCCCAGCTGCTGAGGACATGAGTTCTGAAAGAAGTTCGTCTACATCGTCCATGTCTTCTGAGCTGGGGCCGGCAATTAGTGTTGAAGATTTATCTGAACAGCAGAAAAGGGCCAGGGCCGAGAGAGTGCAATATCTTATAAAGGTGCACAAGGTAGATACCCAAGTGCTCAGCGATTTGGGTTCTCAGTACAAGTAGCGGTCGGCATTTCTTACAAAATGTATGGGGCATAATGATCTAAAAAGAAGTGAGCAGAAGTTTCTGATGAAGCGTTGAAGCATCTGAACTTTAATCTGAGTCATTTTCGATAATACGGTTTCAGCAAGAAAATGCCATTTGATCTACCGTGCGCTTCAGGTCTCGATTTGGGTCTTACCCTATCCTGTTAAGCTTTAGACAAGATGCTGGGGGTGGTAACCAAGCCCGCACTCGACGAAATTGACACGGTTGATCAGACTGATACTGATTCGGATTCTCGCGCTGTTGGAGCTCCAAGCCAAAAGCCAGATCGTGAGTCATACACAAAGTTGACATCACGATGTTGGGATAATACCGTTAAAGTTTTCCTCAACAAAGCTTCACATCTGGAGCATGGCTCCGAAGCTCGCAAGATCTGTTTTCGCCTTGCCCTAACGTAGGGTTTCTACTTTCCAAAAATTATTAAAGCTTTGCTTTCCCCCCTCTTTTCACTTTACTATTTTTCTCTTCCACGAACATTAACACCTGCAACACAGAATGTCTTCCAGCCCAACAGTCAATAATGGATGTGTATAGTCTTCGCAAGCAGATTTCAAAGCTCCAAATGTTTTGGTATGTCTAGAGAGCAAGAAACAATGAGTTCATAGCTTTATCCATCAGCACCCCCAGCTTAATGCCACTAAGCTTGCAACTCTTGTCCGTCCGGCAACGATGAGTTCAACAACATCAAGCTCTCCGACCAGAGAATTTTCCATTTCAGCCGGTCTACACAGCCTACCCCAAGCAATGATTATGGTTTGTTCGGACTTGGATAATTCGCTGCTAGAGAGATGACTCATGCAGCAACTGTATTATTGGCAAGTAGATAGATAGCCTTTGTCGCCTGGCATTTCCAACATGTTGCATCAACGAAACTCTCTTTCGTCAAAGGCCCTGCGACTTCATTAAACTTTTACAGGTGCGGTGCATATATTGCCGCCTTCCCTCCCCAAAGACTCCTGCACAACCTAACTCCTTCACCACTACATTCTGCAACCAGTGGAGGAATCATCACACATACTACCACGCAAAAGCCCAAAAACCATCGCGAAAAGGAAAGAACAACACGCTGAGACCGAACATCGCAAAAGAGAACCCGGAAATCCTGTCTTAGAGACAAATTATTGGCACGCCGAGATTCATTCCTTCGCACATAACAAAATGTCTTCGCCTGCGAACCGTCTGGAGCGTCTTCCAACACTGGTCCAGGAGGAGATCATGGTTCAGCTCGGAACAGAACTCAGCCTCAAGTCTCTTTTCCGAGCATGCCCGTTCATGCGCTCCCTGTTTGAGCGGTACGAGACCAGGATTCTGCGCCGTATACTGAAAAGCCTCATCGCAGATGACGAAAAAGGGAATATTTGCAGAGATGTGTGGACAATCATCAGTATGCCTGAGGCGAGACAGTGTAACCTTCCAAGTCCCACCGTCCAACTTATTACATGTCGTCGGAGTTCGGCTTTACGATCTTGGCCAACCCATCTTCCTTATCTTCGAATGGTTCACCGCCTGGTCAGTCGGATCATCACTTTCATCGAAGACTTTTTGTCAAAGGCCACGAGCAAATATCCCCCCCGTGCCTATCTTGGGTTGCCTGATCTCAAGTGGGGAACTGGGAGCAGGTTCAGGGGTCGACGACTAGACACCAGGCTACTATTATTTACAAGCTTGACGCTTTCTGAGAGGTACCGACTGCTGCGTGCTTTCGTCAGGTATGAGCTGGTCTGCCTTATCTACCGCTTCGTCAAGCCACGGTCCGACGCTAGGCTGGACCAACATGTCAAGGAATTTAACGACTTTAATCAAGGATCGAATGCACCTGACCTACTGACATTCTATTCTGCGCACGATTATTACAAATCACTGTATGGTGCCGTGTTTGCGCATTGCGGCGACGCATGGCTGCCAGACACCACGAAGGGTGACAACAAGCTCGTATTTCCAGATGACTTATTTTTCGACGCATACGAGTACTTCAAGGATCTAAATCTCGGGACACAAGAGCAACCCAGATATCTGGACGAACTCGCCGGCCGTGGACTAGATTTACTCTGCAACATCCTCGGCAGTATGAGCAAGGGGAGATCATGGAAACACTATTTCAAGGGCTGGTTGGGGGATTTCATCAACAAGTCAGACAACCCTCGGCAATGGATTATCGTTCAAGATGGACGTCAATACGATCACCCAGCGAGAAATGCACAGGAGGGTCCTTTCTGGGATGAACTCTATATACGCCATCCAGAGGCCGCGACGACCGACTTCTTTTCCGTTATCCGCCTCTATTCCCTCTACAGTCGTGAATATTTGAGGTCGTCGCAGATACCATACATGCGTCAAGTTCAAATATATCGTCAACGGGCATGGGGTCTCTTTGATAACGGAAGGTTATATCCTAAGTCCCATTTGCATTTCCCGACGGTCCAACAACTACTTAATCTCGATACTCAACTCCGTGGTAGTCATGACCGGAGACAGAGACGGTCGCAGCGTTGGCAAGACTATTGGGCTAACAGGAGTTCTACCCAGCCTGATGAGATGAGAGCTGGAATATACGCTTCGAGATTAAATTCAAGATTCTTTTATCAAAGAAATGATGACAGATTACCTGAAATATGGTTTGACAACTAGGCCAACATCTGTGCCGAGATGTGAGACCTCAACAGGACGAGGTCCTGTTTTTCGTCTCCTGCACAAACGAGAAATGGAATCTCCAGTTTTCACATTAAGCTTTGAGCACAAAAAAGAAAACCGAAAAGAAAAACACAAAAACACAAAAGTCTAATTTCCTTTTCTGCTGCAACTATCGAGTATAAATAATTCTTCCTTCGTTTATGGCATGTGGATTCCTCCATCAACAGGAATAACTTGCCCAGTCATAAAGCTCGACCCAGGGCTTGCAACAAACAAAATAGCATCAGCGATCTCCTGGGGTGTACCCTCCCTCTTATCAACCTGATGACTCCTCAAAATCTCGCCAATCGGCGTACCCTCCAAAGTCATATCCGTGGCGGTGGGGCCGGGCGAAACAACATTGATGGTAATGCCCTTGCCCGCTAATTCGCCGGCCATAGCAGTTGACATGAGGGTCAACGCTGCCTTGGAAGTACCATACACAGTCAAAGGAGAAATGCCCAACTTGCCTGCGATACTGCCGATGTTGATGATGCGGCCACCACGAGGTATGTGAGGAAGCGCAGCTTGGATGAGGAGGAATGGACCTCGGACGTTGGTGGGGAAGATGTCATCCCAGGCTGTTACTGGTATGGCGGCGATTTCATGGTGGAATGTTGCTTTGCCTGCGTTGTTGACAACGATGTCGATTGTTTTGGTGTTTAGTCCTTCGAGAGTTGCTTTGACGATATCTGTTCCGAAGGACTCGGATGACGAATCTGCTTTGACCGCAATTGCTTGAACTCCGAGTTTCTTGACTTCTTGGACGACCTTGTCGGCGGCCTCGGCGCTGGAAGCATAGTGGACAACGATCTAGGACTTTCAGTATGAGATTGGCGATTGAGATAGAAGAGACTTACGTTGGCACCGTGCTTGGCAAGGGAAAGGGCTGTTGCCGCTCCGATACCGTTGAGCTTGGATGAGCCTGTGACAATAGCAGTCTTGCCGGCGAGGTACTGTTCAGAAGCCATTTTGATGGTATTGTTGGTGTTGTTATTGTGATGGGTTGTTCTTGTTGTATTGGGGATGTGTGAAAGCGAAGAGAATGCTTCGGTGGGATGATGAGGATAGAACTTAGATCGTCTACGACAGTTATCTTTATATATACATACTTATTATATCTCACGATGGAACCCATGTTGTTGGTGGACAGCTAACTCGAAATTCCACTACCAGGGTTAGGAATCCTTCTCAGGTCCTTCTAATCCGTAATTCTTACGGTTGGTCACTTGCGTAAGCGACACGGAAGCCAAGACGGAGGTTATTACTTCAACACATTCTCAAATGGGAATAGCGTCTGATAAGCAACGGGACAAAAACGGCAAACACGGCAAAGGATGCATTTCCCAGTTGCAATTAGGATCTGATACGAAATACTTTTGTATGGGCGGTGTCTCTGACTTTGCTTAGGTATAGATTCACGGGTAGAAGTGGGCGGAGGAATAGGTACCCTAAACTTGATGGAACTTTTCTTGGCTTCCAATTGGCTGACCCTCAACTCGGAGGTCTAACAATTCCGAGATGCGAGAATTCCTTTGTTGCTCGGACTCTCAAATGAAGCTCATTCAATCTAATTGGCCAGACACGATCCTTCTGGAATAATTCCGGCTGCGGACTCCGAAAATGCTTCGCTTATAGGTGCATTGTTCGCTCAGCCATATCCTTCGCCTCACAATGATCCCAGGATAGTGGATCATCTTGTTGATGGAACATGAGACGGAAGCTGCTCGGAGGGTGTTTGCAAATAAGGTCAGGTGATATTTTCCACTGCGAGACGGACTGATGAATAACATCAGCATGGTGCATACTGAATGGACCAATTCATCAGCTTGAGTGAGGCAAAGCAGCCAATCGAGCTCCATGAGTTTCGCTAACAAGAATCCTCGATTGACAATTGGGCAGCTTTGTGCTGACTTCCGTGTGAGTGGATATAGCTCCGTAAGCTGACTTTACAAAGCGCTGTCGCTTAGCAATGGAGGACCATTTTTGAGGGACGCTAAGCCCTACTCGAAGGACCCTGGTCAGTGTGGCTAGGGTGACGACAGATGTCTCAGTCAATGAGATTACGAGTCTGCACATCCTCAATGAAGGATAGCGTCCACGTTATGGGGACGGAAATATGATGGGAATGGATATTTGGCTTCCGTGATTGGAAATAAGCTTTGGCGGACGACTAAGCAGAACCGTGTCGGTGATAGCTTCGACGTGGACTAGAGTTTATATAATGAGCTGGAACATCTCAAGTAAATGCTATCCTCACTTCCATTCCAGCACATCTAATTGCCTCGACTTCCACACACTACTATTAACTCACATCCAAGACAACAAGCCATCAAAATGTCTTCAGTAATTGTTTTCGGTGCATCCGGTTTTGTCGGCGGTACGTGCAAACTTCCAGGACGACCCATCTCTTGCTGATAATTTTACCAGCTCCCTACACTCAAGCTCTCAAGCAAGCCCACCCAGACTGGAAAATAACCGCCTACATCAGAAGCACCGATCCCACTCTTAAAACAACACTCAACGTCGACCGTATCATAACCGGCGACTTCACTGATTTCGAAAAGGTCAAAGCCGCCAGCGCAGAACATGACATCGCAGTGAACGCAGGCAACTCCTTCACCTCCGAGCCCATAGCCGCCATCATCGCAGGCCAGAAATCCCGTGCAACAAAAGGCAAAATCATTCACATCAGCGGAGCAGGCAACTTCATTGACTATGGAACGTCTGGAAATTTCAACCCGGAGAGTAAAGTCTGGAATGATGCCAATGAAGATAATATCAGGGCTATACATAAGGATATGTTTAACGGACAGTCTGATACGCTTGTTCTGCAAGCCGAGGGGATTGATACCTACATTGTTTGCCCTTCGGTTGTATATGGAGGCGCTAGTGCTGGGGTGAAGACTATGGGTGTTGGGTATAGTCTCTTGACTGGCTATGCCAAGCCCTTCGGGTATGTTCCTTATATCGGCGATGGAACAGCCATTTTGAGCACGGTATGTCATTCCCATCTTACACCTTACCCGCTCATACTAATCTATGCAGACCCACGTCTTGGACTTGGTTGACTTCCTCCTCAAGATCTCCGATGTTGCAGCCCAAGGTCCAGCACAAGGAACACCATACAGCCGGTACTATATGCTCGAAACAAGCCGCGTCCCATGGAAGGACTTGGCAACTCAACTTGCCAAGGCGATGCACGCACGAGGAATCCTACCAAGCACAGAGCCGAAGAATGTTACCTTTGAAGAGGCTGGCGAAGGAGAGGTCAAGCACCTCATAGCGGCGAACATGCTTATGAAGGGAGATCGTGCTGCGGCTATGGGTTACAAAGCGAGGTATCCTAGTATCTTGGAACAGATTCATGAGGATCTCAAGGAGATACCTATCTAGTTAAGGCATATTATTGTGCAGTATTAGAGGGCTGGAAGGATGTATGCTAGTCTTAAGAAGCTTTACCAGCAATTGCCTCGCAGAAGTCTACAGTTAATTCTTGTCCTATTCCTGACCAAGTGGTGTCCATATTCCCTTCTCCACATCTTTTCGAATCCTCTCTGCAACTTCAGGTGATGCCTCAGCAAAATGACCGGTATCGTCCAACCACTTCTTCTCTTGCTCGGTGCTGGTCCTCCCAAGAATGGCATTCCGGTATGGGTACCGACCAAATCGTTCAATGATGGGCCAGTGAGCATCGAGAATCATACACCACCAGAATGCCCAGTTCGGTAGACTGATACTAGACTCGCCCTCATCGACTTGCGGCCCTTTAACAACCTCACGCAGGAAAAGAAGATCATCCGTCAAGGTAACATCCCTTGTCTCGCGGTAAGGGTCTTTCTTCCCCGTTCGATCTTCAACCACCCGACGTAGCTCCTCGGACAAGCCCAGGCCAACATGTTGGCTTTCCAGATCTTCTGCATGAATGAAAGGAGCAGCCCACATAGTTTGAGTAGCAACCCAATAACTAAAGCTCGTGACACCCATATCCTGCCACCGATGCCACTTATACGGGCGCTGCTCCTCTGGTAAAGCATACCACTGCCCAGCGAGACGTCTTCCCAGCGGCCCGAAATATCCAGACTGCCAACGCGCATCAATGCCCGTGAACAAGATCCGAGACGTCTGGTCGAGGAGAAGTTGCAGACCGAAGCACTGTTGTGGGAAGTCGTTTGCAGTAGGTGGTGGAAGAAGGGTCATCAGGTCCAAGTCTGGAGGGCTTGCGTCGGGGCTCAGCTGGCTGAGGGCGATGAGGGCTTGTTTGGCATTGCTTGACTTGCAGATATTCTGAAAGTGTTCCTGAGTTTCCTTGGACTCAACGTCGGAGAAGTTTAGGTCCTCGGTTTTGGAGAACGGGAGAAAGCCCTCGGTGATTTGAGCTAAAAGGGCTGGAGTAATCAGTGATCTCAAGGGTTCGTGGTGGAACATTGTCGGGAAGGGAAATTAAACCGAGAGCAGGTGGATGCAGCCTTAACATGAGGTGGTTTGGGCAGTGTGTAGATAGATATAAGTAACATATAAATGATGACAGAAAGAGGGGTTGTCAAATAATAACTCGTCGGCTTACATCTTTATTTGACCATTAGTCATCAAATCTTACCAGCCTGTTAGAATTAACGCACTGAGCTTCGACCTTGCCTTCAGGAGCATACTTTACACCAGCTCAATTACTTTCTCCTCTGGATTCTCCGCCTTCCAATCTTTCAAAAGCATTTCCAATATCCCAATTCTTCTATATACCTCAAAAGACTTCCAGCTTCGACCTGTTGACTGTAGCACAAGAGCAAACCCCATTTTATCATCATCGTCTTCCCCATTGTCTGCAACTCCAATCAGCATGCACGGACAAGAGCTGTATGGTATTTGGGTGCCAGTGGACTCATCCAAATACAGGTACATGGGAGCCCTGCCGCGGGATGACTCGAACAAGTCGACCCTGGCGTTGCCGTGACGCTCGAATCCCATATCAGACGGGTTCAAAATTACAACGCTTCCCCGAAGTCTCAGCCGCGAGGTAAGCAGCTGTCCTGAAGTCTCTCCTCCAACGAATACGATGACACGCTCCACTATCTCGCACATGGCTTTCCAACATTCCGGATCTGGAAAGAAAACAAATTGGCGGCTAGCAGCCCAGCTCCAAGAAGGTATGTGAAGTTGCTGCGCCTGTGTCTTCGACCTTGGGACCTCTGAACCGTGACCGGTCGTAGAAGTGCCATTGAACCATATGAGACCGCGCTTGAAGACTGGCTCCCATAGGCCTGCCCAGTAGTCTTGGTGAATCTTCTTCTTGGTTATAGTTGCAATTCCAGATAATGCAGGCAGTCTATCCGAATGATATGAAAACTCTGACAGAGTATAAACACTGATGAATTCCAACCACTCATCCATAAGATCGGGTGATATCTCCTCATTCTGGAGCTTCCGGAAGGTAGATAGAAACTTGGCAGAGCTAAATCCAGGTCTTCCATCTAGGCCTTTGGGGTCCAATCCCTCTGTATCGATCTCACTTGCTCGGGAATCGTGACACTCCCAGAGAATCAAGTTTGGTCCAAAGTGCAATATCCTCTTCGACAGAAACCTCTCTTGTAACGCCCAACCCCGAGATGCAAGCGGAGGGAATCTCAATTCAGTGTCCCAACTGGGAAGAAATGATCGTAAAGTTAAGTCGATATGTGGAAGTGTCAAGGACCTTGGTGATAAGGCCAAGTCGGATCTTGGCAGAAAGAGTCCTTCGTGAGAGGATACTGCTCCAGTGGCCGAGATTGTTATTAGGGCATTCTGATAATAATGTCCAAATCTTTCTGCTTCGTAAGACCAATCCTTTCTATGCTTCATATCATCTTCCCCCTCGTTTTGAAGAATACACAATGCATCAATCCACAAGTACCTAACCCCCAACTTTCTTGTGAAGAGAATGGCGTCTTGAGCCGTTTTGGGTAGGCGATTCCAAGGCAAAGACTGGTTCATGGCCTCGACATTCGACGCTGTTGTCTTTGCAAAGTTGGCTGCTGGCCCCCAGGCGTAACTGAGAATTAAGTACTCAAGGTCCAACAGGTCATGATCGGTATTGATGAGCTTAGGCTGCTGAGTATCCAACCCAACGTCGATAAGTCTGGTTGGCAGGATTCTTTCTTGATCTGCGTTGTGCGAGACACCGCAACGCCGATGGTTTTGGCGACATTCCTGTAGCCATTTCGAAGCCATCTCGGCGATTCTATCAAGACTCCCGGGTTCCATGGGGTCGAGAATCCCTTGGCACCTTTCTTTATAGTCGTTGAACCGCTTCTTGTCAGACTCGTCGGCGATCAGTGGTAACGAGAAAGACTCGGAGCCTTCACAACTGACATATAAAGAGGTCTTCTTGTTAGCGATTGCTATGATAAATGTGATTGGGCTGGAAGTTTCAAAATTTGCGAGGTCTGATTGATAGTAGCGAGATTGGTATACGATCTGACATAGCGAACAACCTTGGTCCGCCGATGCCTTCACAGCCGCCCAGTTCGGAAAGCGATTGCTCGCTATTTCTCCTATACTAGCTTTTGCAAAGGATTCTTGCCAGGAAGCGCACTTGGTACAGAAGGTATTTGTCATAGTGTTAAGGTGAAGCCTTGTGTGGTTGTAAGCAGTAAAACTTGGGTAAGAAATGTATAAATCCCGCACTTGGTTATAAACGTCAACAGATTAGTCATTATCAGACCTGTGCTGCTAAAACAAAAAGCTTTCTCTATATCCTAATTTACAAAACTCTATAATGTCTCTATGCAGACTATTGATTGATTAGTCAGTATCTCGACTTTAAAGTTAACCTCCCCAGTCAGGTCAAAGCTTGGGCCCATCTCAGTTGAAGTTGCCCACAGCCACTGAACTCTAATGACCGTTAGCACAGCTCTGACTGACGGATCAGTCTCGAGTGAGATATCGTTATAAGTTCAGATCAAGGGAGAAAGTGACTGATGCACACAAAAATGCAGACTATTAAAAAAATGCTAATAATTGTTAAATAATATCTCTTTCACTGAGAGACCAGTACTAAGGTTAGTATGGGCCCTGATTTAGCTTTAACATATTAGGTATAGCGTTCCCATCTCCGGGAAAAGTGCGGGGTAAGTAGTTGGGTACAGCAGCAGGTAGAGTTATAGGTTACATTTCCCCCAACTTTCCGAAATTTCCATACCAGATCTGTCCATCTCCCTCGCCGAACATAATGTCCTACCCACTTGATAGAGAGGATGCCGAGCCAACAGCCCAAGACCCAGGATTGACTCCCCGGTCATTTAAAGCTTGCGCAACCTGTCGGGCCCGAAAGGTCCGATGTATTATAGAAGACCGTAGCCCAGGGAGTAAATGCATTCAATGCCTCAAGTAAGTAACAAGCCTGTTGTGGCAGACTTTTAAGGCTAAATCTCATTTTTAGAGATTCTCGTGATTGCATCTTTGAGCCCAAGAAACGTACCTATGATACAAGTACGCGTACTAGAAGGGCTCGTGAAAAACGAGCCCGTCTTTCTGCTCCGGAGAAGTCGCCTTCACCAGAAACGAGTGTCCGTTTCATCATTGCTTCTCAGTTTAACGTCGCTCTTACTAACACATATTTCTACAGACTCATAATGAGTTGAATATCCGCACCTCGGCCGATGCCCTCTTGTACCTGTCAGGCGCGTCGACACGACACGGCGATGATGCAGCCTTACGCTCCAACCTCGGCCAAGCCACCTCTACAGCTGGCCCTGACCACACTCCTTCAACCCATAATAACGACGATGTCGCGATATTGAGAGCAATAGATGGCCATAGTACTTCTGGCCGAGCTCAATCTCCTCCCTCTCCGTGCGACAATCCACATATCCAAGATTCAATGTCAACGTTTCGATGCCGGCTATTCTACGAACATATAGTCACGCCGAACGAGGCTCTAGTCTTGGTCTCTTTCTTCTTTCGAAACCTCTACCCATTCTTCCCCTTCCTTCCGGATGTTTACTATACCTGCTTCACAAGAGCGAATCCCGATCCAGATCAATTGCGGCCTCTGTTCGAAGACGACGATATCCTTCTTGGTTGTATAATCACCGTCTCGAGTCGATACTGTCATCTTCCCAAATGTGCTGTGGGTGGCTATGAGAGAAGTTGTGATATCCATAACACTTCTTGGCAATGGACGAGACAACAGGTTTCGAGGGTCGTGTTTGACGGAGTCAGGCCCAAATCTGTTCTATCTGTCGTTGAGACACTATTGATGTTGGCTGAGTGGTTGCCAAAGCCTATCCACGCAATGGTCGAGAACAACAATCAACAGTTTGGCAATCCGGCGTCATCTAGCAAGTTTGTCAGCGACGTCATATTACAGCCGGCTTTTCGGACTGACCAAGTATCATGGTAGGTAGACAACCTTTATCCTGACAAAGATCCATACTGACTAGGACCAGGACTTATGTCGGCAATGCCTTCCTTCTTCTCCGATCCATCGCCCCCAACCGAAGAATATGTCCCATTACCAAGAGCTCGAACCGGTATTTGGTAACCTTGTTCAGCTGCTTGATCATGTCACAGTCCCTTGGCCGTCGCTTGAGTCGCCCAGGGCTTATGACCTTTGACGACGTGGACCTCGGCCAGATCTCCAAGGCCTTTCGCGAACGCAACGAGAGACTCGCCGTCTCAAGTAGAGAAACGGGGATTGATCTTGATCACAGCTTGGGTATATCTGATCGCCCGCACAATGCATTTGTTGAGTTGATGAAGCTTCTTGCCCAGGCACAACATGTCCTGCATCCGCCAACATGTGATGGAATTATCGAGCCAAAGCCTGACACTTTTGAGATGCCATCGCGTCTTATCACCCTTCTGCAACACTTTGATACATTGAATAATGGCTGGAGGTCCCAGTTCATTGATCTGATAGAATGTCAGTGCATCTTCGCTTACAATGCATGCTAGTTGCTAATTGGACCCTGTAGCCAGCGAGTGTGGTATGTCAGATCTATCACGGCTTATTCTTCAACTCGACTTCGATTACCTTCGGCTTTACGAATTCTCTATCGCACTTGGAACCTATCTGAAACTACCAGCCGGCCAAAGAGATAGCTTCATTGGCACGGGTCGAAACCTCACCGACGCACTTGACAATGATTGGGAATTTGCGTCAAATTCCTTTGCTTATTATGTAGAACAATCCATTGATGCAGCCGAAGGTCTGCTCCGCGTACTGTTATATGTCCATTCTCCGCAAAGAAAAGGCTCTTTACGATACGCGAGCTCGCGATACTATATGAAAATTGTATTTGCTGCGGTTTTTCTCATACAGGTAATTGACTCTCGTCCCTACAATGGCGGCTGCCCAGTAGCTGAACTAAACATGGCAGGTTCTTCGTACAAGCATACCAAGTGAAGATTACCGAAATATCCTTATTGCAACACTGAAGGATGCTGTCGTTACTCTGGAAGGCTGTAGCATAGATGCAGCACACCCAGCACTTCGCTACTCTATCCTACTTCGTGGTCTTATGAGAGACATCCAACAGCCTAAAGTGTCCCAGTCCGTCTCCATCCATTCTCTCACCATCGGGCCAAGAGAGAACCGCCAGTCCCACACTCTTCTCAAAGCGCTGGGTCACCTTTCTCCAAGGCCGCAGACGCAACCTGAGCCAACTCTTGAAAGGTAATTATTTTCTGTTGCCACCTTGCACGATGATTATTCTAACACTTTTTAGGGATCAACAGCAAACAGATGTCCCTAACCAACAATCATTTCCCTGGTCATCTGCGACTGGCTACACTGAGAATGAGAGATGGCCCGAGACAGATAACTCAGCGTTGGAATGGGAGAACTTCATTGCCGAGTTGGATACAGAGACCTTTCTACAGTCACTGATTGGGGCCAGTATCTTTCCTATGGTTGAATGATGAATATGGAAGTTAGTTTCTTCCTACCGATGAAGGAGAAGGAGACTGTTTATCTGATGTAATATTCTTATTCCTGTAATTATAACTGACATGTTGACCTAAATTCTATGCAACTCGTTACACTTCTGCTCAATTCCTATATGTGTATCGTTTTTACTGTTATTCCGGTCTCTCTGCTGTCTTCTAAACTTTCCTTTTTACGGCGTGTTCGGCCAGGCTACTGGAATGCGGGGTGACTATGCGGACCGGAGTTGTTTTTGTGGAGGAGAAGCTCGATTTCCAGTATCCCGAGCGAAATTTCCGAAATTCCCGAATGGTCCGAAAACCCCTCCCCAATCAGACACAATTATTCCAAGTCGCTGTTACAAGACATATATATTTACCGTCCAGGTGATTAGCTTGGAGGTTATTTCAATTACAGGCTCTCTTGTTCCTTTTGATACTTTACCTACCCAAAGCAAAAGATTCCCAATCACAAACTTATATCTTCAATATGCCATCAGTCGAGTCACTCAAGAAGGCCATTGCCAATGGCGGCCAGAACCAGATTCCCAACGCTCCTTACCCACTTGAGCGTGGTGCCAAGTACAGTGAGACAGCGACCAGACTTCGTAAGATGATGGTCGAGGCGCACTTGGACAGCACCAAGATCGTCCAGCACCCAATTGCATGGGATGGACTCACTGCTCGTTTAGTTGAGGAAGCTGGTTTCCAGATGGTCTTCCTCGGCGGATATGCCGTTAGTGCGTCCCATGGCTTGGCAGATGCTGGCTACCTCGGTTTTTCTGAGATGGTGCATCGAACCATGGAAGTGTGCCGAGTTGTCGATGTTCCTGTCATGGTCGATGGTGATACTGGCTACGGTAATGAGGTCAACGTGAGGCGGACAGTCCAGGGCTATGCCAAGGCTGGAGCTGCTGGAATTATGATCGAGGATCAAGTCAGTCCTAAGAGTAAGTCTCCTCCCTCTTCCTGCCGTCAAGGTGTGTTGTGGTACTAACTCGACAAACAGGATGTGGTCACACCAAGGATAAGAAGGTCGTCAGCTTCGACGATGCTGTCTCCAGAATTCGCGCTGCAGTGGCAGCACGCAACGAGGGGGTTGATATCTTCATCCTAGCACGCACCGATGCCCATATCATCTCCTACGGTGAGGCGATTCGACGTGCAAAGGCCTTCTACGCTGAAGGAGCTGACGCAGTGGTCATCGAGGCCATTACGTCAGTTGAAGAGATGAAACAGTCCAGGCTAGATCTCGGCCCCGAAATCCCCTCCGTTGTCAATGTCATTGAAGGTGGTAAGACGCCCGCTCTCTCGTACAAAGACCTAGCGTCTTTGGGATACTGTAGCGTTGCCTACCCTCTTACGCTGCTTGCGGCTGGAATTAAGTCTATGAGGGCTGCATTGGAAGACATCTCGAAACAGGAGGAGGTACCACAAATGATTATGCCATTTGAGGACGTTTGCTCAGCTGTGGGATTTCAGGAATATTGGGATTTGTCTGATAAGTATACAGCATCATCTGCGCAGTAAACTATCTAGCGATACACAGTATATATTTATTTTTCTAATTCAAGGTCACTTAACAGTTGGTTCATAACACTCTTTGTATGTCTTGAATCACCAAATATGTATTGTAACCCATTGGAATAATACTAGGTCATGGACCCGGTATACACTAGACATACTGCGTACTTACGTATTAACTGTGCTGGGCTTTTGTGATCAGACTCTCAAGCGTACTCAACATTTCTTACCTGTCTAGGCTCTCTAGTTCGATAAATGGCCAGAGAAGAAAACACTGATATGCAGGAGGAAGCTGCTTCCAGTTACAATATGAATTTGATACTGAGTTACTGACTAAATTTATAGATTCACTACTGTATATAGCGTAGCCTTCCAGTACACGCTAATTTCCAGAAGTTGGCATAATTTTGGGTCTTTCGGTCAACCTCCCGGCTGTAACTTTCAATGTGCTACAGGAAAGTGGGTTAATGAAAGAGGGAGATGATGGGGTAATGCACACCTAGTGTGTTGATCATCATTCGGGCCACCTGCTAGCTCAGACTTTTCTAATCCCGAAATTCCCGAGTCTTGCAAGACCGAAATTTCCGAAGAACAAGGTTTTCTTAGCGCCGGGGTAAACGCGGGGGACGTGGGGAAATTGTAAGGGATATGGTAGGACGGATGAAGATTCCTTGTCGCCGCTCTCGGTGAACTAGCACTAAAACATGGCTCAGGCCCTTCGTCTAGTATCTATAAGAAACAGCATGACTGTCCTACTTCCAATACCATCCTTCCTATCACAAGTTCCTCAGGTTCCTCTTCAAGATTGCAAACACCACTATGACTGACACGAAGATGGCCGACTCTCAGCACCTCGAGGCAGCCGAGGGTAAAAGCTTGGAGGACAGCAGCACCATTGTTGTTTCTGAGAAGATGTCAGGCCAGGTCAAGAAGAAGGTTAGTGCGATATCCAGTCTGACATCATTGAGTACTAACAGATTCCTGTAGCTTGATCGACACCTCCTTCCCCTTATCTGCGTTCTCTACGTTCTATCATATCTCGATCGCGGAAACATTGGCAATGCGAAAACAGCTGGGGCCCAGGACGACCTTGGTCTAAGTGACTCTCAGGTATAAAACCCCACCGACAACTATACCCCGGGCTACCTGTTGACTTTAATAGTGGACCTGGGTTCTGAACTCGTTCTACATCTGCTACACTGTCTTCGAATGGACCACCCTTCTTTGGAAGCTCCTTCCAGCTCACATCTACGTCGCCTGTCTTTGTCTCTTGTGAGTCCTATCTTCATATGCCATGTTTCCTAAGTGGAGCTAATGTTCGACTAGTTGGGGAGTTGTGGCAACTTGCACTGGAACTGTCACCAATCTAGCCGGTCTCTGTGCTTGTCGAGCAGCTCTTGGAATCCTTGAAGCTGCTTCCGGGGCCGGTGCTCCATACTACCTATCTCTGTTCTATCAGCGTCACGAACTTGGTCTTCGTGTTTCTATCCTTGTGGGCATGTCACCTCTTGCGAATTGCTTCGCTGCATCTCTCGCCTATGGAATCTCTCAGATCAATTCTCACGTGGAACCTTGGAGGCTCATTCTTCTTATCGGTACGTCTTATGAGGCACTCAACAGTCACTGTATGGGTACTGACGTTCTACTCCAGAGGGCGCACCCGCTATCATCGTCGCACCATTCGTCTATATCTTCCTCGCCGACTCCACCCAAACTGCCCGATACTTGAGCCCGTCAGAGAAGGAAGCCGCCATCGCTCGACTCGGCACAAGGGATACTACTTCCAAGGAGAAGCTTAACTGGAAGCAAGCCACATCGAGTCTGCGCGACTATAAGACATACTTCCATTCGACGATCCACTTCTGTTGCAACTACTCATTCGCTGGTCTTGCAAACTTCCTCCCTACCATCGTCCAGAGTTTGGGATACAGCAGTATCAAGGCCCAGGGCCTTACAGCGCCCCCTTATCTGGTCTCATTCATTCTCTGTGTTTGCGTCGCCTTCTTTTCTGACCGTTATGGTAACCGCGGGTTTATCATTGCTGGCTGCTCCGCTATGGCAGGTGTCGGCTATCTTCTTCTCGCCATTATCGAGGATATGGAAAAGTCAAATATTCGATACCTAGGCATCTGGTTTGCCGTACTGGGCATATTTCCCTGCCTTACACTCAACATAACATGGCTTCTTAACAACCAGGGTGGTGAAACCAAGCGCGGTATCGGTCTGGCTGTTCTCGCTATCCTTGGCCAGTGCAGTTCATTCCTCAGCAGTGCCGTCTACCCCAAGACAGATGCGTATGTGTACCCTCTTATACTTCTATGAAGGGTTGC
Organism: Fusarium compactum; assembly: GCA_037577415.1. Classification (NCBI taxonomy): domain Eukaryota; kingdom Fungi; phylum Ascomycota; class Sordariomycetes; order Hypocreales; family Nectriaceae; genus Fusarium; species Fusarium compactum. Next base: position 3,164,112 of record JAYGOP010000008.1, read on the forward strand.
TAATTTTCCATAGTCCATACTTCGTTAAAGGATGCGCGATCGGATGTGGTTTAACATTCATGATTACCATTTTGTCCTTGACTTTGCATTTCATGCTTGCCCGCGAGAACCGTCGCCGAGATCGTGAGAATGGGCCAGTGGAGGATCATGAGCAGATTGATGTAACTCAGCTGGGCGATAGTCACCCCAAGTTCCGTTATTTTACTTAATAATTGTCATTGAACCGGCAGCCAAGGGAAGGTTCTTCCAGGAGGGTTACTGTATGTTTTAAGAAGGCCTTGGATAGCATCAGTATCTGAAGGTGTTAATAAAATGCCGCTCGTTAAGTTCTGTTTGTCTCGGTGACAGCTGAAGATGCTGTAAGCCTGTCGAAGTGTCAAGTGAATCGGTTTCTGACATGTCCACGTATCGTGCCCTCAGGATGTCAAAAGAAATAGGCCCCAAAAGCGTGAGATACGAGATAGTCCAGTCATTTTATGCTAACTTAGAAAGGCATTTTGGCTGCTTTATTATGGTAGCCTGAGCCTTAGGTGGCAATTCTTCTGTTACCCACCTGCATGTATCTAGAAACTTGTGGTACTCTCAACGACGCTACAGTGAATTCTATGAAGACAAAATACAGCAACTCAATGTAAAGCACAGCCACTGATAACTTAATGGCCCTTCAATTTCAGTTTTCAACAACACCACACAAGAACCCTCATACCGCCACAATCCTTAACAACCTCAATCTGAGGCACACAAGAGACCCCCTGTGAGGTGCTATAACACAGTATGATAACACAGCGAGTTAATTTAGAACACTTGTACCATTGAATCAGTGCTCTACTCAAAGCTCATAATATGTATGAATCGATTACGCCATTAGGTTGGGTTGATCAGAACTAACCGTAGCTGAGTGCCGAGTCACTATGTTTTTTATTCAGTGGTTCAGTGGCTATACTGTAATTCGTCCAGTATCACCAATAGATGATCTGAGCTTGTTCAATGATTGCCTACAGAGACCCAACTGTGACGAATACCTAACAATGGAATATATGAAGATGAGAAGTTCACCTCAAAGCAATGTCAACATCACAACTCAACACAGCGACGACAGCCAAAGCATTCCAGCATCACAAAAAGGAAGAAATTCACTTTTTAACACCTATCAACAATTCATCAACTCTCAAAATGGTTACCATAACCGCTCAGACTAAAAGCTACAAGTACACACGCAACGTGACACCATTCTACGTCGATGCCAATAGGGTTAAATTTGTGGAAGGCCTAAAGGCGATATACGGGGAGGGCAATTACGATCTGGACTACACCACAGACATGGTTTGGGTTTACGTCAATCAGATACAGCCGGAGGATCTCGAGGCCGATTTGCAGCTACGTGGTTTCATTCCGCTCCCAAAATAGTTGCATAGCATTGCCGACTACTTGCGATCTTTTCTTCCTTGGCGGTTGAAACTAGTGGGGGAGGAAAGGGTAGAGACTAGCAGTTAATTACAGAGTATTTTGCTCTCAAAACTATGATTCCAATGTCTATATCACGCAAAAGCTAAAGTCAAGCGGAAGAAATAGCTGCATATCCAGTGATATCTGTAGCACTATAGCCCAACTAAGCAGCCTCAGGCTTCCGACCCCAGATAACCTTCTGCTTATAATACGCATGAATCTTAGGCGAGCGAATCTCGCGTCGATGCTGAGCCATAAAGACAGTGACTTCCTCCTCCTTCCATCCCAAAGCGGTCGCAAAATGCAACACCGTCCCTTTACCATCTTCCTCAAAGGCTGCTTGCGTATACTGCCCAACGACCTTTGCTTTTGGGTCCTTTGGCCATCCACCAACTGGATTCTATAACCTGTTAGTGACTTTAAACTCTACCAAGACTGCCGGTTAAGAGTCAGCGAGCACCCCGAACGTTGGGACGTACCTTGAAGTTTCTCTCCTTAATATCCACAAATCCAGCTTCCTCCATAGCCTTTCTCTGAAGTCCGTCTTCAAATACTGTAAAAGGACGACCGATTTTACGTCCACCTTCGACAAAGAATTTCTGCCACTGACTCATTGCACTCCCAGGCAAGACAGTGTTATCGTCGCTCTCGACAGTGGAAGATGGCTCGTAGCTCTCAACCCAACCACCAGGCTTGAGACTTTTGTAAGCTTCTTTGAGGAGAGCTGTCCAGTCAGCGATACTACCCACAAGCCAACGCATGTGAACATAATCGAGTGAAGAGTGCTGGATAGTCCACTCTTTGGTACAATCATCAATTTGACTATGCGCGTTGTTAACATCGTGCCGAAAAACAGTCGCAGGTAGTGACTCACAACTCGAGGTTTGGGGGAACCCAGCCTGGTTGGATCGGGGCAAGATCAGTCCCGATAATCGAAGCGTTGGGAAATTTATCTGCGAATTCGCTAATCGTTGTAAGCTTTATGTACGTGTCGATTGGGGTCTAGGAGCCTTACATGGCCCAGATGCCTGTTCCAGTTCCAATGTCTGCCGCTGCCTGTTTGTCTCGTCAGTCAGGACATCGCACTTGGACCATCATTCCTCACCTGGATGTCTTCCGAAATTGGTGCCAAGTAAAGCTTGTCCCCCTGCAAGAGGGCAAGGACGTGATGGCTGTATGTAGTTAATTTAATGCGCTCTCTAAAAGCGTACCTAGAACTCACTTAATATCCATGGCTGCTTGTCCGGTCTCATCAATGGGTCCCCTGCATCCAGGTCAGTAGCCAGTCATTATAGTCAGACGTCTTGACGAACCAATAATCAGGGTTTCCCTTCTCACTTTGGTAAAGCCTACCATGGAGAGTTCTGTACTTCAGAATACTAGACGACAGAGAGGCAGTTGAGCTACCGTTGTCGGATAGAATTGAGTCGCCGTCATCTTGATCATCGGCATCCTGTCCATATTAGTTTCGCTTTCCAAGTACAAAACTTAACGTCTTTCGCTCACCTCATTCAATTGTGCCCAATGCTGCGGCGGTAAAAGACCGCTTTCGTTCTCTGCAGGCTCTACTGGGGCTTCAGACGATGACGGCCCAGGATGAACAGGCTTTTGAGGAGTCGTTAGACTAGACATCTTGCTGAGTAGTACTAGAGATGTGTAGAAAAACGGTGAGGGCGGACATGAGGAGAAGTCATATAATTTAAGAGACATTTAAGCGAGGAGATATTTTTTATCGTTTCTCATAAAATGTCCAACCAACATATTGAACCAACACTGACAGTGTTGGCCAATAGGATGTCATTCCAATCCTGGTGCTCCGCGAATGCGCATCGGAGGACTCTCCCCGTCGGCACATTTGAAGAAGGTAGCTTTTCGACCACATCCTTGTTTTTTATAGCCGAGCAAAGCAGAAAAAATTACGATGCAGTAGATGCAGACATCATATCATTCTTCTTATCCTGGTGGCGTGATCACAGGTCAGCTTGATGTCGGTATTGATAAGAGTGATCTTATCTTATTTCGGTAGCCTCTACCAGGTAGGGGTCTCAACAATTGCAAGGCATATTCTACTTATTGAACTCTACATGCGCCCGTAGCTAATTCAAATCTCAATAGTTCGCTGTGTGGTATTTCAGAAATGTTCCTTCTTCTCTGGCTTTTGTGGCTATAAGAAATATCCATTCATCCGCCTATAGATAGCATCCAGAATGGTTTTTAACTACGTCTGACGACCAACAGGTACTGTGGAATAGCATAGCTAATCCAGAACCTCTTAATCACTACGCTTCTGGAGCCTGTCTTGAATTATCTCTACATGCTTTCGTGTTGCCGCAGTGAAAATCTGACGGGAATGATCTCTACAGCCTCTGCCGCGGGGTAGGAAATTCCTGTATTGCCTCAGGCAACAACTGCCGAGGGTCTCTTCCCTTAGATAACTCCAAAACCATTTAACGCACTAACGTGCTTATCATCACTTCCACAGTCGCCTGTTCCCCGTAAAAAGAAGCCCTAACCTGGGACCCTACACTCTATCCTTGCTCTCGTTTCCGTTGTTCAATCCGCAGTTTGTCAGTAATGCCTCTTTGCAGTCTTTGCCTCAACATCAACTTCAAAATCATACTACAGCCAGACATAGAAGTCTATCCTGAGCCCTTCTCTAGTTGGCCTGGACTCTACAGCTATGATGCGGAGGATTGTAGGGGTACTGATTTTGAAAAAGCTCTTGTGCCTCATCAGGAGAACTTTGAGAATCTCGAGGCTAGTGCAAGGTCCTGTGAGCTGTGCCGATTGATTGAGTGCTGTGTGTCGGAAACACTCATCAAAATTAAGGCATTCAACGATTTAGGCTTCCGGCAAATCCCTGGATCACATTACACGTTTTGGCTGTCAGGCAGGAATGTAGCAGATGGATTTCAGATCATCGGCCGCCACAACGAACTTGGACACCAGTACCGCATCATGGGTGGTGCTGGAGTCTGCGTCAGGGGAGGTAGGAGCCCAAAAGAATCACCCAGATACTGTAACATGAATAGTCACGCTTACGCTTTCTGAAGATAGCCCACTAGCGTGTGTGATCAACGGACGGCCGGTCTCTTCAGATCCCAAGTTTTCTTCCATCTTGGCTGAAATTCCCGATCTGATACAAAATTGCAAAGATAGACACGGACATGGTGGAGATGAAAATGGGGAAGCTCCAACCAGGATACTGAAAATTGACGATAATGGTCTGACAATTACGCTTCATGAGGGAAATATGAATATCAAAGGTGGGTATGCAGCGCTTAGCCACTGTTGGGGGAACGGTCCTCAAGTCACCCTCAATACTGGCTCCATCACGAATTTGGCAAAGGGTATCAATATAGCTGACCTCCCCAAGACATTCCAAGATGCCGTCTGGGTCGTCAGCCAGATTGGGATATCATATCTCTGGATTGATAGCTTATGTATATTCCAGGACGACGCGACTGATTGGGCACGCGAGTCGGCTCGCATGGCCAAGGTATACGGGGACTCCACCGTCACAATAGCAGCAAGCCGAGCGGCGAACAGTTCGGAGGGTTTCCTAGGGAAGCGCACTCAGCGAAACTATATCGCCCTTCCGTTCCGCCACGGCCAAATTTCTGGAGAGATCTTGGTCTTCCCCCTCCATATTAGAAATGTGGGGGATACGACACGCTATGCTCGCCTTGAGGATGAACCTCTGACAAGTCGGGGCTGGGTACTACAGGAACGCTACCTCTCTCCTCGTACAGTCCATTTCGATAGCTCCCAGGTGGTCTTCGAGTGCAAAGAGGCATTTATAACTGAAGACCGCTGCTCAGCAAGTCCATCGCGCCTCAATTGGCAATACAAGTTGCCGACTCCCAATTCCTGGGCAACACATTGGAAGCAAGTCGTCTCCTTATACTCTCAGCGCAAGCTGACAGTGAAAAGCGACAAGCTCCCTGCAATAGCCGGGATTGCAGAGTATTTCTCAAACATAGCAGCACCCACATCAATAGATAATCGCTACCTGGCTGGCTTATGGCGGAACAACATCATCTTTGACCTCTGCTGGGAGCTCGATATTAGGAAGGGTTACCAGAGACGAGAAGGCCAGTATCGCGCGCCTACATGGTCCTGGGCTTCATTGGACTCTGTGATCTGGTTTCACTCTGTGGAGTATCCTCTGGCCATTTTTCAGGATGCGCATGTGGCCCTTGAGTCGCATGAAAGCCCTTTTGGCAAGGTAACTGGCGGCTGGATCCTGTTGCGGGCAAGGAAACATCTCCTGTTGAGCAAAGAAGCCGGAAACACACACTTTGAAATTTCACTCCATACGGAGGGGCCGAACTTTGATCTCTCTGTTTTCTGGGAAGATCAGCGGGAGGTATACAGTTCGCATCTTATCACTGATTTAGTGAGTAATGGTCCATGCGAGACGCCTTACGTAGCCATCCCGCTGGCTTTCTCAAATTCCGGCGACGGTTCTGCGTCAGGTGAGGTGAAGATTTTCTTTATTGTAGCAAAGGTAGCGGAGAATGACCTGCCCTTGTATGATGGAGTTCAGCCTTTTCAGAGAGTCGGGAACACAACTTTAAATCTGCGTCAGGCAGACAGATGTTACTTTGAGAGGTTAGGATTATATTGTCAGATGGATCGAGATGTTAATTTTTCTAAGCATGAGCTTGAAGACATACTGCTTATATAAAAATAATAATTACGTATGAAGTAGGAGCAGAGAGAATACTACTAGCTATCGAGTCATAAAAAAAATGTTATATTTCTGTGAACGCCTTCTTACTTTCACATTTTGTCTTTTACCTGATTCGTCCTGTCTGTATTCTCGTTTATCAGCTGTTGAATTGAAATGACAAGCTTCACCCTGTCCAATACGAAGTGCGTGAGTCTTGGCAGTAGTACGCACATGCGCTGATACTAACTAAGCCTTTGGTCTAACCACCGGACAATTCTTTTTCCAATTAAAAATGAAACCAGTCTCCCCACTTATTTGAATTTTATGTGGATGGTTGTAGCGCAGTCGACCGCGACTCAGGATCCCCTATCCCTCAACATCAATGGAGGTGGTAAATAATGTTGGCGCCAACGAGTAAACTGTTTGTTCTTCTCGTTTTGCTTGTCGCACCGACTACGAGCACCTTTCTACAATGGTCCCTCTGCGATGACAGTCGCGGTAGTGGAACTATACCCTACATGCTAACCGCGCGGCTTGCCAGAAACGGGGCGACGTCGCGGTTAAATCTCAATTTGACCCGACACCAAAGTGGAATCACTTGCCGAGACACACCAGGCGCTACGGCCCTCAGCAAAGATGCCTGGCCTCAGGCCTTGGTGCAGCTCCATTGGAACAGACAGAGCTTCTCCGCTAAGACTAGGATGCAGCTCAACTGTGAAGACTTCATCGGCGATAACCGGCCCGTACAACTGCCCATTAATTCGAGCCGGGTGAGTATGGCACTTTTTGATGATGATATCGGCGAGCTGCCTGCACTCTCGACCCTCCGGCTCGAGGCCCAGCTCGAGTCCACCGTCTTCGCTGATACACCATGCATCGCTTCCCTCATCACGCCCGCCATATCTCCGGCCCTCTCGTCTGGGCTGCGCTATGGGTCGCTAGCCATCTTTCTCTTTGTATTCTTTGTCTCTGTTCTACGAACCATAGCAGCGGTGCCAGGCCTGCAGCATCATAACGAGAATGCCGACACCGTGCCCCCTACCACGACCCTCCTCCCTTCTGTCTCGGACTGCCTCCACTTCCTCCAGTTCATTTTCCTGACTGGGGGACTCAGCCTATCTTACCCAGGCTTCTACCCAGCTGCGGTCGGCCACCTTAATTGGTTTGCCCTCTTCGCCGATCTAGCGCTCCCTATTAGGAGCTTCGTTCCCGCGCCGATCGCTGGGTTGGTGAGGATGGCATCGACATACCCTGGCGTGAACGACGGTTTGTACGAGGTTAACGGCACCTACGGCGGCTACCCCGGACTCGAGGTCATGACACAGATGGTCGGTGCCCCCATGACGTGTGACGCGTGGCTGCTTATGGTATGTTTCATTGTCAGCATCGCTACAGCGCTGGGCTTGTTCCTTTGGCTGCTCGAGACGCTGAGGCCGCGAAATATTTTAGGGTTGCCGTTGTTGGGACCCCGTGATGGGACACTTGCGATGCGTATCGGCAACGGCGTGCTGAAGCTTGTGCTGTCGTACATCACCCTTCCACTCGTGGCGCTGTCAACCTACCAGCTTAACTTGTCTGGCAGTCTTGGCGCAGGCCATATCATGCTTACAGTTGTTGTTCTTATCCTTATCCTGCTAGCATTTGCCTGGCTCGCGGTGCGTCTACCTTCAGAAAGCCTAGGCGCGCTGGTGTTCGAGGCCAAACTCCGCCACCAACGTGTCGGAGCAGACGGTGTTCAAGATCTCGAAGAGGAAAGACAGGCACGGCTTGAGCACGGGTACGTCATGGTTCACTTTGTATTAAACATTGTAAGGGGTCTTACCATCGGTGGGTTGCAGAAGTGGGGAGTGTTGCAGTTCGCGGCTTTGGTGGCATGTGAGCTTGTAATGCTAGTTGCTATCCGAATCTTCAGGCCGTATTCATTGCTGTCAGTCGGCTTTGCAACTACACTACTAAGACTGGCTGTTCTTGCATGCTTTGTGCCCTTCATATTCCCTCCGTCCAAGATGCTAAGCGCAAAGAGCGTCTCTGCCTATATTGCGCTATCTCTATTCGCTGTCGGGCTAATAGGGATCTCGTTTGTACCTTCATGCTGGCATCTATACCGTCTTGCTCAGCAACATCGAGGCATTGAAAATGTAAGCTCTTCTCTACACGATTCCCTTTCTCCAGATCTTCGCGGTGCCATTCTCGTGATGCTAACTACTTTCAGGATGCTCCCGTCTTTAGCCTCCGCCAGCTGCAGCGTCGCGAAACGTATATACCCTGGCAGACTGATGATCCTCCTTCCGCAGCCATATCTAGTAACAGGGACTTGATCCCGCCGCGCGAACATGGACCTTTTGGTAACCAATGTGGTCTTTCTCGTGATACATCGCCTCATGGCTTCAACCATTCTACTTCTTCCTTGAATTCACGCTTCTATCGCCCCCCGAGATCGCCCATTCCCACCGCCCCTGGTGAGGTATCCCGATTCTTCGACGACCGTTCTCATGGCTGGGGTTCGATTTCTCCTTCGCATACACCGTCGACTGCAGACTGCTCATCATCCAGTACGGACAGTGAAGGCCTGTCAGACCAGACCGCAGGACAGTCTTTGGACTCTGTATCCGTGGCCAGCTCAGCCGAGGTCTCTAGACCCCTCGGCCCAAGATGGGGCGACTATTCATTTCGGGAAGTAGATTTAATATTTGCCGCTCCACCACCAGATCCTGTTGCTACAACTTCGCCACCACAGCTCACTTCTACATCCTCCCCAAGGGTTAAAAAGCGGATACTAGACTGGAGCCTACTAAGCTTATGGAACTTCGGTAGGCAGAAGTCAACTCACCAAGAACAAGGGTTCTCAGTTCAGAGGCCAAACAGGGTTCCACATAGGGTCAGTAACTCGGCAGTAAGAAGCTAATAAGGAGGGTAGCCTAGCTGAGAGTAATTGGATAAGGCAGTTAATTTTTCCTAATTCTAGTGTAGTTGAGTAAAGCTGTAAAAACAATAAAGTAGATGCACGACATCATACACTGCGATTTCATCCTGGAATGGATTTGCGGATCCAAACGCTGATTATCATGACCCCGCTTCCCGTACCTGCCTAATCAGGGTCCCATGAGCGTGCGTGAATAATATTTCGAAAAGACCTCAGCGTTCTAGCCATATCTTCCAAGATTCCACCCACCATACCAGCGCAAGTTATTCGAGAAGCCACACTTACCCAATATGCCGCCAATCATCCACTGCGTGCGCCATGGGCAAGGCGTTCACAACCTCAGCTACGCAAACCATGGTCTTCCTGATCCCGAACTGACCCCTCTTGGAGAGGAACAAGCACGGGCTCTTACCACCAGGTTCCCTGAACTGGCCAACGTTGAACTCATCGTATCGTCGCCACTACGACGTACTATCCAGACTGCTCTGTTGGCATTCCCGTCAAAGCTTGAAGGCGGCATGCAAGTTCTGGCCCTGCCAGAGGTTCAGGAAGCGAGTGAGCTGGTCTGTGATACTGGCAGTCCTCTTCCTGATATCAAAGCCATTTTCGATGGTCTGCCCGTGGATTTCAGTCTTGTCGAGCCGGACTGGTATGTTAAGGTATGTGACCTCGAATCTTCACATCCGTTCAGAAGTCTAACCATGTTTTTTGATACAGCAAGGAAAATGGGCCCCAATTGCAGCTTGCCTCATAGAGAGGGCTCAGCTGGCCCGACGATGGTTGAGCGAAAGGCCTGAAGCTGAAATCGTCGTGATTTCGCATGGTTGTTTCCTGCACTTTCTGACGGATGACTGGGTCAACGCCGTTAATCCTCAAGGTGGGTTATTCTCAATACAATAGACAAGGACTGATACTGATGAGGGATGTAGCAACTGACTGGGCTAACGCCGAGGTTCGCTCTTTTACCTTGGCTTCCGATATGAGTGGAGATTGTTCTCTTGGTGAGACTGAAGGATCTAGAAAGAGACGAGGGTGTGTGCAGCCTGCTTTGACAAAGGAGCAACAGCTAGAGCTACGGGATACAGTACTTAAGACATGGATTGAATGGGGGGTAATAGGGGGGTAATAAGAGGGTAGTAGAGACTCCAAGAGTAAAAGGGTATCTTCGTTGGAATTATACTAGGTACTAGATACTATAGATTAAAGACTAGCATTAATCTTAGCGCCTGGGAACTTCTTCTGAATTCCCTTGGAAAAGCTCTCCCCGCCTACTTGAAGATCCTTAAAGGCAGGGCATGAAAGGTCCAAAAGGGCAGTGCCAAGAGCATCTGTGATAAGCTTCAGGGGAGGCGCAATAACCGAGAAAAGACCAGAAAGAGAGTTAGGGCTGACTGTTTTGACAATCTCAAAGACGAAGCACAGGAGGTTGTTGCCCTTGAGAAGCTTAGTGAGGTTTAAAACTCCGCCAGTGATATCGCTGACGTCAACGCCAGCATAGCTGTTAACCTCTCCCATGTTGCCGCCGATACTTCCGAGCTCGGGATATTTAGTGATCAGAGAGATGACGTCCAAGTTCAGGTCAATCAGCCCGTAGTCGACAGATCGACGATACCAGTTCGTTGGGATCCTTTCATATCCTCGCTTGTAAGTCAGCTTATCGCCTTCCTTCTGGACAGCGAAGAAGCTTCTCAATGTTGCTTGGTCTAAGGATGATTAGTATCTTTAGCTTCTGTATAAGTAGTAAACTTACCCATAATATCTTCGTGGCTGCCCTTTGTATGGTTAGAAAGCATACGGCACGCAAATAAGTATCCAGCGTTGCGAGCAATCATTCCAGTAAAAGGTCCATAGTAGAAGTCGGGGTTAGTCGCGATAGTCTCGTGGAAGCGAATCTTGGCGCGTTCGGCGAATATATCGAAGTCATAGGTACCTTCTATTGAAGGTTTTTGAAGGTCAGCTATCAAATCGTACAGTTCAAATCAACACAATTAAAGCATAGGTACCTTCATCAGATGCCATGTCGTAGAAAGACTGGAACTGGTCCATCACCATGGTAGAGGCGTCGCCGGTGACATAAAGGTCGGCCCTGGTATTAGACGAATCGCCCTCAATGATGTTGTGGGACCCAACAAGACCTCTAGGTTTTCCCAATAGTCCAACAAGGTTACCCAAGATATTATCAGTTCCCTTGGCCTTGGCGGTGCTTCCAATAGAGAAACCAGGGTTGAGCGACAGAGGGTTGCCGACAAAAACTACGCCCATGGTTGCGAGGATGGTAGCGAGGTCGATACCCATTCCATAGACCTTGTTGATGGCTCCAATCGTCTCTACCAAGCTTGTGACGCCATTTCTGTTGATGTAACCATGGTTCGCTAACGCGTTGAGTCCAGGGCAGGGTCCGCGTTGGTCGCCCTTCTCGAAGTCTGGGGGTATAAACTCGTGTTTGCCGGTTACATCGATCGGTTCGTTGCCTGCATCGAACAACAGCCTCTTCTCATGTGCTGAGCGGACGGCTTCATCGACTACGCTCGACAGCCTGGAAGCAGTAAGATGTCCAACGGCACCATGAAGATGAGAGGGAAATGCATAAGCCTCGTCGGTTACGCAAGCGGCGACCGACAGAAGGTGAAGCCACTTCATGGTTCAATTGTTAAAAGAGTGTATACAAAGGAGTGTGAGGTCGCAATGGTGGAAGAGTAATGTTTCAAGTCTGACTGGTCGAAGGATGGGAAACAGAACATCTTTGTTTGGCTGTTTGTTCGGCCTTACTGATTGGGGATGGCTGGGCTCCTGAACGTGAAAATGACGATCTGCTTTACATGGGCGGGTCCCAATCTAACTAAGGTAGTACTGACACTGTATCCGTACCTGCGCCGGCTTGCCTGGTCGGCATATTGTGGACTGAAGAAGCTGCCTGCCGGCAAATTTTAGCTTGAAACGTTACGTGGTTCTTCAGCCCTGCTAGACCCAACGACTACTACTAGTGTCAGCCAGGATCTACATCAGTGACATTGGGGTAAAATATGACTCGATGTAATGATATGTGCTACGACAAGTTGATGAGTAAGATGACCAAGATCAGAACACAGCAACGCTTCAAATGATGTAAAATGGGAGTTTTTGACCACCGCTGTACCGTCAATTTCTTTTGGACAATTCTCTTCCTCGAGAATGTTTACGAGTAGGGTTGCATTGATGAAACCAAACAAAATAACCCTTCATCGACTAGTCAACTTTGGCCTCCATAGCCGAGTCATTCTTTTTCTTTACGGTTAGTGTACGCCCTACCCAACGCCCGCTAGCATGGTAACCCCAGATGCGTTCCATCGGGCAAAATTGCATGTCGATCATGGACTGAATCGTTATAGACTCCCAAGGCGGACCTCTTATCTAATGCCAATGCTGATCTGTGGACGCGCTCTTGCATGTTTCGTGGATCAAAGCTGATTTATCTTCTCTCCGACTCCACGGTCCTGGCGTTTACCAGTCTGCAAATAGATCATATCAAGCACGTTTTGCCCTGGTAGATCGGACTTTATCCTTCCATCCTACATTCTTTTTTTCTCCGATTCCTCGGTAACTGCAACGTCATGAGATTGCTTGCTTTTTGGACGCTGCTTTTGGCTGTTTTTCAGCTTGGCGTTTTTGCTGAGCTTCCCCCCACGGAGCCTCCAAAATGCGGTGTATGTCTTCCCCGTTTCGCTTCACTCAATTGATGGTGATGCATACTGACACTTGTATCAGGCGATATGTATACAACAGGAGGCCATGAAGTCGGACTGCGGTCTCAACGTTACATGCATCTGCACAAACGTTGAGCTGCAGGAGAAGATTTCGCTCTGTGTTAAGAAGAGCTGTTCTGTGCGGGACAGCCTCTGTAAGTACCCAGAACCACTACAACCCCGGGTGGATGCTGACAAGAATTGAAGTGCTTCAAGCTTATTCCAAGCATTCTTGTGGTGCACCGACCCAGGATCGTACTCAGCTTGTGATGGTCATCGGTGTCGTCTTCTTGGCTTTGGGTCTCTTGGGCTTCGGTCTCAGAGTCATGGCCAGGGTTGTTGTTGGTACGCAGACATGGGGAGCTGACGACTGGGTCATGCTGCTCGCTGTGGTAAGTGCATCGTACATCCACCCGAAATAAATGCTCACCTCGGTAAACAGGCGATGATGATACCCCTCAACGGACTGTCTGTCAGGAGTAAGTCGACTTCAACAATTCTTTTCCATCATTTTCTGACCAATCTACAGTTTCCAAGGTTGGACTGGGCAAGGATATTTGGACTGTCGAGCCTGACCAGATTACTGAGTTTCTTTACGTGAGTTGACCTATTTCTACTCTTCCCCAAACTGAACTGACAACGATATCCAGCTGTTTTACTGGGATTGCCTGCTGTACCTTGGTGTACTACCCATCACCAAGATCTCTATTCTTCTCTTCTACCTTAAGGTATTCCCAGGTCGCAACATTCGAAGGGCATGCTGGATCTTCATCGGCCTCAATGTCGCTTATTTCATCGCCTTTGAGCTCGTCTCAATTTTCCAGTGCAGTCCAATTGATGGCGCTTGGAAGGCATGGGATAAGGAATACCCTGCAAAATGCAACAACGTCAACATGCAAGGTTGGGCGGCTGCAGTCATCAACATCTTTCTAGACGTGGGCACCCTGGTTATTCCACTGAAGGAGCTTTACAGGCTATCGCTGTCTGGCAAGAAGAAGGTCCAACTTATGCTGATGTTCAGTATCGGAATTTTGTAAGTCTTTATTCATCACCAATCTTGAACCATACTAACAAGCCTGCAGTGTTACGGTTGTTAGTGCTGTTCGTCTTCAGTCCTTGGCAAGCTATGCTACTACGGACAACGCAACTCGTAAGTGCTCTTATATCGCATCAACGCGACACGTTCTAACAATTGTGCAGAGGATTATGTGGAAGTTGGCTACTGGAGCACGATTGAAGTTCCCGTTGGCATCATTTGCGCCTGCATGCCAGCCATTCGCTCACTCTTCGGCACGGTCTTCCCCAGGGTGTTCGGCACGACCAACAAGAGCAGCGATGCGTACGCCGTCTCGCACAACACTGGTCAATTGCCGAGATCTCACATTCAAGACTTCAAGGGTCTGCCAAACCTGAGCAATGGGGTCGGAGCGCACCTTTCGGGGTACTCCAGGCACGATGATTCGTCGGTAATCGAGCTAACTGATGTGGAGCGAAAAGACTTTGAGGATCGACAATGGGAGGGAAGGAAGCCCACAGTCCCATCAGAGTTTCCAGTCTAAATTAGTGCATTAATAGTCTCTCTCTCCTGTCATTTTTTTAGACTCAACTTTCTTTATTAGTATACAAAATATTATTGTGAGCAACATATTGCCGAATGAGTCTCTCGTTGTCATCACCTGCAAGAACAGTACTCTCTCAAGGTTCTCATTATCGGTACTGAATCATGCTTAGACCATGAAGAGCGACAAGGGAATGGAAGAATGCCCACTCTTCAATCAGAGGCACTGTAAATTAGTCAATCAATAGCATGTGTCACATTACATTTTCGTACACAGTTACGGATATACGGAGTAGCTGGTCGCCGGTAACTGTTAGTAGAAGGAGTGATGGTGGGACTCTGACAGAGCCCTACTGGCGCTCATTGCCACCACTTGTCAAAGTAGTGTGCTTGCAAGGACTTCATTATCTCCACTGAATCATACAAAAGACTATGAAGACCCTACCGCGTTACGCTAGATCTGCAGCTAGCTATAGTTGTAGTGCAGTTTACCTTCTATTATCGCCATGAAGAGCGACAGTAGGAGCGAAGATCCCACTGTTCCATCAGCGCCAGTAAAAACTAGTCAATTGATAGCCTCTCTCATATCATCTTGTGAGACTCAATTACGGATATACGGAGTAGTTGATAGCGGAAACAATGGTGGTGCCAGGTGGGAGCAACTACTGCCGAATGGAACGCCCTCGTTGCGGCCACTTGTAAAAGTAGTGTTCTGTCAAGGCAAGGCTCTCATTATCTGTACTGAATCATACAGTGTCTGTGCTGTACTACACATGACACAGTTTTGTCTAGTCTAGGGGTCCTTGCAATTAGAAAACTCTAATCAAGAGCTTACGTTCGCCAGCCCCCTACGGCAACAGGGAATATTCCAACGTAGACTAGGGGGGACACGTGGATAACAAATGTCCTGTTTCCTTGGTGGAGGTAAATCTCAACCATTATCTCCGTGAGTGGACGGGGAACGAAAAACATGACTCCGTCTCATACTAAGTTCGTCGATCTCTGTCTGGCGTAATTGCCGCGGCCGGGTATGTATTTCCCCTCAAGCGCGATAGCCACCAACGTCAGATAGCCACCCAGGGCAAGACCGTGATAACCACCGAGACTACTCCGTGAACCTGCAGCGCTTTGATCTTTTTAAGCGCAACTGTCAGCCCTGACTAGATCAATCAAGAAGACACAGCCTAGGGATACAGGAGACAATTTCAGCTAGCCTGGAAGCCATGGTCTCTCCCCGGAGGTTAGTGTGTTGAGGGTTCCCCTGTGTTGTTGCAAGAACAAGGTTAGCTTTAACTAAGACCCATCAGCCCTGTAGCCCTGCAACTTTGGCTTCGCACTGACATCCGTTGGCCCGCTGCGCTGATGAAGATTATGACACAAAAGTGGTTAACTTGACCCGCAAGGCGTTTTGACTAACTGGAACTCGGGGCCGGTTCGGCTAAACTTGTCTGATAAGATAAGCACCAAACAGGGTTAGCTTAGCATCAGAAGCCCAATAGTGGAGATTGACACAAACTGTAGGTTAGCATAAAGTGTAGGTTAGCACAGCATTCAGGTAACAGAAAGATGTGACACCTTCCCTTCCTCAATTGGGCTCAATGTGATCTACCATTATTAGATTTAGACAATAGACTAGAAGACACACATTAATCTACAGCGATCATAATGATAGCCAAAGCTAGTATGATCTGCAGCTAACTGAAGCTCTGATAAGGTACGAGTAAGTTAACGGATGGCAGGTTTACATGAGTTGCATGTTCAAAGAGGTTCTCAACACTAAATCAATCTTCAATTAATCTAGCAGTCCTTCATATTGAAAATCTTAAGGGCTGATATGATCTGCAAGTAGCTTCAGCTAACTGGAGCTCTGATAACGTACGAGTAAGTCAAATGGGTAAGACAGGCTAACATAAATTGCCTGCCCGATGGGGTTCGTGACACTAAAGTAACCTTCAATCAATTTAGAAATTCTCCATATTGAAAATCTTAAGGTCTAGACAGGATTGAAGCTGCACTATCTCCTGACACCGGCATTTTGCCAGGGCTATGTTGTTCTGCCAACTTTGTCTCATAGTAGTGTTAAAGTCGTGATTAGGACGGGGGTGGAGAAAGGTTCTTCAGTCTTCTTTGAAAAAGATTCGCGAGGCTAGAATCATGTGCCGAAATTACTTGTCAAAGAGTTTCAATTATATTTGTACAAATATTTTATCATAATCCATACCAACTTCCACCCTACACCTACACCAAAACGCCCGGATTATTATTACAAGACAGGATCGTCAATGTGACAAGAGCATCTACAATCCGTGACAGTACAAGAAGATCCTCTCTTCTTTTTCACTAGATAGATTCTAAGTACCCTGTTATCAACCAATCTTGGAATCCAAGGGCGTATTACTTACCAACTTTGGCACCCTCCTCAACATCGACTTCACCTGACAGAGCCTCTCTCTTCTTGGCAGTCTTGACGCTGGAAACGGGGAACTCAATATCCTTGGTCTTGGAAACACCCTCGGCGATGCCACCACCCTCTTCGAACTCGGACATGGAAATAGCTGGTGCAACGCTGGCCTTGTGGTGTTCGTCGTTCAAGTACTCCTTCTCGTGGATCTTGTTCTTGGTGTGGACAACCTTTTGTTGGACTGTCTCGCGCTCGATGACGGGTTGAATTGTTTCGTGAATGTGACTGTCAAATATTAGCTGTATCCATCGCAAGTAGCTCGTCTTGTACTTACTGGTGAATATGCTCATGCTCCTTGGCAGGCACATACTCCTTCGAGTGAGTAGTACCCTCAACATGCTTCTCATTGTGAATTCTAGCAGCCTCCTCCTGGGCCTTCATCTTAGCCTTGTTATCGCGATGGTCAATCTCCTCTTCGACCTCGTTCTCTTGGTAGACATGCTTGGTAGGAAGGACGTTCTTGTCCTTTACTGGCTGAATGGTGGTGTGGTAGTGATCTTGGTGGACCTCGTGGTCAACCTCTGTGTCAACCTTTTCGTGCTCGTGAGACTTGACATCTTCGTGCACGACTGGTGCTGTCTTTTCCTTGTGGATTGTGGCATCATCTGTGACCTCGACGGTCCTGTCAACAGTCTTGTCGAGGGTCTTGGTCTTGTCGGCCTTGGTGTTGGTAGCGACTTGGGTTTCGCTTTGGTCTTCCAGAGGAACACCTGTGACAATGTTCTTGACGGAAGAGGCAAGCTTGCCGAGAGCGTTGGGGGGAAGATCAGAAGCCATTGTGTGATAATATGAATGTGATGGTATTTGTTAGATAGAAGTAAATAATTGCAGGAACAGCAATAGCTAAAGAAGCTTCTAACAGCTATCTTAATAAACAAAGAAGCTGTGGCAGATTGATGAGCTCATGCCATAGGCCTTGGCAGCAACTGTGGCTGATGCTGTCATCGTTCGTCACTATTATTCCCCAACTGCGATCTATGACGACAAGAATCAGAAGCAAATAAGTTTGATTTTCTAATCAATTGGAGTCAATCCCTGTATTGTGTCACTTAATATTTTCCCGGTTCTGTCATTCCCTGCATTTGAATGGCGATCGCGATTGAGGTACGCCACAGTGATGTAGCATCTACGTAAGGTTAGTGCAAAACCGTTAGAAGCCAATTAGACGGGCCCTGTGGCGTAAGCTCTCCTTCTGAGTTTCTCCATTGATCCTAGCTTCAAAGTTTCAGGTTTTCTCACATGGACTTGAGTCACTGGTTATGACCTCAACCTCGGCTACTATTGTTCTTCCTCCAATGGAGTGCTGTCGTTTATTCTGCGGGGCTGGTTATGACACTGTCGCGACAGCATGTGGGAACAATCTGTCTTCAAACCGATCATTCAGGGCATTACGCCATCTGATTGGATAGAGGGAATCGATCGAAGAAGCTTGTTTCCATGACGTGAGGCTTGAATCGATCAAGACCTTTCTGTGCCGCACGCTATGTCCTTCCAAGTGGCCACTGCACCTGTCTTTCTGTGTGTCCATTCAAGTCGCGTGGATATCTCCGACACAGTTTATGCATGGCAGATCAAGCTTTCCCACTTATTGAGGCTAATTGCAAATCCCAAGGTTCCGTGTTCGAACCTCAATCCCAACCACCTCATTTCACTTCCATTTTTAGGTTCTCGAGCTCATTCAAGACTATCCCCGTGGCCCCATGTCCAGAATACAGTAATTAAGCGACATGTTGCAGTTAATAGGCGGCATATTAGTCGTTTCATGTTATTCGTGGGGGTTTAGTGCGACACAAACAGCTTCCCAGTGAGAAGCCGAGGACCTACCATTGGCTGTGCTTAAATAGACATGGTTCCAAAACATGTATCCCTCGCTATCCGTATCAAGATTTACCGCAGCCTTGAGTGACCATTGCCAGTCCAACACTTCTGGGGAAACATTCTTGGCTTTATCCGTTCTTTTCTTAGTGTTTAGGGGTGTTTTACATATTTTTAGGTCCCCATGTTGTTTCGCGCTTGGCGAAGAAGGAATAATTGATTGCCTCAACATTGTCCGGAGACTTGTGTTACTAGATAATACTCCTGGTCAAAGGTGCCTATTAATAGTTTATTTGTTTCCGGGGCATCAATTGACTCGCTGTGTCTCGACTATTAAAGCACCATGAGCCCCGATAATTAGAATATCTGCTCTCATCATCATCTGCGACTTTGACCATCAATAACCTCAATTTCTCCATATTCGCCTCCAAATCCTCTCATCATGAGATTTACTATCCTTCTTGCTGGCTTGGCCACCATTCTTCCCTTCTCCATGGCAGAGGAGCTCAACGCCGACGACGTACCCTCGGCATGCAAGACGATCTGCCAGCCCATCGTTGACCTCAGCAACACATGCGACATCGATCCCAAAGAGAGCAGAATACGTGACAAGAGAGGCGATTTCTTACTTGTGGCAAGAAGCAAAGAGGAGGAGGCTATTGAGGCGAACTGCATTTGCACAAACAAAAGCTTCGATGTTGAGTCCGTGATGGCACTATGTGCAAGCTGTATGCAGCAGAACAGCGATGATGCAGAAGGTACGAGCTCAGAAACCGTTTAAGTTGAAAGCGATGCTAACAATTTTGCTACAGATGTCGAGAAGCTGATGAGGCAGTGTGCCTTTTCGTCAACTTCGTACGTGTCTGCAGCTACGAGTGTTGTGTCGGGTATCCAGGTCGAAGCAACGAAGCCAGCCTCTACAGGTGTCCCTTCAACACCTACCACCCAGACGGCCACCACAGACGCTACAGTATCAGCTACAGAGACTGCGGCTAGTAATGCTGGAAAACTTGTGGTTTCGATAGTGGCTGTTACTTGGGCAAATCTGATGTTTGCATTCTTTTTGTAGTACGAGATGGGGGTGCTGTTCAGGATATGAGCTTTACTAAAACTATTCGTCCGGGACACAATTATCAACCACAATACTTCGCCCACCTCTCCAATCTATGACATGACATTTTGAATGAGCTTCCAGGCCGACTTACAAAAAGAATTAAGGTCCATAGTGGACCAAAAAGAAAGTTTACATACAACAGCGGGGATTCGCTGGTCGTCACCGACCCAACTACTAATCCGCCCCTTACCAGCTTGACTATGGGAGAGCGGACGGGATCCCGTATTTTCTGGTAGGTATGGTCGTATGTGCTTGAAACAGATGTTGTACAAGATTATGTACTTTGACCTAGTCTTGCTGTAAGCCCGTTGGGTTGTCCAGGAGCTTCAATTGCCCTTCCGACTCGACAAACGCTACTAGATAAAAGCAATTGCCACGAAGTTTCACAGCTCATGATTTATTATGCGTATCCTACCCGTCCTCCTGGTGTATCGTTTACTCAGATTCCCAAGAGCTGGGCTTGTTAGGGTAGAATGAGACAGGTTCGGAGCCAAGCAAGCAACTTTCTCCAACTGTTATCAGTGCATACACAAATCAGTCAAGAATCGTACCATAGTGAGTCAATAACTCATACCTGACCTCGAGTTGTATTATCGGAGTTCAAACGGTGGTTTGTCATTGACACATCAACAGAGGAAGTCAATACATAAGCTGCTAGTCATTGCTGTGTGTTCTCTCTCAGTCTACGTTTTGGGATTCTTGTTTTGTAACACTGACCCCTTCTTTCAACCAATTAGCGTCCGGTATGGTGTAGTGGCTAACATTTCGCGCTCTCATTATCACTTGAGAGATCAGTACCGCGGAGCCCAGGGTTCGATTCCCTGTACCGGAGTTATCTTTCCTTTTGCCCTCCTTGCAGAGGGCGTCCCTATTTTTGCCTCTTGACTCCCAGCACCACAAGTCCTCCCTCATTCAGCACAAGGAGAACAACAGGCTGTAAAGGCGGTCCAAATGGTACGCTCTATCCGTACGTATGTCTTGTATGTAGAAAGTACAGGGTGGAGGAGGTAGCCAATGGGACGCATAAAATCAAGGCTCCATTTAACGCGCTAGCGATGCGATAAGATATCGAAATTCTACTATTTATTCACCGTGTTTTTTTCTTCAGTCCTTTCAAGCTTCTCTTCCTCAGACTGTCTTCAACGACAACAGCGCGCGCGCAATGAGTCTGGGGATATGTTTCAATCCTTCTTATCAATCCCCATCCGGGTGAATTGAAGACGCACAACGATTACCTGCAAGCCAATTCGCAGCAGAGTAACGCGACTGGCACGCGTCATTGCTACACTGGTACTAACCCTTCAGTGCATCGCTACAGTCAATTTTCAAAAGGTTAGTTATAACAACAATCTCATTCGTTCGCACACTCCGGAAGATTATATAAACTGTTCAAGAGCTTTTTAACCCTGAATTTTCTGTTGACACACACATCACCACCCTATGACGGACATGTTTTATACCTATTGTTTTAAGAAATTCTTATCGGAGCAATTGGCTAACAATTTGAAGATATAGGTCTGGAACTGCAATCATTTGAAGCGCTGCTTCTCTGGAGATGAGCAATTACTACTGCTCTAATATACTGTAAATAACAAATAACAATTAATTACACTTGAGATCATAACTGCTGGAATTATCCGTGATGTCGACTGAACATGCATGCAATCTGGGCTTACTTCCGTCGGGGAATGGATACAGCTCCTTTAGTGGAGTTGGGTCCCCCGCCAGTTCAGGAGACGTCCCCCGCATCCTGCTGTTCCTCCACTTGTCATTTTCCCTTGTTGCAACTGTCTCTTCAACATCTACTACACAGAATGACTTGTGTTCGCATTTGTCGTCTCCTCGGTGATCGATTTGTGTCGTGATACAGTGCTCAAGATGCATCGATAATGCGACTGTTCATCACGATGCGTGAGTTTGTTCCATCGTGATAGCGGTGCCCCCTGACCACGGCATGGGTGTACCATCCATTCATCACCTGCATCGCAGTCTTGCATGCGCGCAATTGGACAGGCAGTCTACAAGACTCCAACCAAGATGAACATATGACATACAACCACTCTCTCCATCTCCCTGGCCCCAACATCCCAACCATCATCAATCTTCACAGCTAATGCGAGGGAATGAATGAACTGGCCAGCCTCACAAACCCATTCTGCATCACATCTTTCAACAATTAAGAGCCACGCCCGGTTAGCTCAATCGGTAGAGCGTGAGACTCTTACGAGTACGCGATCTCAAGGTTGCGGGTTCGACCCCCGCATCGGGCTGTTCCTATAAAAACGATTTCTAACATCGTGGCATTCTTTTTTTGCTTTTTTCTGTGAAGTGCTGTGTCTTTCTTTATGCAAAGTGAATTAATGCCACGGTTGGATATGTGGTTTGCTTCCGTGTGTATGCTCTGTAAAGACTGTAGTCTCACATAATTAGACCTGTCTGTCCTTGAGGTAAAATTGTTTGTAATAAGTGCCCGTGCTGTTCAGCACTTCGTGGAGGGGCTTTTGCAAAAGGAAAAAAGCTGTTCAGAAACACACTCACATACCTCTTCCCAATTACCACAAGACAATGATAATAAACTGTTGAAATTTTAGAAGGTAAATTTTCATATCACGAAAATTAACTTCAGATCCTTTATTACCATACACAGCAAGAATTGATTGCTGTTTTCCCGTTCAAGCAGATAGCCATAGGGTAAGTACCAGTTAAGCAGAGTTAAGACGCGCTACTCTGTGTTAGGCAGCCACACTCTAGTCCACGTCTAATTGCGACGATAGCAAGTACTGATTATCTTACCTTATCGCCCAGGCATAGCTCCCCGGACCACGCGTGAGACCACTAAAATTAGTGGGTGAAAGTTTAGACGCGCCCACCGAGCGGGAGTCTCGGAAAATTATTTTAAGCCTGGGGATAGCAAATCGACGGCGCGCTACAATAAGATTACATTCAACGGTAGATAATCACTGTAATGCCTGTCCCATGCGCTGATCGACTGCAAGAAATGAGGAGAAGAGAAGTGACGGCTGAATGAGGCGCTGTCGAGATAACGCGACGAAAGGCCGATTGGGTAGGACCTTGCTCTCTAGATAATGAGGCTGGATGGCTTGAACGGCTGGTGACATGCTGCATTGTTATCGGGAGCATGCAGTTTCCCAGCATCAGTGACATTAATCACAAGAGCGGCCTCGCAAAAATAATTATGTTGATGTTTGCGTGAAGAATCCGTACTGCTGAATGTATTGCTGTTCATGGAAACAAGGAGGGCGCGCGTTGGGCCACGTAGAGCGAGTTCTTCTGTGTCGCACAACTTCAAATTCACAATCAAGCGACAGATACTGTAACAGACAAGAACAAGACCATCTTTTGGGTCGATATATCGTAATTTACAAATGAAATAAATATAAAAACTCCGTCATGAGGGGAATCAACCGACCGACCGAATTGCCAGAACTCCAGACAGCTGATACACGTTTATCGTGCTTTACAGCCTTTCCTTCCGTAACGCCTTGAGTAATAACACCTTCAGAATCCGTCCATCTCATACGAACAGGTATCATTTTGTGCTGTGACGCGGTCAAACCATCGTCAACAAACACTCCCAGTAATAAATAAACACCAGTAATAAACATGGCGAAAAACGCGTCATTACTCCATGGATCCTCCCATGAGATTGGTAAGATTGCTAATGGTGCCTAGCCACGTCCTCACCCTCTTGGAAGCAGGCGAAGGCTCGTAGTCATCATCAGCGGCTCTCTTCTTGGCCGGCGGCTCGCAGTCATCATCGGCAGCTCTCTTTCTGGCCGGCGTCTTGAACTCAGACTTGGTCTCCTCCTCCACGACGCTCGTCGCAGCCGTAGTCGCGCTGTTTTCTTTGATGGGCGAGTCGGGTACCGCAGACGCCACAGTAATTGACTCGGACGTTCTGTCGGATGTTTTTTCGATACTGGGCAGAATTTGCTCGCGGGGTATCGGGCGTCGTCGGTCGGGAAGTTTGGTTATTAGACGGGCCGAATTTCTTTTGCTGCGGGGAATGAGCGGCGAGCTTTGGACGAAGATTTCGTCGGGGAGGAGATTGTCGTCGTCGTCTTCTTCATCTTCCGAGTCTTCTTGTACTTGGAGAGGTTTCTTCTCTTGCATAAGCGACGATAGAGAATGTCGGGTGATCTCTTGCTGGGTTTTGCGGAGAGTGGCTGCCAAAGGGCTGCTCGGTTCGAGACACCATAGTGTGCGCTCGATGCTGGCGCGCAGGATGTTGAGATTGTTTTCTTCCAGGGCCTCGCGCTCCGAGCGCGTGAGCTTGGCCGAGTTGGCCTGGGCCGTGGTTTTATTCGAGGGGCGGTAGAAGGAGCTCATGAGGGTTTAATGATTGATGAGCTTTGGGAGGATTTAAAAAATGTAGAGGCCATGGATTATTTCGTTAAAGGCCCGTATATCATCGCTTGTTGTGTGATGAGGAAGGAAGGGGAACGAGATTAAACATGAATCATTTCTGGATGGAGAATTTTTAGATTGACATGGACAAGGACCCAAGACCGGGATGGGCTGAGAAGGGAAGTTAATGCGTGATGTGTTGGCGATGGAGCTTCTGAAGAGAAAAGAGAAATGGGGATTTTCAGGCTTACGTAGCTTCAAGGTGGGGGAACTGGCCAATTAGAGTAGTCACTTTCTAAGAATGTGACACTGTGACTCATCAAGTGTGGCTGGAAATAAAATAACTGAATATTATAGCTATATTATACCCAGGTATATTTTACAGTAAATTTAATCTAGAGATAACATTAGAAGGGAAATGTTTGTTTTCTGTAGTGATCAAGTAGAGGATCTTGTGTATTTGAATCACTTGCTTCTCGGTTATCTGACTTTAATTGAGGGTTTACTTGATTACCGCGACCGCTTGTTTACTTCTGAAACATGACCCCGCTCGGTTGAGTTGAGTTGTTGGTTCTAAAGCAAGACATTTAAGCACGTCACAATCACATTAATTGAGAAATAATGGCTTTATATCCAGACACTGTATCAAGTGTATAAATCATCCTGTATTACAGCATATCTCTTTATTATAGCCTTTTTACTTATGCTATAAATGCAAACTGAATTAAATAGTAAGGAAGGACTGATTGCCGTCAGTGAGAATTTTCAGGGACGTCAGCACGGACAGCCCACTATAATTATAGGCTATCTGCACGCTAGCTTCCCGCCTTGCGCCCGGGCTGTTTGGTGCCCGAACAAGTCATTAACGGTATGACGACACCGCCAGAACCAGGATTAATTGACAACTGGAATAAAACTGGGCTTTTTTTTTAATCAATATGACTTGGCAACATGTTGCGCTGGCTAGTAAGTACCCTTGAAGACCTAGAATAGAGTAAGTCTCAATTGCCCAAAGGTTGAAGGTGAAAACTCACTGAGGCAGAGATCGAGATGTCCTGTAGGGGGATGTCTCAGCACTCAGCGGCAGCCCACTGTGATGTCTGAACAGACGGGACGATGCATTGACATGATCAGCGGACCGGAAGTTTAGACGAAACGCAACTTGCTTTTTTTTTTGCAAAGAGCAAATATTGGCAGCAAGTTGATCTCAAAGTTCACTGGCTCACTTATGCCGCTGTCACACAAGGCGCTGCCATGAGCGCTCGCAATGAAGTTAGCGCTCTTGACTCTCTCACAGCACTCTCGCCGCTAAAACCGGTCTTGCCTAGTGTGATGTGCGCGGTTGGCCACCAACTCATGAGGCTTCCCGTCTGTAGCTGGCCAAACTGTATCCGCCGTTTGCATCCTCAGTTCTGCGCTGAGATCACAACAGTTGTAGCATGGAGCGGGCTGTTGTTGATGGAGTGAAAGGAGGAAAAAGACAGGTACTGTGTCTCTATGAACATACAACATGCAGGCTAAACTGACAACTTCCAGGACCTGCCCTTTACTACCCAACTCTTGAGTCAGGGAAACAACCAGAATCAGACAAACAACCCTGACCCGTTTCTGAGTCTCTGCCCAGCATCATATCGCACAGATTCTTATGATTTGGTACCACCAAGTCAAGATTACCCAGCATGGATCGCGTCGGAACTCGACATCCAACGTCTTAATAAGATACACCGATGGCTCTGGGTAGCAGGCACCGCAGTACCCCCTCGACCACTAAATGAACAGCTTTCCAAAGGCCGAGAGGTCGTCATCACAGAGGCGATGGATATGCATCTTATTTGGACGACAGGGATAATTTACATCAAGCCTCTACCGCGGTTTCTTCTGGAACCAACTGTCTGGACAAGATATCTGTGCTGCACAGACAACTGTCAGTGTTCCGTCAGAGATCCAGCTGCTCTCGTGGATTGCGAGCAACGAAAGCTCTACAAAATCGCCCTCGGATTTCTCTACTCTTATGCCGCTCTCGTCCGACACGAGAGTGACTTCCTCCTCGCAAAAGACAGATATCTGCTGCCTAATACCGGAATGTCCTGGTTTGATTGGATTGCTTTTGTAAAGGAACTCAACACAGAACATATCTACCCAGACATGAACCCGCGCTTCCACCACAAAGAGCTACGTTTAAGCAGGCTGAACCACATCTACTTCTTCACTCAACTCAACCCGGGGGGATTCGTAAGGTCTTGGGATCGATACTCAACTTTCTTCCACGTAAATCTTGGATGGCTGGCGGCTACGACGGTGTATATAGTTGTTGTGCTCACGTCTATGCAGGTAGGACTTGCTACTGAGGTTTTGGGTGGGAACCGTGCTTTCCAAGCCGCGTCTTATGGGTTTACTGTGTTTTCTATCCTTGGGCCGTTGATTTGTGCGGGGTTGATTGTTGTTGTTTTTGCGATTATGCTGGTGTATGATACGTCGCATACGCTTTCTCAGATGAGGAGGCGGGAGTTTCATTTTGGACGTCAGGGTGTACATCAGTGAGATCGATTGAGATCGATTTTGGACTACAGTACGGTTGGTGGTCAAGGCGGTCTGGCAAATGCGAAATGTCTAAGCCACATTGTTTCACGTATCCAAAATCAGGCTCTGGACTGTTGGTTCTGCTCGAATTACAGAAATGTCATTGGTTGGGCTATCTTGTATTCTGAGGCTGAGTGATAATCCCTGCTTCATGCTGACATGTAAAGTGAAAAATAAGGCTCTGGCACTTTCGATACAACCAATTTTCTCTTTCTTCATCTAAGGTGTTTGCCGAAATGGACGCCGGTCTCAACATCCAGCAATTCGTTCTGTTGTCTACAGCGCTTTTTACCACCTTAATCTGGCTCAAACACTACTTCGCTAGTACACGCACAGAGCAGGTCACGGTATGAAAAGTCGATGCGTTTATCTGCAATACTGACCGCTTCACCAGAACCCAAGGAACCGCAGTCCGTTCGACGTCCTATACGATCCCGAAAACGATCCGAATATCGCTAAACCAGCCACGGTAGAGTACGCGCTTATCTCTCGCTACAACAAATATAGCTGCTAAAAGATTCATAGTATTATTGCCGTGCATGGCTTGGGGTCCAATGTCGACAGGACATGGACATGGCGACAGTTCGAAGAACCAGTTCACTGGCTCAAAGACGCCAATATGCTCCCGAAGATTGTTCCCACTGCACGGATAATGGTGTTCAATTACGATTCTACATGGATGTCAGATGCTCCTAGAACACGCGTTGAATTGTGCGGCGAAGACTTGATTCGAAGTATGCACAATATTAGAGGGCGTTGCGATCGTCCCGTGGTATTTGTGGCCCACAGCTTTGGTGGCCTAGTTGTCCAGGACGGCCTCATCTTTGCTGACCGCGAGCGAGAGTTCCAGTATATCATCAAAAACACTGCTGGCTTCGTGACTCTTGGAACACCTTTTAGAGGGACACGTATGTACTGGATTGCCCAACTGGTTGCTCGTCTCATGAGCCTCTGGGGTTCTCGCCAGGATAACCTGTCATTGTTGGTTTATGACAGCCCCCAGCTTCGAGATAAGGCACAAAGTCTTGGACGTCTCAGTAGAGAGGTCTATCCATTCCCCATTGTTTGTTTCTTTGAGGTGATTCAAACAATGTTTATAAATTCCGGGTTTCTATCGAGCTTCTGCAGGGGGTTTGTAAGTTGTCGCTCTGCAGTGTCAAGACTAGTAGCTAATGCAGAGATAGGTCGTCGTTGAGGAATCAGCCTGTGTATCTGGGAGCGAACGTCTACAGCTTCAAACCGACCACATCAATCTCAACAAATATTGGGGCCCTGAGGATCGATCATACCTGAGTGTCTCTGCTGTGATAGAGAAGATGTGCAAGAATGCAAGCACGGTTGTCAATAGACAAGTCCCTAGTGATGAGCCTCCGCCCAAAGGTCATTGGATGGTCCCTTTCGAACGCAATGAGAGCTTCGTTGGGCGCGAGGACATTATGCGTGACATTCTTCACAGAATACTACCAGGTAAATTCCGAGATACATGTCAGCAGACTGTAGTTGAAGGCCTTGGTGGTGTTGGTAAGACTCAAATTGCTTTAGAGGCTGCCTTTCAACTACGAGAGTTGAATCCTAGCTGCTCCGTGTTTTGGGTTCCTGCTATTGATGCGATTGGATTTGAAAATGCATACAAACGCATAGCAAAACGCCTGGGCATACTGACTCCCAGTAGCCAGAATGCTAGCATCACAGGAAAAGTCAAAGACGCTCTCAGCAATGAGGATGCGGGCGAATGGCTTCTTATTATCGACAATGCAGATGATCCGAAACTTTTGTTCGATCCAGGCTTCTTGGCATCCTATCTACCATTGAGTCCCTCCGGTTCAATTCTCTTTACAACAAGGACCTCTGAGATCACAAGTCGACTTGACACGCCTTCAGCTGGGACCTTTGTAATCAATGCCATGAGCAAGAATGAAGCTACAGCTCTTATGTGCACTAAGCTTTCAGCATTGCAGATGGGAGACAAGCATAGCCTTGATTGTCTCTTCGAAACCCTTGCCTATCTTCCATTGGCATTGAAGCAGGCTGCATCGTACATGCAGAAGACCAAGGAAACGCCTACCAGATATCTACACCTGTGCCAATCGAGCGATGAGAGTTTTATCAAACTGCTTACCAAGGAATTCATGGACAAGACTCTCAGTCAAGACTCGGACTATGGAGGCCAGGCCGAAAGCGCCGTAGCTAAAACATGGCTTATCTCCTTCACGCATGTGCATCAACTCAACACAATGGCTGGCGCTATCCTGGAATTCCTGTGCTTCTTATCTGAGAAGGACATCCCACTCTCCATTCTACCTCCAGAGTATGAGAACTTGGAGCTAAATGAGGCTATTGGTGTTCTTCAGTCGTATGCCTTCATTGCATCCAGAGAGAATGGGGAGTTTCTTGACATGCATCGATTAGTCCGTCTCGCTACCCGTAATTGGCTTGAAGAAACTGGACGTTTTGTGCAAGCATATGATCCAGTTCTGTTCAGACTAGGGGACCTCCTTGTCCAACACGAGCTAAAAGAGCACGATCGACGGGGGAAGTTGATGCCACACGCTCAAAGTGTAGTGAGCAACAACAATCGCTCTAATAATCTCCCAGCTCGGTTCCGAATGCTTAGAACCTTTTCTATCGCCCTATGCTTGGAGGGCAAGGTTGAAGCGGCTATTGGGTTCATGCGAGAGGCGGAAATGATAGGATTGAAACTTTTTGACGAAAGCCATACTGAGATCGTGTCCACGAGGAAATCTTTGGCTCAACTGTTCCAAGCATCTGGACATACTGCTGAAGCATTAGAGATACTAGGAAGGAACCATCGGATTAGCCTGGAAAAGGGTGGTGAAGGCGATTCTCAAACCTTGCGCTGCGTTGCTAATCGAGCATCTGTGATGCTGAACTCAGATCCTGCAGAAGCAGAAACGATATTACAAGAGACACTGCAGAGTCAAAGACGTATCCTCGGCGAAGAGCATAGAGATATATCCGTTACCAAAGAGTATTTGGTCAATTGTCTTCTGAAACTCGCTAGATACGGTGAAGCAGAGGAAATAGCTCGGCAAATGCTGCGCACAAAGCTAATTGAACACGGAGAGAAAGACCTAGCAACTACAACGACTATGCTGAGCCTTTCAAGATCTCTTCTGCATCAGGGTCTCTTTGAAGAAGCGGAGCAAGCAGCTCAACGATCCTATCTCATGAGAGCAACGAATATGGGAACAAAGAATCACTTTACGTGCGAGAGTCTTGCTGTATTAGCAAATGTCCATGTTGCAGCCGGCAAATACCAGGAGGCGGAAGGAGAACTTCGTTCTTTGATGGAGACAGTAGAAAGCATGTATCAAGAGGAGGAGCCGCAGAAATTGAACTGCATGCTTGTGCTAGGACACTGCCTTATTAAAATGGCCAAATACCGCGACGCTGCAGACATTCTCCTGGAGGCAAAGGAGCGATGTCTCAGGTTCTATGGAAAGGAACACAACGACACAATGTCCTGCGTTGCATGTTTGAAACTTATTCAAGATAAATTGGATCAGGATGTTGACGCTGAAAAAAGTAAAGTGGGAAGACGCACCATACAATAACAATGCAGATCCAGTATAATTATATATAGCTATTTATAATTTTAAAAGTTAAATAGTAATATGGAAATTTAAAGACAGTAATATATTCTTTTTACTAATATAGCATTAATAGTATCTCTCTTTTTTAGTACTATTATATTAAATTGTGTGTGTATGGAACTCGCAGCCAATAACACTGCCAAACTCGAGCCTTGTTTCGATTTCAGTGACTTGCAGCTTTTCACAGCGCAACAACAAAGACCTGCATATGCGGTTGGTTCGCACAGGAACCAGACACTGGCTAACGAAAGGCCACGTCAATGTGAAGTGGTGAGTTTTTGTTTTGATGTCTTGGTGTGGTCAGCCGACTGCTTGTAAACGCCTGACCGAAGTCCGACTTTTGCGACTCTCGTCATTGTTTTGTCCTGGCTTGTGTCGAAAGAGATACACTATGTGCCATTCCTGTTACATTTTGAATCGACTCGTCAAACCTGAGTTGAACATTGATTCTTATGCTTGAACTCTCGAGGTCTTGTTAATTAGCTCAAAGATTGGTCCCTACAATGGAAGGTTCTTGCACTGCGCCAAGTTGGTCGCCTTCGCTACCTCGCTTGTTTTGTGAGGACAATCAGAGGATTGTCATTATAAAAAATCAATCAGATCGGACTTGTGATTAGACTATCAAAGTTAGCAAGGCAGGAGAAAAGTGATACGGAGCCGGCTGTCATCGAACGAACGTACTTGATTGGCAACCTGAATCTTTGGCCTGCCACGTCCAACGAAGAAGCCCACGATTTTGGGGCTTGGGATTCTTACGCGTATCGCGCCTTTCATTCGACGGCTCGTTTTGTACACCATAGGAATGCGGCGGACACACAAAAAAGCCAGGACAGGCTGCCTAACATGCGAGCGAAGGAGAATCAATGTTGAATCGTTGCCCACCCTTTAAGTACAACCTAATTCTCTATCAAGGTAAGCGAGGTATACCTAAATACAATATGATATGTAATCTGTTAATCTACAAAACGCTTCCTCCTAGAATTAATCCAATGACTCATTCTGTCGTGACTTTGCCATTAAAAACGAAAGAGCTGGATTCCCGCAGAAACTCTGCATGTTCTTCATACATAGGCTTCAGGCCAGTTTCCAACGTCTCTTTGAAGAAATTCTCAAAGGAGATCCCTTCAAGGTCAGGGTAGAGATCTTTGCCGATCTGATAACCTAGGTAACGGGCGTACTCGGGTGTATTTTCTCCCATGATGTCGTATGACTTTTGGTAGGTGAACTGGTAGTAATCCATCATTTTGTAGGGATCGTCCTTGTTTCTAGCAATACCAGCCTCAATCTCATCGGCGGTGCGCTACAGGGTGAAAAGTCAGTTCCTAGCTTATCATAAAGATTTTGATAATATTGGAGAGGTAGGATCAATTCTGAGGTTGGGGAGACATACGTATTTTCTTTCAATCTTCTCACCGCTGAGTTTCTCAACTGTATCGTACAGCTCATGTTGAGTGCGGAGGTCGGTATAGGCGAAGACCTTCTGGTTAAGGGTCCTTGGGTCTGCGATGATTCGAGCGACATAAACGCCAACATCGCGAGAATCGGTCCTGGAACAAGGCACGTCACCGGTGCCTCCAATAGCAGTATTGTAGAGAAAAAGGTTGCGATCGATGCGACCGGAGGGCAGGCGCGGAAGGCTGATTTGATACCACCAACCGACATCGATGACGGTATAAGGAAGGTGCAACCTTTGAATATGGTCCAGTATGGCCTCTTTCTACAGATGTGGGCAACGTGTCAGTGTTTCAGGGTTGAAGCAAGGCACCGTTGTGAGAAGGACGGGAAAATGACCGCTACTTACGTTGTCACGCAAAGTTTGAACGCCCCTCGGCATCACTGAAGCATAAAAGCATGGGACGTAACGCTTCACTCCTGCCTTCTTGGCGGCATTGGCAAGGGCAAATTCGTCAAGCAAACAGCAAACAATAAGGACGTCGATGCCTTTGAGCTGGGCCGTGACATTATTATCCTCAGAGTCAGTAAGGTTGAATGACACTATGTTGACACCTCTCTTCTGTAGGTCGACTACATTGGGCTTCTTGAGTGAAGAAGGCCGGACAAGAGCGGTAACATTCTGCTTCCAAAGATCAGAATACGTGATAAAGTCTGAGGTGTGAAAGCGCTGTAGAGACGCACGAATTTGGTTTCGGTTGATGAGAGCAGGCCCTCAACGATAGAGCTCCCGTTTTGGCCAGTGGCACCAAGGATTGCAACATTCATGTTGTGATTGTTATTTGAAGAGAAGAAGAGGGCTTTGAGATTGCTGTCTGAGAAGTGTGTTGGTATATGTGGCAGAATATGCTACCCTCTTATACTCGGGATGTGTAAAGTGCCCCGCTAACCAGCTTCAATCATTCCAATCATGATTTCATCAAGGCGACTAGAAGAAAAGAAAAAAATTCTCTAAACTCTCTCGGATCACGGCTGTCTGTGGATTACAGTTTACATGCCTACCTGAAGCATGCATCGATAACCCGATCGGATTTAGCAGAGAAGACGCAAACTGGAGTGGGGAATGGATGAGAAGCCTCCTATTCTATTGGCTGGATTTCTCCGCAGCTCCATCATTCTCCGCGCGGAGAGATTCCCGCGCGGACTTTACTCCCGGCGGATTCTGCAAACCCGCATTTCCTTCCTTTCTTTTGTCCCTTTCACACTCCTAGGCGGACATGCATGGCTGATCTAACATGCACCCGACGCTTTCCCCAACATAACATTGACGGAATGAAGCCCTCTGCCTGTTGGACATGCCGCCTGAGGCACAAAAAGTGCGACGAATCGCTGCCGATTTGTGGAGGTTGTGCGGCGCTAGAAATTGATTGCCACTATTCCTCCGAAAAGCCCCAATGGATGGAAAGCGAGGTGCGCCGGCGTGAAGCCAAGACACGGTTGAAGGCCCAAGTCAAGAGAAGCGCAAAACGTCGTCGTGGAATTGCTCAAATGAGGAGCATCGCCAGCGGGATTGATGTTGACCCCGGCCCCGACCCCGGCCGAATTGAGCCATCCCCCGATTCTTCGTCTAAACAGACTCACAGCACATCGGTCGCGTCGTCATCTGAACACATTACTTCATCGACAGTGACGCCGACAGAGCTTGAAATGGGTTTTATTTCAGTGTATATGGACTATATCTTCCCCATTCTTTTTCCCTTTTACCGACCATATATCACCCGAGGCGGACGCAGTTGGTTGCTCTCTCTTGCGATGACGAATCGTGGGTTCATGAGTAGCATCATTAGCATGTCTTCCCTCTTCTTGTCCTTTATCCCCGCTGATCTCAGCGTGTTGCACGGATCTTGCACCTCAAAAACGTGGGACGAACTCCAGAAACAGGCCAATGACGCCTTGGGGAGTATCCAGCGCGACTTGCAGCGTCTTCGCGAACGTGGCGTTGAAAACTCCCTCTCGGACAGTGTGCATTTGCTCGCAAATACGATACAGCAGCTTGTCTTTGAACTTGCAATTATGCCATCAGGGGACTGGCAGACACACTTGGACGCCGCGATTGGCTTATCTGACCAAATTCTCGAGCATCATGGCAAGACTGGCTCAACTCCACAAATATCTGCCGTGCTCAGCAATCTGAGTCGCCCTTCCTGGGCGGCTGATGCTCTCAATACCGAACAGGGAGCCTTTCGGTTCTTCTCCAGTATTCTACTAATCGCTGATATCATCTCCAGCACGGTCCTCAATCGACGCGCAAAGTTATCTACGTACCATTCTGAGCTCCGCCGCAGCGGCTTGCGCCAGCAGCCCAGTTTAGATCTAGAAGAAATTACTGGGTGTCAGGCCTGGGTTCTGCTGGCTATCAGCGATATCTCAACTCTTTCGCGCTGGAAGACGGACCAGATGATGAGCGGCGAGCTATCAAGAACTGAGCTCCTTTCCCGCGCTTCTTCGATTGACGAGGTTCTTCACAAAGGCCTGGAGAGAATAGACCGACACGGCGAGAAAGACCAAAATTCTGAATCATCCCGACCCCTTGAATCACTACTTAATCAATTGGGGTCTCCAAATGGTCAGCCTTGCGATTCATCG
Source organism: Fusarium compactum (assembly GCA_037577415.1). Lineage (NCBI taxonomy): Eukaryota > Fungi > Ascomycota > Sordariomycetes > Hypocreales > Nectriaceae > Fusarium > Fusarium compactum. Next base: position 3,198,426 of record JAYGOP010000008.1, read on the forward strand.
GGAGGCAGACTACTACTGACTCGAATCTGGATCCATGCTGCTCGGACGTATCTTCTTTCTGTTAAGCTGGATGGAGCCACAAAGGCCTCTGAGCTTCAGACAAGTGTAGAGCAGGCAATAAGTTCTTTTGGCATGGTTACTTCGACTCCATGGCTGCGCTGGCTTGCATGGCCACTCTGTGTGACTGGCGTCAATGCTAGCAAAGAGCAACGACCAGCCGTCCGTGGGATAATAGACTCAATGTGTAGTTTGAAGGCATTTGGTACTATCCGCTCGACTTTCGATATTGTAGAGAAGGTATGGCAGAGCCAAGACGCAGGTAAAGAATATCTAAATCTATCTACATGCCTTAGTAGCTTAGGATATAAAGCTCTGTTAGTATAACATCCCCTTTATAACCTAGGCATTTTGGGAAACTTGGAGTATAATGAGACTGAGGTAAAAGAAAGATATCAAGCTTTTTTATTCTTCTTTTTTGTAGATGTCTTGGTAACTAAGTGACGAATTATGCACTTTGCATACAATTATAAATTCTTTAACCTCTTCATCTGCTCATCCATCTTTTCTGCTTGAAAATTTGTTACAGGACTTGGAATCTCTGTATAAATTCTCTCCACTTCACTTAACAGGTTCGGTCCTGGGTTACATGTGGCGTGATCCAACCCGTCAACATTTCCAATATCATGAATCACGAGCCCTTTCAATTTGCGGTGCAGGCCAACAATGCTGTCACTGACATCTTCTGCCTTGGGCAAAGGCCATAAGCCCGCTCGAGCAAGGCAAAAGGTGATAGACCCTAGAATCATAGACTCGCAACGATGCGGGCCCATCCACTCAGCATGCCGACACCAGCGTGGCCTTTCATCGACGACAAGTAGATGGTCAATGAGTCGGCCGATGACGTCGAGAAGTGTTTGAATAGTCGAAATGCGGATTGCTGAGATTTGTTCTACAAGCTGAGTCAGTAACTGTTCAAATCATGCTTGAGGGAAGCTTACCGATAATTTCAGGCGGCGTTTGGATCTCAGGGTAATCAGAACCACGCGATTCCATGAGCAATCTTCTTGCTATCCTTGCGAATGTATCTTTGCGACCGAATTCCCATCCTATCCATAAGCCCTTGATCATTGTTTCTTCTGTTGCCCTCGCCTTGTCCTCCACTGAAGGCACCCAACGTTGTATCCAGGGTTCCAGTATTCCTGTGGCATCATAAAAGTTTGACAAGACCGTAAGGTCATACAGCTCGTCTATAGATGGGTTTTGGGGAACGTGATTGAATTGGCCATGTGATATGCGTAGAAAGATGGACATCGCTCCGGGCTTGTCTTCTGACAGCTTGACAAGCCATTCACCACCATCTGACGGTTTGGACTCCATGAATCTTCCGAACAGCATCCGCTCAAAAACTGGCGAGGTTCTTGCTAAGGCCCTTGAACATGCTGTGAAGGTGACAGGGTCCGTTTCGCCAACGCAAAGTTTAATGTCGCCACGTGGGTCAAAAATGGTGTTTTCTGAAGACATTGGATTAAGTAATGGGGTAAAGTTGTTTTTGACCGGGGGTTTTAACGCAAGTAATGATTTTATGTATGAGAATAGGCCTCCCAGATACTAGTTTTAGCTGTTGAAAAATCTGTCCGCTTTACCTAAGAATAGCTCGTTGCCAAGAAATCCAGGGGCAAGAAAAAACTCTAGCTCGATACGCTAAGCCACAGAGCGGTTGAGGAGCTTCAGGGCAAGCAAGATTATACGAACTCGCTATAAATAGAAGCCACAAGGCTGATTTCTAAAAAGCTGATGTATGATTGTTATTAAATGCGGTACTGTAAGTAGTTAATTATCGGGTTATATAAGGCTACTACTCAGTTCAGTAAAACAGGTTACTGTCCTTACCAAACAGAACTGTCACTCACGCAGGTCTTTTCATCCATACGAGATTAAGCTTAAGTAGTCTAAAATAAACCGGTCTAGACTTTATTAAGTATAGAATGGATGTCAAGTTCCACTCGCGTGGGAGCATTTCTTATCTAGATAAGAGAAAAAGAGAATATGCTTAATTATACCCGAGTTTATGCATTCCTATCCTTAATACACTCTCAAATTCGCTAAGCTTATCCGGGGTTACTGATAATCTGATTACAGCAACGACATGCTTAAGAGAAAGTTGAACTCTTTCTGTAACTGCTATTCTCTTAGCTGTCTTTAGGATTTTCTCCACCCGCGTCTCACGTATTTCAAGCTGGGCCAGGAATTGACAAATCTCACTCAATCGTTTGCCAGACATGTCAGTCGACAAACCTGGCGTTTGTTCAGTAATAGCCAGTTCCCATAAGGCAGTAGGCTCGTCCTTCGAGGGTAGTCTGCATGAAATCACGCTGTCGATCATTTCTTCGCAGTGATCTCCTAGCTCTTTAGTTGAGTTGCATGATATGAGCATGACGCCCGGGTAGAAAGAGGCGTGATTGCCTAAGTCCCGAACTAGAGGGAAATATTAGTGACTATTCTTGAATCCTTAAGGTTTCAAATGTTGAGATAGGCCCCTACCTCTGTGGGGGAACTGATGAGAAGACATGTTGCGAAACTCCACAAAAAGAATGGCTCCCCAACGGAGTGCCGCTTTAGTAGCTGCTTCCGGCTCGAAGTCGTCATCGAGAATATTAATGCACAATAGGGGTTTCTTCAGATGACCAGATATCTCTGTTTGGAAACATGTTAACCCTGAGAAGCCTGTTGAACGAAGAATATGTACGTACGATTTGCAATTCTTCTGGCTATAATCTTTGACCCTTCCAACGCCAATACAAGACCACTGCCTCGGGCCTGGTGTCGTCCAAGCTCTGCTTCTAAGTCTTCGTACCCTTCGACGAAGTCATGCACTAAGCCACGCCATTGAGCCGTATCTGGTAATAATGACGCTGTTGCTAAGGGAAGTGCCTGTGGCGTCCAGATTGGTGGACGCAATTCCGATATCAGGATACCTACTGCGTAAACACTCGAAGAGAGCATGTAGCCAGGCAAGTACCCACGACAAATCAGCAGCAACACCTCTGTAGAAGGATCATCCTTTGAAAAGTCGATCGAGGGGATAGCACGTGGTTCTTCTTGTTTCGTGTTATGTGCATACCAATAGAAGTCTTCGAAATCACCACTGAATCGGTTTTTAAAATGCACGTTCGAGGTCGCTATGTCAATTACCACGTTCTCGTGGGTATGTTTCTATTCCGGCCATATTAGCGGATTATTTGTATTACGGGTGCATAGACAAGCTCACCCGCTGACGACGTCTTTCTAGAGAAAGCCTGGCTTCCTCAATCGTGCCATGCCCAGTCAGTGGATGAACAATTGTATATGGCCCTTTGTAGTTCCAGAAGCTGAAAGGGAGCTGGGATATCTCAAGGAAGCGACGCCCCCTTTCCATAAGTGCGGTCTTGATAGCATGCCTCTTTTCTGGCGCCAGCATACTGAGAGGTACAATGCCCAGGTCTTCTGTCGTGAGTTGTTTAACCCCATCGTACTCTCGTATGTATCGAGTCGTCCATACAGTTACAGGGCCACTGGTGTTGACCTGGCCAGATCTGTAAGTCATCTCTGCCAAGGTTAGACAGAGTACCCTTGTACCATCATATCGGCTGACAGAGTCCTCGGATGAGTGAACACTGAAGCATTGCTCATATAAATCCTGAAATGGCGCAACAGGAAGTTTCTCATATACTATGTCCCCAGGTCGAAACAGCGTCCAAGCATGATGGAATAGAATCTGGCCAGTGCGACGTGCATCCCGATAAGACTCCCTAGCAGCAGAGAAGGTGTAGTTAAGAAATTCCGTCAATATTGTGAGGACTCGTCTCACCTGGTCCGACGGTGCGTTCCTAATCATGTCTTTAATCTCATTGAATCGAAAGAATAAGTCTCTGAATAGCCTTTCGTCAATTATACCATAGACGGGCCTCCCGTACAAAGAGTTTTCCTCGTACACGTCTCCGATTCTTAAGAGGAAGCTTTCTTTCAAGAAGTTCAAAATCGGAGATGCAGCGTCAATGACCAGTTGATCGGTTATCTTGATGCCTAATCCATCCAAGCGTCTCTGGTAACGAATCCACGCTTCAGGTTTCTCGTCGGGTGTGATGTCACTCCATACCATCCAACCTTCGTCCGGAGCCTCTCTATGCTCTATGTAGCGTTGTGCCTGTTGATCCCACCGAAATGTCTGGCGCAAAAAAGGGACTCTAAGAAAAGAATGTGCCTCATAAAGTTCTTCTGTGTCAGAAGTGGACCTTACGCTGGCTGCTATTGGTGCTGTATTTCTTAGCAATCTGGTCATTATCAAGTGCATTTAATTCTTCCCAGACAACTTGATGAAAAGGATTCCGCTGAAGCATGGCACTTACTGGGCAATTCTGACTCTGCATCGTTATTTTCTGGCACCGTGGCTAACGGGCGTTTTGTCAATATCTGTTGAAATTTCTCGAAGTTGGAAACGTCTGATGATGCCATTATAGATGCTGGACGCATATATATGGAATGAAGTTGAGACCGAATTCTGGGACCTCCTCTGAAAGAAGAGATTAATTCTCAAATTTAAAATTGCAAGGGTAAGAAAGCGGCTGTGGTCTGAGGTGAGGGTAGCGTGTCTTACTCTCATTGGAACATTGAATTGCTAAGTTGCTGACTGCAGGCATTTCTGCACCTGCCTATCTAGGCCCATAAACTGTTGCTCACCCCGCTTTAACTTACCTTGCCACATATCTACAACTCATGATGACTATTATCCTCTATCTTGGTCTCGACCTTTTGGATTATATGCGAGGTGCTTTCCAATGCATGCTGCTCCTTCTGCCCAGAATAGTCGATCAAATTATTCCGCAAACTAAGAGTAACGCCCAGACACCGGAAAGATGCACCAAGACCGTACAAACCAGGGTGATCAGCAGAACCTATCTGATGAGATTCTCGTAATCGCAAGGTCGTTGCGGAGTGCATCTCCCATCGACGCACAGACTGGGTCTCAAGACTCGACTGAGCGGCCCAGATTTGGCGATTTATCTCGCTATGCCATCAACCACGAGGACGAGAATCGCTTGTGGGAGATAGAGTCGGCTCGACTTATCGGCACCTTGAATGTGACACCTGAGACTTTTAATCCTGGCCAAAACTCTACACTCCCCGCTTCTATTGATAGTGTAGGGTTTGACTGCCTCGAAAGGCTTTCCGATCAGTTACTGTGTGCTTTATCTATCTGTGGACTAGACGACAGCGCAGTACTTGAGACTCACCGTTCCGCAGGTTCTCCCCCAAACGAATCTATTGTCGGACGAAGTTTCAATAAGTTGGAGACACGCTTGGGCAGTAGGCCCGAAACTCATCGTGTTAACCAATTTCGCGGTCATCCCGCGTCAAGGCTACCAGCTAAGCCTATCTGGATCGGAGGAGACGCTCCTCAGAAAGCTCATTTACCAATGGCAGCTTTAGATGATGCCGATGCGACGACTTACTACCTCCTCGTCGACTATATCACGGCTACGCTGGCTCGTCTCTTGTCGGCAGGGTTCACTCGACATCAAATATACTGGCTCGGTATCATCATTAACGTTCTTGCAAAGCTCTCAACGAAGCTCAAGGTTTTGTCACATGACCTTCGTACATTTGCTATCGAGGTCATGCAAGTGTATAGTAGTCTTCACCTGTGCCATGATTTACATAAGTTCTCAGCTGCGGACAATATGTCCGATATAAGTGTGAACATGGAAATGGTCAAGGCAGATCAGGTGATAGGTTCCAGCGATAGCTATCTTGCTGATTATATCTCCGATATGGGTGCGGTATCGAACTGGCTGTTTCGTCTTACATGGCACATTTTAACTGACCTCAACACTCGCAATACTCGAGGTAGAGGTACAGATGAGTTTGAGATATCTGCTACTGTCTTTTCAGCTGGCTCACGCGGTATTTCCACCCTGACCTATCAAAACCGGCCGAGTCACATCTCGGGTTCTTCGTCAAATGTTGGAGTTGGAATGTATCACCGGGCCTTTGAGATCATGATGGATACTGCTATGTCCATCAGTAAGAGGCCTGTACAATATGTCCAAATGGCACAACCTTCCCAATCTACGCTATCTATCGGGGCTGGGAAGTCATTCCCGGACCAGACCTTCACAGTAAGGTCGATGGCTGATTTAATCAGTCTTATGATAGTCTTCTCATGCATGGACCCAACTCTGACCGAAGATATCGTCACGGTCTGCAATACAATACGTACGTCAACTGTTCTCCCAACAGTCTATAGTACAGTGCAGGATTATGCATCTTTTGCGAGTCTGCGCAATATCCCACCCCAGGCCAGCCGACAGCCACTCCAAGACAGTCGGCCCTTATCCGAATCGTTCATCTTGCATAGCGGTAATCGCATGATGTCTGATCTGAGAAATCGTGAACCTACACCCTGGAGCTGGAGTTTCAATGGTATCAGTCAGAAAGAACTGCATACATCCGAATCTATGAGAAGGCGAATTTCAGCCTCGGCTCGTGGATGGGCAGTGGAAGAGCAGGCCATCAGCGTCAGCTGCCTGAACTACACCATATCAGTTATGACAGGCTGTGCCATACTTGTTCTGGGAGGGCTGATGGCAGGATTCTTTGTCGGATCCAGAATTGACGGCGTTGATCCTTTCAATCTGACAATGTTTGCTTGGATTATTGCTGCATTCATCATCGTGGTGTGCAAAAGTCTTCGTGTCGCTGAATGGACCTGGAGGGATTTCCTTAAAGGGCGAGTCACATGTCGGAGTGTTCGTGAGCTCGCAAGCGTAACGAACCTGGACGAGCAAGGTATTATCATGCACTTGTTATCGTCGGAAAATGAGCTACCTTTGAAATTTCGGGGTCCCTATAACAGCGTCTTTGCGAATGCCGAGTCTGAAGGCTTCTCTGTCGATGTCAAACCCAAGATAGGTACTCTATTTGTCAGTGGGTTGATCATCTTGGAGGTGCTGACGGAGGGCGGCCCTGCACTTGTGTGTCTTGACTTGAGATCTCAAGTTATAACAGAAGATGGGGAGATCAATTACGCGATGAGCAGACGACGCATAGTCCACGGGCAACATAATAAATGCCTCGTATTGGCATGTACCAATCCGCCTCAGGAGGGCGAAGTTGAAAAGGATATTACTTTCAGATGGAAGTGGCGTAGCTGGGAGAAGGTTATTGGGCTGTATAACAACCCAAGTCAGAATGTAAGGTAGGCAAAAGCTTAGAAGGAGGCATTACTGCTTTGAAATTACAGCTCAGCTGAATGTCTCATAAGTAAATTAATCAGAGCCAATTGCCTTTTATTCATGTCGCCGGGGCCTGTAAGCCACAACGTCAAAAGGCTTACCACAACCAAGTGGCCTAATATCCGAACAATCCGAAGGTGCTAGGCTGCGCATCCTTCAAGCTTTACCAATATGAGTTAGGCCGCATCACTACGTGCAGTATGTGCTGGATTTATATCCCTGCTAATTGAAGCTAGGTCTTTCCCCGTTGGGACGTTTATACGACATTTTGCAAGCACAGTCAGATGAGGATAGCCTGATATAATTTATGATATTAACCCGAGACCAGGTCTTACTATTAAGTCCAGGTCGGGGAATAGCCGGCATTTAAATCAAAACAGGAGGATCAGCTAGCGAATTTTCCTTGTGTTTTCTTTTTTTATTCTAATTTCTTACTGGTCCAATCTCCCGGGACGCATTGACCTGTACCCACCGCAGTATTAAGGGAGGGGCATTGAAAGTATACGTATAAGAGGCTGAGGGCTACCAGCCGCCAAGCTAAATTCTTCTACTGTTTTCTTCAGCTCCGTTGATGTCGAGCCTTTGTATTCTAGCTTCTCAATTGAAAATCAGATTGTTGAACCCATAACAGAATAAACACCATGTCGTTTTCAAAGTCTCGAAAAACAGAACAGCCCATCATTCGGCGGCTTGGTCATTTGTAGGTCTAGGACCGACTCTAACCTATGATAGTAGCAAGCTTTCTGACATTAACTGATCCCCTCAGCGAGCGTATGCAGAATGCATTGCAGACGATGGACTTATATCGCGGCACCAGCATCACTTGTCTTTACAACATTCCCAAAAGCCTTCAAAAGCCTACTTCTCATGATGATCTAGTACAAACGGTGGAACTCGCCGTAGCAGACACCATAAACCAGCATCCCCTGCTCCAGGTTGGGCTTGTCAACGAAAAAAGCAAGCGGGCCGCTTGGAGTCGAATACATCAGGTGAACCTGGCAGACCATATCGAGTGGCAACTTGTCAATCAACTCGACAATTACCATGATACGTTAAAAGAGCTTACTCAACGGCATCTGGATACCAAGTTCGAAAATCGTGCGACCCGCCCAGGATGGCGGTTGGTGGTCTTGAAACTCGAGGAGCAAAACCTACTTGAAATCATGTTCGTCTGGTGCCATACTAACTGTGACGGAACCGGAGGCAAGATATTTCACGAGTCTTTGCTACAGTCTCTAAACTCAGTGACGACTATCGGAAGCCAAATCTCACTCGAGAACCATATTTATCAGACTACAGCTTCAGCACAGAACATGTTGCCCCCGCAGGAAATTATTGCCAAGTATCGTATCACTCCCAAATTCGCCCTCAATAGCGTCTGGCATGAGTTGAAACCCTCAATGTTCGTTTCAAAGTCCACGTATGACTATGTATCCTGGGCGGACATAACTAGAACCCCCTGCAAGACGCAACTTAGAACCTTGACCATCAGACAAGCCACCCTTCAAAAGCTTTTGACGGCTTGTCGAAGTCACAAGACGACGTTGACAGGTCTCTTGCACGGAATAACACTTGTCTGTCTTGTCGGTCAATTACCCGAGAGCAAGATTGCTTCAATGATGGCTGAAACCCCCCTCAGCCTGAGACGTTTTATCAAGCCCGAAGCCGAGGCCTCACCTACGATCGACCCCAAAAGGTTGATCGGTAATTATGTAACGAAAATGGAGCACCATTTCGGGAAAGACTTGATCCACAAGATCTGGAGGCTGACTCAAAGTGTTGATGTGGAGGAACGATTCACTATCCTAGAGAAAGACATGTGGGCCGCGGCTGTTCTTGTACGTCAAGAAATACAAGCCAAACTTGACCTTGGATTAAAGAATGACCTCGTCGGTCTGATGGCGGTGGTTGGAGATTGGGAAAAGTACATGAAGGACGAAATGGCAAAGCCCAGAACTGCCTCGTGGCTGATCACTAACTTGGGCGAAATTGATGGAGTTTGCAAGTCTGAAGAGAAGTCATGCTGGTCTATCCAGAGAACAAAGTTTTCTTTGGCTGCTGGAGTCACCTCACCAATTTTCAGCATCAGTGTCATCACTGCCAAGGGCAATGACCTCTGCATTGATGTTAGCTGGCAAGATGGTTTGATTGATTCTGTCATTGGGGATCGACTGATTGAGGGTATTCACAAGTGGCTGGATTACATTACCCGTGGCTAGAGTATAACAGATGATGAGGTTTGAGGGATATTCGAGCTTTGTATAAGACTGACCATTGCTCTTTGGTGTTATTATAGGGCGTGGCTTTAAACGGGCCACCCCAAAGGGATCCGTTGCCCACGAAGATATTTGAGGCAAGCAGTATTTAGCTTAAAGTACAGCCACGTAATAGTAATGCATCATTTCGCTCCAATATATGGCATGAGATTTTCGAATAGAGAGCGTTTTTTTCGTTTAGGTTGTATTGTAATTACTTCTGCTGGCGAGAGTGTATTATGCATCAAACCATATCGAAACAACCCAGAGTTTAGCTTCTTGCTCATGACATTCACAACATCAGCCACTGAAGATTCTGTGAAGTTCATTAATGTTCCCATACCGACACTCTATATGTACTCTAAGATTATATATATTTACACAGCCCAAGGTGTTGTAATGTGGTCATTCTACATATCGTCTGCATTTGCAGCCCATGGATAGTCAGCGTGGTAGTTAATCCTTCTTATGATCTTGGTCGTTTGTTCCGCCAGTGATAGTGTAAGAACAGTGTGCGGCAAAACGCGTGCGAGATGGGGCAGAAAGCCTTTATAAATGGCGAAAAGGCCTTCCGTTCGTATGGTTTTTGTGAAACAGTCGAAGATGCTTGTGTATAGATTGCCGTTTTGATTGTAGAGGCGAGACATGATGGTGTCTAAAGTTTTCAGTCTTAGTTCTGGTTCTGCAATATGGTAAAGTCGAGATGAACTCACCTGGTGGATGCATAAAACAACAAACAGCGAAACCGCTTATAGCGCTACTACCAAGATGCAAAAGTAGTCCCTCTTCCAAACTAGCAGTTTCTTGTAGTTTTCGCTTCGTGAAGAAGTAGACGGGCAGCTGAACGGAACTACCGAAACCCGTCCGGATCATCGCAGCACTTACTCCACGGTAAAGACCAGGGATGCCTTCCGTGCGGTAAATCTTGACCAAACCATCGGCTGCATTGCGGTACAGATGCTGGGTTCCGACAGGGAAGGACGTTGAGCAACTCTGTAGACGGGTCTTGATAAGGGAGAATGGGCTTGCAGCGGCAGCGCCAAGCACGCCTGATGTGGCGCCACATAAGATGTTAATCGGGAGACTCTGGACTTTCTCATCATTGTAAAGTAGATTGCCCAGTGAGGCACGCATGGGCTCGTAGAATCCTAGACGGCAACCGTTGAGGAGGATCTGATAGATGTAGGCGCAGCCCAGACCGCGATAGAGTCCGCGAACACCCTCATGTCTCAAAATGACGCCGACGCCATGAAATGGTCCGCGATAATGTTGATCTCGAATCGTATTTGCTTGAAGCTCGCCTTGAAGCTGCATGCTGCATTAAAGTTCATATCAGTATGTTCTCAGGATCAGGGTTGGTGGACACTGGTAGCTTACCGGATCTTCACAGTCTCGAATGGGTGGGTAGCCGTGACGGCACCACAAGCTGCGATACCGCCGCCCAGAAATGCACTAGCCGGGGTCAACGGCGCCTCTTTCGATGTGTGCATCGTGTTACAAGCAATATTGGACCGAAGTTTGTTCTGAAAGCAGAGATGTGATCGACTGATGTTTGAGAGATACTGTTATTGATGCCTTCTCTGGACTGCAAATTTCACTGGTAGTTGTCTAATTATATTGAATTCGGCAAGATTGAACAACGCGACATCGCGACTAGAGGATTCTGCAGTCAGGCTTAGTACACGCCAGAATACTACGTAGTAGTTGGAGATTATTGGGCCAGCCAACTACGTAGCGTAAGCGCGGCTGATAGCTTGAGGCCCCATTTCGCAATACGAGCTATGATTGAGATGAGGAGTGAGAAAGAGATACGGGTCAGATGGACCATCTAATGAGAGACACAGGCCTATCAAAATGTGTATTCTTGCCAACGTCAACTTTCACAATTGCAAAGAACACGGACATTTCCTAATCTAGGAGTATTACCCTATGTTCACGCAAATGTTTCCTTATACCTCTACCGGTATGTCTCCATGGCAGCCAAACTTTATCCCCCTACATTATGAAACTAGGTGTGCTCATCCTCCAAAAGAACTTGGGACCTAGCAGATAAAATTAAGTCATGACAGATTCGAGTTCGTTAAATCACAAGCCGTCAAGTGTACTGACTTGTGACTCCCAACTACCTAAGTAACAGTGCATCATCCTCAAAACATGGAAGCTAGCTGCATTATCTCATTGGCCAACATTTCGCCTCCGGCATTCCGGTCTTCCCGTAGTATCTAACGCAATCTAGAAATAGATTGTAAGCTGACAAGATAGGCTTTGACTAGGTATATTAAGCGTTGGTAGTGAGGTATTGAGGCGTCTGCTTGAGACCTGCGCCACTGTGGCAGACAGGACAACTGCGTCATCCGAGTTTCTGCGTGGCTTGAGTTAACCTATATTTAAACCAGTATTCGGAAGTACCGTGCCAAATACCGGTATGTTGGTGCCGCCGTGGTTCGATTGCGATTAGTCAATGGAGTAACCGAGCCCAGACTAATGATCTCATTCCCAGGCCCGCTCCGTGTCGTTACTTTTGGTTAACATATTTTGAAAACTCCGCGCAACGTTGGTTCCACTGAAGCCCAAGTCAGGCAGGGTTTGAGCTAGCTGGCTAGCTCTGTGACACTTTGAAAACTCTAGGACGTCTAAGGCCCACGAAAATGTGGTGCATATTAACGTCACTCTGTTAGCTGGTGACATCGGCTTGTAAAATAATTTAATTAAAAGTAATACTATACTTTATTATAAGACTTGTGTCTATAATACATTTTAACACTACTGAAAGACCTAGGCTATTATAACTTTTCAGTCTTCTATTAATTATAAAAAGAATTATATAGAAGTAATAACTAGTCTAGATTATAGTATCCGCCGTTTAGAAGTTTCTCCTTTACTATCTTGCCGGTCTAATAAGCGCTTCTCGCCCCGAAATCTCATGCCACGCTCAAGTGAATAATACCCCTGGCCTATGACAGTCGGGATAGTTTCGTTCTGTCGCTCAAGTACTAATGGTAGCTGTATCTTAGATGATTCTTGAGTGGAATCTGGTTGGCCAATCTGAACCTCGTAGGGTTCAAAAGCACGACTCGCTCGGTTAACTACCACTTGTACCACATTCCGGTCCTGTGGGATGATCGTCGGATCCGCAATGTTGAATAGGCTGCTGGGTAGTTTGGCGATTTCCTGGGAGACCATGTGACCATCCTGTCGCAGAGTCTGTCTTATGATTGACCCGGCGCCGGACTTTTCGAGCGAAGAAAGAAGTTGGTATCCAGAGGAATCTCTCGCTATCATTGTGCTGTTCAAACTCTGAACCAATGAGCTAGTAGTAGTGGCCATCCTCGAATCAAATGCTCGTCTTTCATCGACCCCGCTTGTCTTTATTATATCCCTTTGTTGCATTTGTCTATGGGATAACAGTCGCTTTCCATAGAAGGAAACTCCGTCATTCTGGAACTCAAGTCTTGTATGTGGCCTTTGGACAGAATCAAGAACGTCATTGCCTAAATGGATCAAGTTAGAAGCTATAAGCATTTGCGGCAAAGATTTGCGAACCTGTGGCAGAGAATCCCCATAAGACGGCATCATATAGGTTGTGGGTGGTACTACTCCCGTCGGGTTCGCGTTTAAGAACGACACCATGCTGTACAATTGCTGCAAGGGGAAGAAATGGATGCAGCAATATTAACTCCTCAATTGATGCTCGACCACATTCGCATGGCTTGAAAGCAAGTGAAGATAAGTAGCGATAGTTCGATAATGTATCTGCTCTTACGTTGTGATTCTTGTATACCGTCGCTATCCAAAGTTTACTGCCCCAGGTTTTCGAGATATCCACCATTCCTTCAGACCGATGAATGGTCATGATGAACTCTTTCGAACCAGAGATGAACAAAGTATACGTGTCTCTCATCTGATTGACTGGGAGTTTAAATGGCATGTTGCCCATAGAGCCTGGTGTCAGGGTGAAATTGAGTAACTGGATGTGTGATGACTTTTTACTCGCCGACGTCGATTTCGAGTTTCCCTCAATGGTTACAACACATCCAGGAGCTACAAGGCGCCTCAAATCAGGCGAAATTGCTAGAGGGAGCTCGAATAAGAACTTCTGAACATCACCTCTGCCTATACATTGCATCGAATCGATGAATGGACGTAGGGACAAATTCGGCAGAGCGATGTCTACTTCGAAATGCTTCTCAAATGGATTGACAGACCATTCTTCGAAAGTGATTTTCCATTCAATGTAATCTTGATGAACCCTTCCCTTTTTGTTAGTGTGGTACCATGTTTCACGTCAATACAGACTTACCGTGAATCTGTAGAGAGCCGTATAATCCCAAGGTTTTTACCGTCTGGAGTGACAAGCGATTTGAGGCAGATAGGGTTCATACCTCCACTATCTCTGTCACTCAACCGAGCCACAATTTTAGAACCAGGAACTGACTCCCTCGATGACGTGTTGTGAAAGGCCTCAATGTTTGGCTCCCAGATCTCGTACGGTGATTCTAGCAGGACATCTCGCCATGCTTTTGTAAGTTCTGCAATCTCTGAGGACAGTTGTTGTAGCCCCTTGATCACTTCCTTCAAGGTGGTTGATGTCTGGTCTGACAAAGAAGAGGGAATTGAAACCGCTGATGGAGAACCATTAGGCTGTTGGGGCCAATTAGAGAAAATTCGAGGTGTTTCTCCGAAGACACAGCATGCTTCAATCCATACCATTAGCGTCCTCTTGGCCGAAAGAAAATCAGAAGCGAGCCTCAGGGAAAGTTCGCACTCCTGTGACAATACTGCTGGCAGGTTCATGAGAAATTCAGAAAAATGGAGATCCCAATATTCTGCAGCATATCTAAGGAACGGATACCGAATCCTCTGCAGACCACGATTCGCAACGACCCGTGGGCCCCCGCCTAGAGGCTCTGCTGGTATGCTATATAGCAAATAGGCTAAGCAGCAGGATGCACATGATCGTTGCGCTAGTGACCGCTCCTTGACCAGTTGTGATATTGAATCAGGTGGCTGGTCTGGGCGGGAATGATCGATGAGATATTCGAGAACTGAAACGTGGACGAATATAGCCTTTCTCTCCGAATCTAGCTCAATGAGCGCGCCAGACATTTGTGATAGAGCCTTTTCGAAATTCGGAATTACGTCGTGTTCGTCCACTGCACTTGATAGTGGTATCGTGATTGCAACCTTCAGCTCATCAACATGTATAGGCCGAGGGGCATATGCGACGAATTGGAACGCTCTGGCAATGTTGAACCGCGCCGCTCGACAATCTCTTGGCTCGATTGACCGTAGTATCTCCTGGTACAGTGAATCAAGTCCCTGAAGACGATTCAGGTCCTTGAGAGCTTCACGACGTTGCCGTATAGATAGATAGGATGACTGGAGGTACTCTACCAGAAGGCGAACCCATAAGAACATCCCGTTGGCTCTACTAGCAAGTAGTGTGACGAGCTGGTCTAGGTTCTCGTTTGCGGATACCACTCCATCTCGAGATAGTGCTAGGATTTTGGGTCGAAGGAATGTCTCGAGTGAGTTAAAGTTCATTGATGAAGTAAGATCGAGGTCTTGAAGCACGGAGCTCAAACCTTGGGGGATAGCGAGGGTAGGGCGACTGAAGAGTGCGACAGAGGTAGAGTCTGGGTACTTGCATATCTCCCTAAGATGGTCGAATAGATGTTCGTGGTCTTGGCACTCATCGACACCATCTATGACTATGAAGATTCTAGAAATTCGAGACAAAAGGAGGCAAAGAGCTGATAGCAATTCGTTACCAGATGCAGTCATTTGCCCCGTTTTGTTTTGATCCCACAGGAGAGTTATGATGTCCACAATCTCTAAATCCTTTCGAAAGATATGCAAGAGCTGGGCGAGTATAGCCCGGAGTGCAGCGAGCGCCGTGGAATTAGTCTGTCGCTGTTGATCAAAGAAGAAATAAACGACTACCACTGAGTCGGGACCCGAGTAGTTCATGTAGTAGCTCTGGATATGTCCAACAAGAGTGGCGCACAATGTCGTTTTACCATATCCAGGCTTGCCTTGTGATATCATCAGATTTGGAAAGCTTTGACTCATCGATGAGTCACCTACCTTGAACCGATAAAGTAGAAAGTGTTCGTGGTGGGCCAAGTTTTGATAGCCAGCGTGATACCCTGTAGTTTTCTAAAAACCACCCGGTCGTGTTTTCTGATCGTCTGTGCTGAGAGTTCTCAAGTCGGTAAGCCCATTCCGGAGGATCAATCCAGCGTTTGAGCCGCATGAGGAGAGCCTCTGCCAATATTAAATCAAGAGTCCGTAACTAAAGTCTGACGAAGGACTAACCTATATCACGTTCTTCCAGAGTTCTGGTATAGCTTGTTTCAGCTCCCCAATCACCGTCGAGCTTCTTAAGCAACTTTTCGACGCGGTCGGCCGTCTCAAATTGTTGGATATTTGCCGTGACTGACATCTCAAGTTCGAATATCTCTCGATGTTCCTTCCATCTCTGTAATAGGTCATCGAACCTGATATCGAAAGGCCTCCAGAGTGTAGAGTATGCGAACGAGCTGTGTAGCATCAGTAGCCCTGCACATTCCCCACAGGTTAATCGGGTCGGACTTCGAAATCATGGGTTATGGTAACAGACTTGAGCGCTTTCGAGTAAAAAGTTTACACATCTCGAAGCAAAACTGAATAAGATCGGCATATATGTATGCCAGGGTCCTAAAAATCCGATTGCTGCCTTCGTAGCCGTTTCTGGATAGTCGCAATCGAAGTTGGGATAGATATTCCTCATACGCAGGCAAGAGCATGCTCATGTTGGTGAACATACTGCAGACTCTTTCCAGGAATTCGACGTGATTAGAGCCTAACTAAAACAAAGACATTCAGAGGATGCCAGTGCAAATATAGCAAGTTACCATAGACTCACAACAAAAACTAATCTTAAAGATCCCCAGACTAGGGCCGCGAACTCGGGATGGGATGATATGAAGAGGTTAGCAACATCGAAGAATGGCAATAACCGGGTTGCAATGCTGTTGATTCCTTTGCAGCATCGAGTAAGTGTCGAAGAATGCACAGGATGGGATTCGGCATCCTTCTCAATGGTTCTCAGCATTGACTTTGCATCCGGAAATTCCTTGAAGAGTGCTTTGTCCTTCTCGGTCAATGTATTTCGAAACTCTCGGTAGGCCTCTTGAAAGATCTCGTAAGGCTCTCTGAGAGCGGGGCTTTTGCTGTCCATCTTGGGAATCGCGTGGCGAGATTAGGAGGGGCAGAAATGCAATAAAATGACGTTCTCAGTAGGCTAGCTAGATATCGAATGGTTCGGCGAAGACCGCCTATAGGTCAGGGTAGCGTGATAGCTAGTTCAGAAGCCCCAATACCGATGGGATAATAGAGTCATTGACTAGCAACGAAATGATGTTGATGGGAGAACTTAATTAAGAGAGGGATAAAGGTGCGGCTGACTTCAAAACGCTGGTGACAAGCTGAAATGAGGGCCTGGGTGCCTAATACCTGCCTTACTATGCTGCGCCACTGTGTTCAGCCTTACTAGGGGGCTGAGAGACACCTCTCTTATTCTTTTAAGTGCTACAACCCTCCGCTCCGTACAATCAACCCCTGTAGAATTTGACGCTGACTAATGCCCCCAAGATCTATTGCACTGAGTCCTAAATCGTATGTTAATTGCTTAATTAATTAGGGATTCTAGTCTCTGCATTTCCCTCTTCTAGGGAATGCATTATACTAGCCCTATTTAATTTATTTAATTAGGTAACTTTATTAATTAAGAGATTAAGTTATTTCACCTTGGCACTGGATCGGCCAATTCGGAGAAGTTTCACTTACCAACGAGGAGACCCATTCAGGCGATTACTTAGACCACTACTCTGCCAGTCTTAATGACCCAGTAGTGTTGGGCGTTGATCACCCCATCGATCCCAAGTTGATTAAAGTTGATCAAGAGTACACATACTCAATCTAGATTAAAACAACTGTGGCGGTCAATTGCCAGACGCGACATATTACCTACGGTTCAGGTGGCGGACGCTTCAAGCGCGAGGAATGGGCGGGTCCCTACAATGAGTGGACGCAGATCACCATGTCCTGTACTCGGAACCAATTATTCCGTGATCTGGTACCAAGTATCCAGATTCGGGGAGTCTGTTAAAGTCTGGAGTTTGATGTGGATGATGGTATCGTTATCGAAGCGAACTAATCAACTTACAGCATGTTGGAAATGGAATTATATAAGCATCATTTTAAAGTGCCAATTGTGTGAGCTAAATATATTCTCCTTCTGTTGAATGACGAATGTATATGTTAAACAGGTTGGGCAATTAGCGTCAGCTGTCTGAGATACACTATCAGTTATGTTAGGGTGTGCCCCGGTCACCACCGTTACCGTCAGCCTATTCCGACCTTGACCTTACATTCATTTTCCATGCGGACCATTCCGCGGGCTTTTCTATCTCTACGGGCTTTTCTATCTCTACGGGCTTTTCTATCTCTACGGGCTTTTCTATCTCTACGGGCTTTTCTATCTCTACGGGCTTTTCTATCTCTACGGGCTTATCCGCGGATCTCAATCGTCAGATGCCAGGATCTCCACATAGGGAAACTAACTTGGGCCAAGAACCACTGAGAGGCATAAGCGGTAGAACCAGATCAAAGTAGCTTACGATATTAATGTTAATTGGTCTTAAGTGCATGAGATATCTTGTATCTAGTTCTCTTGGTCTCACTTCTTAATCTTAACTAGGAAATAGTGTAAGCCGCCAAGGGGAGTATATAAGCTGCCAAGCTAAAGCTGCTGAGCTTACATGTGCTGGATAGCTCTTTTAATTATCTTCTAGATAACGGGATAGCATGCAATCTTTAAGTATATATATCGCTGAGTATGCACTCATTCAATTAGCTTCTCATCCCTAACAACAATTATCTATTACTTACTTAACACCTTTATTAGTACATTTATCTTGAGACGTTAAGATGCAACCTCCAACCTGCATCGCCTTATTCCTTTCTCTGTCGACCGCCGTCACAGCCAGTCCTCACCCTTCGGTTCCGTCTATCGTCAAGCGTGGAGAGGAAGAGGTACACGTTTTAAAACGAGATACTCCTCTCACGCCTGACGACCTCATCGTTGCTGGGAACCATGGGGTAAACACTACTGAAAGTACGTATTACGCCTGTTACCTTGAGGTATTACAGTCTAACAAAATTCAAGTGTTCAAGCACTCTGTGATTAAACGGCGTGGTGAGGAAGACGTGACCATCTGGGTTGACAACAGCTTTGAAGAGACGCTTGAACCTGAACAAGATCCAGCGATACCAAAACGTGCCGTTAAAATCATCGACGATTATGGTCACTCAAACGGCTGGGCTGTAGAACAATGCAAATCCTACGTCTATAATGATGACACAGGCCCTAACGCTCCTTGCACCGGAGGTCTAGAGCAACTGAGGACCTGGGTAAGTACAAACATCAGTCCTTACAGCTTGTTACTAACACATTTAGGCCACGGAGAATAATGGCCGCTTCCGCTTCGAGGCCTCCGGTAATCCATGGCGCACCCTTGTGGTAGCAGGGACCAATACCGGCTGTAACGGTCGTATCCGGGCGCAAAAGCTCTCTACTTGGGGAGCACCTGGGAACGGTATCGGAAACGTGGATATCTACAACATTGTGAATGGCAGCCTGCGGCGCTTTGGGAAGATCTATGACGGGAGATCTCGAATGCGGTCTCATGGGCATGCAAACTGTGGATTTGACCATGGGGCGCGTATGAATTGGCAGGTTACTGATTGGGCTGACAGAATCTGAGATGTCATTGCTCTAACGCTCAATGACCACTAGTTTACTAGAACTGGATATAACATCTTTTCACGGACGAATTTTTAAATCAGCTATACAATTGTTAGCGGTAGTCAAGCAGTTGACCCATCGATAACATCATACAGGCGTCTGGAGTTTGATGTTGATGATGCTATTACTATTGAACCGAACATCGAATTAGGCAGAGTTGGAAATGGGATTAAATAAGCATCAATTTAGAGTCCCAGTTACCGCAGGTAATTAATAGTATCCTACTTCTGCTGACTGCTGAAGACATGTGTTGAAGACAAATATGTGACCTTTACTATGCTCCGCCTTAATTTCAATGACATCGGCTTACACAGCAACAGGATCGACCTTATGGCGGACAGACGCCTTTTCATTATGGGCAGTTTCCTCGTTGACGATGGCAGCTCCCACATCTGCGTGATCTACGCCACCAAAGAGTGCATCCATGTGCTCCAGAGCCACACCCTTCGTTTCTGGGATGCAGTACCAAACGAAGACGAAGAGAACCACATTGATAGCACCAAACATATACATAGCGTAGCTGCCAAAAAGGTTAGTATCGACATTTCAGACAGCATCCGAGTAACCTACAATCCCTTTGCACTGAGAAAGATGGGGAAAATTTGTTCTGGAAGATTTGTTAGTTGCCAGGTATGTCAAAGTGGGAGAGACATGCTTACGAAGAATGATGCTTGCGATAGACTGGCACTGGGTGGTCATGGCAACCGCTTGCGCACGAACGTTCATGGAAAAGATCTCTGAAGTCCAGATCCACACTGTCGCGCCCCAAGAAGGTTTGAAGAACAGGGCAAACAGGAACATCAAGAACACCGTCGCGATACCCACGCTCGGAGGCTTGGATCCATCCTCGAGAGTCGGCGTCTCGGTGACTACAGCTGCGGCGGAAAACATGCAGACTGCCAGACCGGCAACGCCAATGAGGAGGATAGGTCTTCGTCCCACCAAGTCCGCCATCCAAATAGCGTTCAGAGTGAAGAGAATGTTGAAGGTTCCACCTAAAGCGTTGATGAGCTGGATCTGGCTGTTTGAAGTAAAGACCTTCTTGTAAATGATGGTGGAGTAGCTTGCGAGGGAGTTGTTTCCGGTAAGCTGTTGTCCAATATTGATGGCAGCCGCGAGGACTGGCCGAGTCAGACAATGATCTTTAACGGTAGAATAAAATACTTACGCATGCGCTTTCTCACAGATTTATCCGTCCACAGTAACTTGTACCGGTCCCAGGTGCTGTTTGTCTGTTTCTTCTCAAACGCAATGGCCTGTCGTATCTCATCCATTTCTTGGGTAATAAGGTCTGGATCATCGCGAATTTCCGAGAGGACTTTGTGAGCGTCTTGGTATCTTTCATTCTGGATGTACCTGTAGATTGATGAGCATTGCGTTCATGATAGCATTCCATCTGCCTCAGCCAGTGGGGTGCCTAATAGCATACCATCTTGGAGTCTCAGGACAGAAGAAAAGTCCCGATATGATAACAATGGGGCAGAAGATCTGGAATAGCATAACAATCTTCCAGTCCCATTGTCCGAGTCTCTCAGCATTCTTGGAACACGCGTAGTTAATCCAATATGCGGCAAAAGATCCCAGGGCGAAGAAGAGCTGCCAGAAACTCATGATCGTACCCCGGAGTTTAGCTGGTGCTAGTTCATTGATGTAAACTGGTCCAGCCGGCATCATCAATCCCTGGCCAAAACCGGTGATGGCACGACCGGCGATGAAGCCACCAATGGCAGGAGGTGTGAATGTCGAAACAATAGTTGAGATGATAACAAATGTGGCACCAGCCCACATAGTCCACTTACGACCGAATCCATCGGAAATCAAAGCGGAGAAGAAAACGCCTGAAGAGGAACAAGATGAGAATGACGCCAGTGGCTCGGAATGATAGATCATTACCTGCAATGATACCGGCCACACCCATGGCGGTATTGACCGAGCCGATGGTAGATGGAGACTAGGCAATTGGTCAGTCTACGTCAGGGAGCAAACGGCCCGAGGGAAGAAACATACGGGATTACCAAAGTAGTTCATGAAATGAACTGACCCCTGCGCTGCGTTAAAAGTAGACGAATCATATCCGTTTACAGCCATACAGGTGCAAGCAACAAGGCAGCAAAACCAAAGGTTCGCCGTCTTCGAATTGAAGAGCATAATAGGCAAGTTTTACTTAAGATACCGCAAAGAACAATGAGCTCATACCAAGAGTGGTGTTGAAAAGAGTAAAGTCATCGGGTAGGGTAAGCAGGGCTCCACCATTCCTCTTATGTATGCCAACGGGTGGGATGTAGAATTTTAGCCGGGTCTAGAAGCATTCCGATTTTTTAGCAACCCGAGAGTGGTTAGTAGTGTCTTGACACCCAATCGGTTGGTGCCGCAAGTACAAGCTTTTGGCAAATAAAGACGAGGTCGGCATCCGTATTGCCATTGCGACAGTTCTTCGCTGCGCCTCATTAATACATAGAGATGAACCATCCCACATTGCTTATCCATAGCAATGGACGGCATCCCGCTGGAATATTCTCCGTTCACCTACCCTGCTCAGTCCAGCCCGTGCCAGATGCTTACATCGTCTGCTAGCGGGGTTAGTAGCCGTTGTCGGAGGAAGAGCCAATCAGCCAAGGGTGCTCTGGCAAGACCCTAGAAGCATCGGATAATCGGCATACGTTGGTTTGGAACAGACCTCTTCAGCCGTCGGAGAATCAGCCAATCAGGGCATGTCATGCCCGACATCTGCAGATTCAGACCCTTCATTTATTTCCCGCCTCCTGGTTTAACCTATCATAACTAGAGCGAAGAGAGCTTAGTTCCATTGTTAAAGAAGACGTTACACAACCTTGTTGCCACTTTCTGGCCTCTGATTGCCCACGTTGCGAATAGCTGCATTTCAGCTTTTGATCGCTTTTGAAAGGGTAACAACCCTTATTGCTGCGCCCCTTCTGTGGCTTTCGCTTAGCTGAAACAGTGTAGGATTCTGTCGTATTTTTGGGGGCGAAATTTGAGGGACCTTTGAGCTTTTGATGATGAGTTGATGACAACAGATGCCTGTATTGTGCGCTGGCAAGTATCCGGCTTGGCAGTTGTGACTTTGTACTGGCGATAGGCTATCGAGTAGATAGCATATGACGTGTATGAGACTGTTCTAAATTTACTGTTAATGTTTTCTTGGGCAATTGGTTCTAGGCTGGTTGTTAATAGGAAAATGCTGGTTGAGGAGAAGAGGCTATGAAGCTCTCTATTGTTGCAGGTAGTCTAATTGAAGCCAGATGCGATCGCGTCATCATTATGTGCTACAGTAATAACAAGTCATCCTGAAAGCATTTTCTGCATGTTTTATTCTATTACTGGCCATCTTGTGCCCATCACTATATTTTATATTAAATATTATCCAACACTGCACTTAGATAACACGGTCCATCTTCTCGAATGCAGTACGTGCGGCTTCCTTCTCATTCTGTAACACCAAGTCGTCAATGTCTCTTTGAAACGATAACAGAGATTCCGCAATATCGCTTGTACTCTCGGGCGTCGGTATACCTTCGCCGTATGGACTGAAAAGCTCTGCGCCATCAGGTTCCCATGTCGATATATTGGTCTCGAATAATAATGGGGAAAAGGAACTGGACCACTTCATGATCGAATCATATCGTCTAAAAGGTAATGAGCTGGCAGTAGGACTGGCCAACTTGAAGGCGGATCGACCTAGATGGTACTGCGGGAAGGATGTTCGGGTATAGAGCATTGCGCATTGGCAATTCCTCTGAAAGATGCCGACAGGGACCGAGAAGGCAGTATCTGCGGGATATCTCTGAGTAATGTAATAGGGCGCCTGGTCGTCGTCGTAGCGGAGTAAGTGGTTGGTCGGTAAAAGGTCATCGGCCATGGGAGGAGACACAACAGGAGGTGGTAGCTGATGCGGCATGTGAAGAAGAGAATAATCCGTTTGGATCAAGCAATCGAGAATGAAGAGGCTCCAGTAAACACAGCGAAATTCCTCTTCCTCATAAGGGACATACGCATCCCACTCCGTTTCAAGGTATTTTCCAGGGCCCACGTGGAGGAACAGGGCCATAGAATTAGCATCTCCAATGCTGATGTAAGCACGTCCGAGATCCCCATGGCTATACTCGTAGAATGCGAGTAGAAGAGAACACTGAACAAGCTCTATACTTGGGATATTGAGCGTTCTCAGGATACTTAGGATTTGCTTAGCAGCCCGATAGGTTGGCATCTTAACACCTTCTTCGCTCATTGACTTTACTGAGTCATCTTGGCGAGCGAAGAGATGCATGCATACAACCAAAAGGGCGGTAGCAGGGTCTTGAAGGTCCTGGTCCGAAATAGCGTCGAATCCATTGCTGTTGGTGCGTAGGGTAAAGAGTTCTGGGTGAACTATAGTAAGATAGGGATTTATAGTCTCCATGTAGTGTTTGATAGAGTGACTCGGGGTGGTATTGCGTGAGTAAAGGAAGCTCAAAATCATAGAACTGGAAATGTCGAGGAATGGCTTAAACATTCCCTGCATGTGTATGCCCTCAGAGGGAGATTCCATTTGACCTTCTTGACTGACCGAGGAACCAAGGGAGTCGGATGGAGATCTTGCCAGGTTCTCAGGCCGTGTGATAACGGTGACTGAGGGCGTATATATAAAGTCATAACAGCACGTGCCCCTAAGCCTAAGAAATCAGTCACAGAAACAGGCGAGCTGGAATTGGCTTTCCACGGGAAATACCCATACCTTTTACAGCGCGAGCAGTTGGGTAACGCCTTGTCGCATTTCTTCTTAGTACGTGTGCACCTTTCACAAGCTCTGCAGGCTTTCTTTGGTCCCTTTGAAATAGTAGAGACTGGTGAGGACGATGAAGAGCGGAGGTTGACAGATTTGCGTGAGGGATGCATAGTGGCGCCTTGCGCTTGATATAAGTCTGAACTCAGACCTCAGTTCTAGTAGATGTCAGTTTCACGAATGGAAAGATTGGTCGTCGAGGGATCCAGGATATAGGCATGAGGTATTGAACACATACCTCAACTTGGGCACGTTGAATTGAGATTTAGCAATATCCAACCAGCTCGGAAAAAGCTTGTAGATGTCAAAACCGATATAATCAAGAGAAATAGTCTCCTGATATAATCGAGAAGGAAAGAGTATTAATTAATGTTTAAGTAATACGAGAAGTTGATCCTTCTTGTTTTATCCTTAAATTTCAGGTCATGACGGTGTCAGAAGCTGCTAGCCTATTTCTGCTTCTTGACTCGGGACGCAAGTGCCCCGAAGCCGGTAATTGGTGGGACTTGAGAAGTCATACGCCACAAAAAGAGCACTCATCATCTCGCTCTAGGACATGGGGGTCAGATCTTTGAGATAACAATCCGGAGCGTGGAATCGGCTAACCAATGACTCCCCGCTTAATCTTTCCTTCAACCATGCAGGCTGTCCTGGGCTGATCCTGACGCAATTTGGAGCTGTCAAGAGATGGAACTCCCGACAGACCAATCTAGACGATTTAGGGTAGTGATGAGCGAAGCGACAATCTAGACTGTCGGTATGTACCGAAAGTGATGGGTTTTCTTTGCGAAAATATGGTTTGCCGCAGTCCTGCATACATATACTAAGACATGCTGGTATTCACGTGTAACACAGCGGTAGATGAACAGGTCTTGGTATGCAGTGGTATTGAGAAGAAGCAAATGAGGCAATCTTCGGAGCCTCAATTTGCTGATCACTTACCTCGGTGAGAGCAACTGATGGTACAGACTGTCCCATTTTACAATGATGTAGCTTACAATTCTTTACGTCTAGAATTGTTAACAACCTATGTCTTACAATTGTATCCTTTAAACTCTAGCAAAAGCTTCTTTTTCACTTTCGTTATTTAGGGCTGAACGTTTGTCCAGATGCCTATCAGGCGTGGCTCGGCCGATAAAAAAAAATAACCTGCCATTGCCGATGCCTCTTTCCGACTGGTAACTCCCAAGTTACCTCCCCACTTAAATCAGGCTGGTACCTGAAGGTTGGGTAGTTCTGTCGTTTCCCTGTACACACTTCGAGTACACAGTGTGGATACAATCTAACGACAGGTTTGGCAAGGATGGAAGAATTGTCTGGGGTTGAAGACAGGACGTACTGTCATCCTATGTAGCGCTGGTCCAACTGCAGGAAATGGCGGCTATCAAGTGCGGCGTAACCCAACCTCATTGCGGCTGGCTAAGTGTTCATTCCGTAATAATTACAGATGCTTCGGTCTTGGATTCTTTCCCGACGCTTTTCAACTGTCGGACTAAGGAAATAAATCCCGACGTTAACCTCCACAATCCCAGATGCTGCGGTTTTGAAGTATTTTCCGACGCTTTTCTCCACTGTCGGAGTAAGACGCTTTTCCCGACGTCGACCCCATACGCGTAGATGCATGAACAAGCACCCCTGTAATCGCCGCTTACATTTGTGGGGACATCAGGACACAATGGTACGTTGAGGCTTGCGTTTGATGATCTTCGGCTTAGCGTTATACTGACAGACCTTGGCGCGGATCATGGAGCTGGCGATCTACGGACTGTTTCCTCCAGACTGAGGCGTATCGAGCTCAACCAAGACTTCAACTTACTTCATACATATGCGCAAAGGTTTCGACGACAGGCAATTCACCATCTAATTTCCAATTTCCAATGCGAATTTTGCTTGCCAGGTACAATTTAAGAGTATTCGATACTCTCTTTAACATCCTGCAATAGGCTCAAACAATCCGGCTGTCTCACGTCTCATCTCCCTAGGAGCTAACAGTAGGAATTAATTTAACAGCGGAAGAATGAAAGAAGGCAAAACGAAGAAGAAGAAGAAGAAAAAGAAGAAATGGAAACAACGAAGATATTTATACAAAACAGTCTGGCAAATCGTCTCTATGTACGTAACCCTCAACGGAAACCTTTACCCTTGAATGTAACATTTGGCTTCTTCAATTTACATAATGGTATCTTGCACTTCCCCAGTCGGTGATGGCCCTTCAGGCTCATCCAGCGGGAGATGGTGTTCTACCAAGAATCTCACCATCCACTTGTCGAACTTGAAGGTTTGTATTGCGTCGGGCCTTGTACAAGTCTTTTGGAATAGTTCAAGTCGTTTTACCTGTATCTGTGTCAGATCTTAACCATCAAGACAGATAGATTCTCTCTACTTACTGAGTTTGAAACCGAGGGCCAATACTTTTGAAGCTCAAAGATGGCTTCAAAGTTGGACGCTAATTGGGCTCGGATAGCAGTCGTGTCATCGTGTTGGTCAAATATGAGCTGATGCAGCAGTACTGCAGAAGAGGTAACTGTCATGTACCCTACTCCTCCAAAGACCAACTCACAATGGGGTACTTGGCGAGAGAGTTGGACGAGATGACTAATGGCACTTGCGTGTTCTTTGCAGGCCTCGGCATACTCAATCGTCTTTGGTGTCTGAGGCCGATTGAGATCTAGGAACCTGAAAAGCAGGAGTACGAAATGTTGGTGGTAGCCTGTATGTATGGCCAGGAATGGCCCCCCGTGACCCTTGGCACTGTGTACCCGAAGGTTCTCCTCTGTCGCTTTCTTGTCCTCGGGGAGACTCGCTTCCCAGCTTGTTAGACCTTCTGCTAGCTCCGCAACGCGTTGCATAACGTATTCTTCAGAGAGATCCTCTTGTCCCCATTGTTTGTTCAAGTTTTGGATAGGCCCCAACTGTTTTGCAAGCATGACATTGTATGCCCAAAGTCCCAATGTACGTGGACGTGTGGGAGGTGTGTCACTACCTGGGTCAACATCCATGTTATGGAAAACGTCTTCATCCATTGGTAGAGGAGTGTCCAGGTCAAAATCTGGCATAGCGCGACGGAGGTTACGACCTATAGAACTCCAGCGGTCTGCCATAAATAAAGTCCACCATATCCTGCATTTTGTCTCACGTAACAACTCAGGGTCTGCAGGATCCGGACGGTCTAGACCAAGGATCTCTGCCATACGGACGCCAAGAGTAACGAAGATAGCTTCTGACTCTGGATTCTTTGATGAAGATGATAAATTTGCGAGCAGGACGCAGGTCTGGATATTCTCAATGCAGATGTTCTCCATATCTTCCTTCAGTAACTGTTTGGACTTTTCCATGAAAGTAGGTCCAAGAGAAGATACTTCAGGCTTAGAATGGAATCGGCAGCCAAATGCTAGTAGAGCGAAGAGCAAAGCATCTCCCAACCGATCTTCTTTCACCGCACTTCGCAAAGAGGGTAGATGGAACAGTGTGTGAGGTCTGTCAAGTATGTAGTGAATGTAATTCTCCACAAGTTCTTCGATAAGGTCATGTGAGATAAAGAATTGTGGGTTCATGTCATTGTATTGGGCCTTTGAGTTCTGACGAGGAGAGATACGTCGCTGCTGTGGGGAAGTCTTGACGAGTGAGCATTGGTGAATGCGATTCTTGGCGCATGCATCACAGGGACCCGTGGGTTTGGTTCGGATGCACTTTTTGCGCCTGTTTCTACACCTTGAGCACGCTGTAGGTGATCTCATGGTGCTGTTTTGATCCGAGACAAGCTTTTTGGTGCGATAAGGACACGCGAAAATGAGGGGAAGGGGGCTTCAGCCTCACATTCCACCGAGACTAACGACTCCCTGCATGCCAGGTGTCAGGCACCCGGAAATTCATTTCTCCGTTAACCAGTATCTCAAAATTGGCAAGGGACAAGACAATGGGTACGTCTGACGGTTGGTCCTCAACGGTACCAATACTGCAGCTAAAATTTGTGTTGATTCAATGTTATTAAGAACCATAATCAGGTAGCAACAGAGGAAAGTATATAAGTCTTAAGCTCTAAGTACATAAATTCCATACGGTAACTGGAGGTTATTGTTATCTCCTCTTAACATTCTTCCCCCTTACTGAGCGGCAGATTGAAGTCTCTGATAGATAGTCGTAGCCTTGCCACTCAAAAGCTGCTCGCAATAGGCCGCAGGGGTGGTGACCTTCATGTCGGGATAGAGTTCCGTCGCATCTAGGTATCCCAAGTAACGCGCATACTCTGGTGTATTATCACCACGGAGCCCCATCGAGTTGAAGTATTGGTACTTCACTACCTCGAAGTAGTTGAATGATTCCGGAGACGGGGTGTCAGCCTCTGCTCTTTCCACTCCGGCCTTGATTGACGCCTCCGAGATCTACCATTCAAAATCGATTAGTACATCTCCTTGACTCCTTCCGATAGGAGACTTACATAGTTACGGTCCACTTTCTCGCCACTGGCCACTTCCAATGTGTCGTAGACTTGGTTCATTGTAAGGACTGCGTTATACGCGAAGATCATCTTGTTCAGCGTTCGAGGATCAGCAATAATGCGAGCAACCCATTTTCCAACATCGTGCAGGTCTGTAAAGGCACAGGAGGTATTTCCGTCCCCTGCAATACCACCTAGAGTGATTGGCAGCGCATAGTCAATGCGACCAGAGGGAAGGCGAGGCAACATTAGTTGATACCAGAAGCCGACATCAATGATCGAGTAAGGAAGATGAAGTTTCTTCACGTGGTTTATCACATGCTCTTTCTACGTCAACTGTTAGCTGTGGCCGTTGTGGAATATCCAAGGAGAACATACAGTGTCTCTTAGACCTAAAATCCCTCCAGGAGGAATAACCGTGCTGTAGCAGCAAGGCAGGAAGCGCTTCACGCCGGCGACTTTAGCAGCGTTGGCGAGAGAAATCTGCGCGGAAAGACTAGAAGCACTGATAGCTGAAATGACCGTATCCATACCATGGAGGAGTTGTGCCAGCTCATTTTCAGGAGCACTTAGATCTGCAGGAACTACCTTAATGCCCTTCTCCTGGAGAGCAAGGACCTCAGGCTTTTCGAGTGAGGATTGCCGGATCAATGCAGTGATCTCCTGCGGATCAGGCAAATTAGTAATTCTCTTACGTCAGGGAAGACAGCCAACTTACATATCGCGGCTCTGTTGAGTTGAGGAGGCCGTTGACAATTGACGTGCCCGTCTCACCAGTTGCACCGACGATCGCGACTTTCATCTTGTTGTAGTAAAATGTAAAGCTTTACACCCAGACGTATTATAACAGGATACAGTAAATGTGCCTAATAATTCAACAGTTGATAGATGTAAACTGGAATGAAATAATTTAAGGTGAAGTCAGTTAAATAGCAGGAGACTAGGCTAAGCTCCCTGAGAGCTATAGGCTATAGATTGCGGACTACAGAGTGGAGTATAGACTGCGGAGCGGAGTTCGGACTGCAAACTGCGGATATTTAACTTTATAGTTGTATAATATCTTCCCATCCTTACTAGTCTGCATTTAGAGTTCTGTAGCTGGTGCTAGGGTTACTACAGAATCTGTGCACTGTTAAGATTGTCCAAAGGTCGAGATCGCGATGCAACAGTTGAGGGATCGGAGAATCAACCGACATACAGTGACAGGACAGAGATCAAGTAACTATAAAAAAGAGGGAAAGAGCTGAAAAGCAAAAGAGGTATTCAACAGTAACTATCTACTGAATGGCAACAGTGGCACAATATGATTCCCTGCCGTATTAGAATATTTGTAATTGGTACTGTTGAAGTAGCTTTGCACCGTATGTAAATCCAGACACCATCGATTAGAAGAAAGTCTTGGTTTTTCCTCTGTGAAGACTTCGCTCGAGGGATATACATGCTTCCACCCATGACTTCTACCGCATTACCCCTCAGGAGAATGGCGTTTCAGCATTTGTCAGTGTCTCTGATCCAATAAATAGTGGAGGTTCCCAAATCCCCGCTGGACGCTGACTCAGTAATACGTTCTTAGTAAAAGGCATTTTGTGACCCAAATTGAAGGCCAGTGCATTGTAAGCAGGCTCCAAAACTGCTGAAGTTAGCGGGCTAGTTAATAGTTTTAATAATAGTATGGGTACTAACTTGGACTCATAATGTCGGGAATAGTGCCATTGCACAGCCACTTAGGGATGGGTTTCTGTTTTGAATCCAGTGCAGTATGTAACTCGAGGGCCGCCTCCACACGCGCACCAACGTCCGTGGATTTCCACACGTCTATGCCTTGTATACGCAGTGTCTCAGCGATGTGAGAGATGGATGAGATGCCAAAGCTGGTATGGGCAAAATCTCGGCAGGTCTCCTGCGTGATGCCACTAATTGGGAAGGTGTCTTGATTGTACCAGTATTTGATAATCTCCGCGGGGGTATTGATCCCGCCGCGGCCTTGCACGGGATACTTCCCATCAGAGGTCAAGTAAATGTACGCAGGAACCCGGGCGGAGAACAAGTCTAAGGACTTTTCGTATAGAGCTGCATCTTCAAGGAAAACGGCGGCTCCTATAGTAGACTCAAGCATAACTACGAAGCGTAAGCAGAATTGCTAGTGACAGTAACACACAAGAAGTCGGCCTACCTAGTTCCCAGTTTCCATTCTTCTTCGGGGCGCCGTTCTCGATCAAGGGTAGGTAGGCGTTTCGTAGCATACGGGAAAAGGTCTCGATACTCTTCTTCGGCCACTGTTTATAGCTTGAGCGCATGATTTCACCTGCACGTACCCAATTAGCGGCCGACCAGGCCGCCTGCAGTGGTGCGTTGCTGTTGTTGTGACCTTGGATCGTGCCAGACCAGGCATCCATATAATGGATGGATTTCTTAGCATAGCGCTTGTCCTTCGTAATCCACCATGTCAATGCGTTCATGTATGCCGCCATGGAATCCTCGCGCTCCTGATAACACCCAATGTTGGGCGTCGATGTCGGTCCGCACTCGACTGTCTCATATGGCTCAGCCGTTCGCGTAGGCGAGATGTAGGACGTGTTGCGCAAAGAATCCAATGCCTCGGTCCAAGGATTCTCCCTAGCCTTGATCTTCTTGGCAATGTAATCGAGCTGTGGCCCGGAGACGAAAACTCCTGGATGAACCCATGTCTTGGGCGCGTTGGTTGGAATGGGAAGATAAGGAGTCGCGTCACTATTACTCGCCGCATGTACAGATTTGAAGGCAAAGGAAGCTTCCAAACCAAGCAAGACAAGTTGGAGCTTCATCTTGTTTGTGAAAATCGCGACGATTTATATGTAGTAGACATACAACACTGCCGGTAATTAAATAAATACTATATCCTTAGCAGCTGTTTTATACCGCATTGCTGTATTAGCGTCTTGTTAGGGTTATGCCACCCCTGTAATTACTAATCCAGATAATTGCAAGGATAAATGTTTGTAAACCTTTAGTAATTAACCGGCAGGCTGATGCACCCTGTCACCTTCCATCGTCAAAAAAAGCCAGAATATGTAGTGTTCCATTGAGGAGAGCCTGATTGAAGGCGGAGTCTATATCTTGGTATTCGTTAACAATCCGGTGCATGTCGGCGCCATGGTCAAGTAGCATGATAACCAGCTCCCTGTCCTCCATCTCCACAGCACGTGTCAAAGCTGTCAGACAGCTATATCTTGCTCCCTTAACATTACTGCCTTTTTCGATTAACTTTCTTATAATTGATGTTGATTAGCGCTGAGTTACAGCGTTGACAATCGGAACAAGGCGGCAGTGCGGCTGCTTCATGTGGTGCAGACCGGCATCGATGAGCTAGGTTGTGAAAAGTCTCGGCTAAACATAAGAGCTTGGAGGAATGCTCTACAAGTATGACAGGTCTTGCAATAAAAGGCCTTTTTCTTCTCCAAAAACGTCACCCAGAGAGCAAACGCACTGTAATCGCCCCAGTCGCTCAATCGGCGTTAGCAGAGAAATCCAACAATGTCAGAATCCAATGCAATGTCAGAGTTCGCTCTTTTAGGGTGTTCCATCTATAAGTCTGATGCGTAATCAAAAAAGAGCGTTGGTGAGCCACTTTCATGAGTTATGGGTGCTTTAGTACAGAATAATGCTAGCTCGCGATGACCGTGGTACTCTTGAAATGTATACTCTCTGAGTGATGCATCCTACTGTAGAGTCTATATATTATTGAGATTATCTAAAAGTTAAGATTAGTCCCTAATAGCGGAGCAGAGTTTAAGTACGAATTGGGGGAATCTCTAGGTGTGTTACCGTTAAACCCTAAATAGTGGAGTGTAAACTGCGGTCCTACGGACTGGAGATGGGAGGTCCCTCGTTTGCAAGCATGGTATCCATTATCTATATAATGCTAGATAGAGCTTTGGTTCTGGAAACCTCCCTTCCTTTAATCTTCACTAAGGTGACTATATAATCTAAGAGCTTATGGTGTTCTTCTGTGATGTCTCTATGCTAATTGCAAGTGTTCTTAGAATACAACATTAGTGACAGTGTACCAGATGCAGGTTCATCCCTATATTGGTAATTGACCAATGTATATCTAGTCGCTCTTCTTGTTGAGCGGATGATCAGGACGACCTTGATAGGGAGTGGCACTCTTAGAGCCTTCAAAAACCTCTTTGGTGAACTCTCGAAGGAATTCGCACTGAACATCCGGATACAGTTCCTTAGCATCCAGGTAGCCGAGATACTTAGCATAATCGGGCGTATTATCGCCCCGTATCCCCCAGTTATACTTATAGCTCATATTGATCAGCTTGATCTTCAGTGAGAAGTCAGAAGGGTTCTCAGCGATGGACTTTTTCAGGGCGGCAATTGTCTCCTCGGCTTCTTCCTTCGAAAGATACTCCTTGGGAATTTTCTCGCCCGCAAACTCCTCAACGTAACCGTAGACCTTGTTTTGTGTAGTCATCTCGCCGTAGGCAAGAACCATCTTGTTCAGGGTTCGTGGGTCGGCGATGATGCGGCCAACATACTTGCCGACATCAGCCAGGTCGATTACAGCAAAGGGTACATTGCCATCAGCCCCAATGACCGTGTCACGCAATGAAAGCTTCTTATCAAGTTCGCTAGAAGGAATCGCAGGCAGGCTTAACTGGTACCATACACCGACGTCGATAACGGTATATGGAAGGTATAGCCGCTTGCATTTGTCTAGAACCTCTTCTTTGATGTCGCGCAGAAGCAGTATGTCGCCGCGCGGACAAACTGAGGCGAAGAAGCTGGGGACGAATCGCCCGACGCCAGCTGCGTGGGAGGCATCGATGAGTGCCTCCTCCTCGGCCCTTTGCAAGATAGTCAAGCACGATATGACCACATCTGCTCCCGCCAAGAGAGTGGTGACAGCTTCGATGTCTGTGAAGTTGACGGATTTGATGGCAACATTGCGCTTTGCAAAGTCTTTGTAGACAGCTTTGGACGCCGACTCGGGACGCACAAGGGCGGTGACTTCGAACTGATCTGGCGAAGCCAGCAGCGCATTGACGATGGATGTGCCCGTTGCGCCGGATGCGCCGCCGATGACAACCTTAAGTCGGGATTGTTGGGCCATAATAGATTGGTTGAGAATGATGATTGAAATCTGAGGGAGGGTGAAAATTATTTGAAGGACAGTTTGTGGGATCCCCGACAGCTCAAATAGATAAAAACTGCGGAGTCTCGGGAACGGAGAGGTTCCTTCTCATTGTGCGGAGTTTGCATTTTAACTTTGCTGCGGAGCGGAGGGAAATAACACTAGTAAAGCATATTGGTAGCGGCGGTGTAGGGTTACAATAGAACAGTTAAGAAGGCCTAAGTCTAGTATTACAATATCGTTTCTTAGTTAAGCGTTCGATCCACCATAGAATACCCCAGTTTAGTATACAGATAAGACTTTAAACTCTACTTGTATATCCTAACTTTTAATATACATAGTGTATAGTCACTGGAAGGAAACCCATATATATAGAAGTTCAGGTGCTTAGTTTTAAGTAGATTATTATTCAAGCCCCTACTGGAGGGTCTAGCTAACTGACTGATCTCTAGGATCTACAAGGGGATGTAACTTTAAAAGTCATAATGCCAGAAAGGAAGGGCGCATCGTAATGTGAAGCATCCATATCGACCTGTCCAACTAACATCACCACTGAGGGTTTTGAGAGGGGCGAGTGCAGCCGCAGCCACAACTGAAGCAACCACAAGAGACGCCCTGGCCACAACCACAGGTACAGCCGCGATAGCAAGTGAACGAGCCGCGATAATTGCTCCAGTTGTTATCCCAATTATTGCTGTAATAGTCACCAGACTTAGAGGGCTCAAAGTCTTCATCCCGGTTAAAGTTACCGACGATGTGGCGAGAGCCGGTCTTGGTGATGTTGTAGACCGTGTTGTTGGACAACACATAAACCTCGAAATTTCCGTTGTCCTTGTCCTTTCCGACAATGATGCTAGCGGTATCTTCAAAGAAGGAGTCGGGGACGAGTTCCTCTGCTTAATGTCAGATTGACTGGTACTAGAAATAAGCTCAATCTGTACCTACCAGTCCAGTCGCCGGTTTCAAAGTCGCGGCTATGAGCGTGGAGCTCATTGTCTTCTCCGAAGAAGCACACAACTAGAGCATCATCGGTCGAAAACTCAGCAATGGGAGTTCCAGTTGCTGCTGATCCAGGGATGTCAAATCCCTCCGTCCACATACCGGACTCCTTTTCGTGCTTGACGGTCGTGATACCACCACCAGGGGCCCGGTACAGGACCAAGTCCATACTGGGAAGAGCTGCGACAGCGATGTGACTTTCACCATGGACAGGCATGTCACCGAGGCCTTCCAGCTCGGCGTCGTCCCACTCCTCAGAATCCTCATCAAACTCACTAGCCTTAATAATTCCATCATCACTAATGTACACAGCGTAGATCTGTTTGCCACATATCAGAGTCGTGTAGCCAATAGTTGGATCACACCAGAACTCACTCTGTCTCTGGCTAGGGCATAAGCCGCAGCTGAGTCTTGCCTCAATCCAGTGGCAACTATCCGCATGTCCTTGAGCTCCTCGCCATCATAGACCCTCTCTACCAGACGAGAGCCTTGAATCTCAAGGAAAGTAGAGTCACCGTTGGGAAGGGCGTTGTGGCTCGCAGAGCGAAGCGCACGCGCGATAGTTCCGAATTCATCGCTCGTGATGAATTCTGAGAGCTTGAGGAGCTTAGTTATATGGATGTTGTGGTAGAGAAGTACGAACAACACAAGTGTTATGTTGCAGTTTGACAGTGTGGCATTGCCGCCCATTTTATGGCCACGAAAAAGAGCATCGTCATACCTCGTTGTCTCAGTGCAGATTTGCACTATCGAAAAAGTCATCCAATTACATAGCTAGGATTATGTCCCGGTCTAAGACATAATGTGTGCTTTGACTTTAATACTACGAGGTGACATCATTTTCTCTTCCAGCTCCCCACGTTCATCTACCTTCTGCATCTCTTAACCTTAGAACGTACAGTACCTTTCTTTCTTCACGTAAGCTTATGGATCATACAGTACGTATCATCTCTTTTAAATCTCACCAAAAATAGTAGTGTTAAGTATATTTATAGGACGTTGCATAAAGTCTCATGTTGGTTGATATTGTTCATAGCATACATATAGTAAGGAGAGAAATTGGTATGCGAAAGGCTAGCTAAACAAACTAAAGACTTAAATAATTGGTGGATGAACGATGTCAATTTTGGCTTGTTAACTGGGTTATTGCCGGCGCGGCACGGCCCTCGTCTGATGGGTCCTAGTGCTTCTATGAGAAGCTGGATGAGGGAGATGATCGGCAACTTGTCAGAGCTGAGCTCACTAGCTGCCTGCCAAGTTGAGGAGGCCAGTGGAGGTTGCTCATCCGACAGGACTGGCAGCCTCACTTCTGATAAACCGCTGCATCCAGTAGACGATCGTCAACTCGGTGAAGTTAGACTCAGATATTTTCTGAGCAAACTGAACCGGGACGTTACCAATAGTATAATTGCTAATAAGATTGGTTAAAGCTTAGCTACCCGGGACCACAATCGGGTTATAAGACTAATAGACCTTCATAGCACTTGTTTTGTAAAATGCAATAGCAAGCATAGCACATACTAGCATTATCACGCATCTCAGTTTCAATTTATCTTTGTTGAATCTTCAACTCAGGCTTGAACGAGTATTGAATGAATGTATTGTATGTAATGTAGACTGTAATTGTAGTTATAAATGAATCAAACAGATTCTGCGATAACTCTTAAGCTTAGGTTGACCCTCGATCCCCGAGCCATCTAAGAAACTAAAATATTAGAGCAGCTAATATTCAGTATCCTTTAATTCGCCATCTAGCAACCGTGCTTGCGGATGATAACATTGAAGTTGGCGTCATGGAAGCGCTGTCCAGCGGTGTACCAAGCAGTATCAAGACCACAACCGAAACAGAACTCACGGCACTCATTGTTGCAAGCCTTAGCTGCATTTGCAACATGATCCCAAGTCGGGATGTGAAATGGAGTGCGGTTCTAAGCGTCGTGGTCAGCTATCAATCACATATTACGCATATGAACGACTTACATCGTTGCAAAGAAAGATGGCCGCATCGTCGCTGCAGCTGACTCTGTCGCAAGCTCCGGGACCTGCGCGAACAGTCAAGTCGCCACGAAGGCCACGCAAATAATTGATGCCTATGTGGATAGGCCTCTCCCTCGCGGCAGGGAAGTTCCAGCAGATGTTGCTATCACGCTTCTGTAAACGATCGAGAGCATGTGCCTCAGGAGACGGAGGTTCATTAACCCCCGACTCATCTTCAGCCTTAATCTCAGCGTCGATCTCCTCCTGAGCTTTGCGGGCATACTCAGGGTAGTCGACTTTGAGCTGCTTCATGACATCTTGGACGGTACCCTTGAACTCGACAGGGTCTTCGCCATCCCCAACGGGGATCTTCCAAGTAGGGGTGTCTGCGTTATCAAACACACTTTCGTCATAAGTCTTGGTTGCTGGAGCAGCAGAGACAAGAGACTGATGACGAAACAAGGTCAGCTATAAGCAAATATTTCGGGATGCGATGAGTACTCACGAAGTTGGCGAGAGCCAAAACAATGGCAACGGCAGAACGCATGATGTTTGAATTAAAGTTGAAGAAGGAGCACAGAGTTCAGATTGTTGAGAGACTGCTGACAGGTGGATGTGTAGTTTGTTTGCGATGCAGACGGGGGAGAGTGAGAGATCAGGGCAAATTTATAGACTTTTTGATTTCACTGGCCCTACAAAATCCCGTATCAAGGTACGCTGCTTGGTACTCATTATCACAGAGAATGGAATTGATCAATGCTGCCGAGAACTAGATTATCCACTATCAGAAGTTCCAGGACTGGGATCGAAATCCAATAATTCACCAAGTCCTGCATTGAAGCACATCGCCAAGTCGGCGTCTTCGTGGATATTGAATCCATCTCTTTAGCCGAGAACTGGACTTTCCAGTAGGAGAAGGTATAAACCTAGAATGGAGTTCCTCCAGCCATAAAGGTCCACCATGTCCCACGTTAGACGCTACGCCAAGTAAACTTCGCCGTAGAGGAAGAGATCCTTCTATGTAACTGAACATCACGGGTGGGTTGTGTAGCAATAGAAAGTCCAAGCTAGATCCAGCAATTGCCGCAGTCTCTGAGGGTTCCCGATGCGCCATTGCGGCAAAGACCCAGGTGTCTCTAGTTTTCTGCCTGGGCATTCCCTCGATAAGAAGAGATGACGAAGACTAAAGCTGTTAGGAAGGTAAAAAAATGGAGCCCTAGGATCAACAACCACTAAGAATAAGCTTAGAATTAGAGTTGCATTAGTCCGTACCAGAGAACATCCTAATCCGTAGGACAACTGAGCAAAAGCGGTGTTATGATTAGTCGAGCATATGGTCACCCAAGAGCCTGCTTGGTGGAACAAATAGCTCACCGCTACTCACTACAACAGAGTATCTCTTGTGTTAGGATAGGCGAGTTTGGATAATGAGAGGTTGAGAAGCAACGTAAAGAGGTCTTCGAGATCGTCTGCGTTCCATCTTACTGTTGTCCTTCGCTGTAACTTGTCTCCCACAAGCTATAGCTTTAGCTGCAATAGTAAGTAAATAAGCTGAAATAGTTACCCTAATTATTACTATTATAGTTATAAAGTATAAAGGGCTTAAAGTCTCTATTTTAGTTAGGTTAACTATGGTATTACAAGAACTAGTTTTACTAATATTCTAGACTTTATTACTAAATAAAATAGGTACTACCTTAAAAGTACTACTATTTTTATTCTTTTTAGTAATAATACTATTAATAGTATCATTAAATGGGGGCTTAAGGATAGGTTTATCTTAGATTAAAGTTAGTAGAGATAAAAAAGAATAACGTGCGAGCATAAGTTAGAAAATTTAAAATTCAATACAACTTATCATACTATTTGAACGTTTACCGCATCTACCAATGCTTCTCTGCAATGTCAACGGTGTTAACATCAACGCCATCAACGAACCAACGCTCTCCCTCGGTAATCTTCACATCATTACCACTCATCTGCCTCTTTCGCATCAGCCCATTATCTGCAAAAGTCCAGTCCTCAAGTCCGTAGGTCCTCCACCATTGCCCAGCTGCATCAGTCCATTCATACCAGAACTGCACCGCAATCTGTAGACTCGTCAGAATAGTATTCTCTTCATGTTGCACGCCAACGGGTAGACGACTGCAGTCACTGCAGTTCATAAACTTGCCTTGTTGTCAGTAAATGCAAAGAGCTCTTTTCGGAGCTTGTAGTTGGACTCCTTCTCCCACTTCTTTGTCAGGAATTCTTGGATCGCATCGCGGCCCTGAAGGAAGTGGTCACGGTTACGCCAGATAGAGTCGGGCGTGTACGCTAATTTAACCTTTGCAGGATCTCTGTACCCAGCGTAAGCAAGGGACAATTCGCGTCCGTTAGTCTTAACTTACTGGCTGTTCCATCCGTCTTGCGCAGCCTTGACCTTAATATGTGCTGTTTCGAGGGTGAAAGGGGGGCAAGGTGGCCTGGTCTCCTGGTTGCTCATCTTGAAGTTGTTGCAGATTTTGTCTCCGACTCAATGTGTGTGACTTGATGCCTTTGATTGAATGTGCTAATTGATGCGTGTGAGTCGGCCGAGTAAACGGATTCCGGACGAGCCGAGAGGTATTTATATTTGTAGACTCGGTGATCAAACGTCAGTCTAGTATTAGTATCTCAGCCATTCCTCCCTCCCACCCTATAGGCACTGCCCACTGCCCCACATATCCCACGTAGCGGCCGCCCGGCCCCAACTCTGAATTATGCTACGCCCTGTCGGAGACGCTGGGTATCCTTCAGAAGAATGTGAGCGCGAAATAAGTGGAGGCCACCCAACGCTAGGCTTGTTGCTGGCTACGAGCCCTTTATTCCTCCCGTACCAATCATTACGCAGCTCGGCTGTTCTCAGCACAATTACAATTTTGAAAACAGTAACGATGTAATCTATTGCTGTAGAGTGCAGCTGAATAATCCCTACAGAGCCGTATGAAGTTTCTCCTTGGATAGCTAAATCCCTGACAGAGACTAGATTGGTACTTCGACTATATGGTCACCCTTTTAGTCAGACTTAAGTCAGACTGGCTAGTTAGTCACGGTGTTAAGGATTCCTTGTAGCTGCATCTTATTTCCCGCGACTGAGTGATCTCGGGAAGCGACGATATCGTCGGCCGCTCCGCCAAGGCTCCTGTCGGCTTTCGGAGATGGTGACGGACGCCCGGCAACTGCGCCTCTTAAAGTCTCTAAAGATGCAAGCGCCGCATCGGATCTTACGAGAAAAAAGTGGGAGACAAGGACTGCCGTAAGGGATGGGTAGATTTTTCAGGGACTCAGAAACAGTAAGCCATTTTCTACGTTCGCAAAGTAATGTTTCGAGAGCTCTGTTCGACAATGTCCAAAGTCTCAAACAATAGTGCAGTCGTAAGGGTTGCCTATGTCGCCATCCGTGTCTGCGATCAATTTCCCGACCATGTGCCTGGAGTC
The DNA here is from genome assembly GCA_037577415.1 of Fusarium compactum. NCBI lineage: Eukaryota > Fungi > Ascomycota > Sordariomycetes > Hypocreales > Nectriaceae > Fusarium > Fusarium compactum. The sequence continues at coordinate 3,238,577 of JAYGOP010000008.1, forward strand.
GGTGGGGCAAGGGTCCAACATCTCCACCTCCGATCCCACCGAGACGCTCGACATCGACACTAACCAGAAACAGGGCTGAAACAGCGAGATAACGGATCCGCGGGCGACTTTTTCTCATGCTCATAAGAGTCATTCTGATACCAGCATCAGGATCCTTATGCGACCAAATCATGGGGCCGCGGAGAAAGCATTCCCTCATCCTCGAAGGTACCAACTCGGAGAACCTTCGGGACCATATCTGAGACCAAGTCAGGGCAAGGGGGGTGTTGTTGCCTTTCATCGACAAAGTTCATTCATTGCGTATAGTCTACCATAATTGACGCTTCGTATATTTGGGAGCGCACACACATATCCTCGGTCGCCTCAGCATGATATAAGACCATGCGTCGCAGCAAGAAACGACTTGCGAGGGACTATAAAATACCAGGCATCATCCGGTAATCCTATCTCCCATCAAGGCCTCTGCCATCACAATCAACACAACAAATACCTGATACACCTCGTATCAGTCAACTGCTCTTCCTCGCTACTTTACAAGAAGCAAACCATTATCACTCGATATCTTTTACATCCCTTACAATGTCTTTCGAAGGACGGCTTGCAACTCTGGACGTATGTTCTCTCATCCCGTGGACAGACGGCGCAAGAAGACTCTAACCTCAGTTGCTAGCCGCTCATCGCAGAGAGGGTTCCATCTCACTGTGTCGCCCTGTTTGAGGCCAAGCAGGCAAAAGGCCTAACTTTTGAGGCTATTGCCAAGCATCTTGGACGCAGCGAAGTAGCATGCGCCGCACTGTTCTATGCCCAAACTACTGCTACGGACGAGGACATCGAGAAACTTTCCCAGCTCCTCGATCTACCCCTTCCAATGCTAACTAAGGCTATGGCTGTGTTCCCTAACCGTGGTCACTCTGGCCCTATGCCTCCTGTTGAGCCGCTTATTTACCGCCTATACGAGGTTGTCCAGAACTATGGCTATGCGTACAAGGCTATCCTTAACGAGAAATTCGGCGACGGTATTATGAGCGCTATCCGCTTTGGCACGAAGGTCGAGAAAGATATTGACGAGGAGGGTAACCCCTGGGTTGTAATTACGATGCGAGGCAAATGGTGAGTACCCCTACCAATAAAAAGGCTTGTGTCTAACTGCAACTTGTCAGGCTCCCTTCCAACCGATTCTAGAATGAAGGCGGGTGGAATGGCCACTTGGGATATAATGCTTCTCTTAAGCGCGGAAGGCTGCAATAAGCTATGCAAGGGGAGTTAGAACCACGCTTCCTTCGACTATGCTCTTGCCTTGGAGTCCTATTATTCCTTTTATCTAAGATCCTTCGTGACCGGGGACGTACTCCCTTTATATATTTATTTACGACCGCAGACTCATTTCCGGTTTGATTTGTCATTGATTCTTGGAGTTCCGATCTTGGTCCCTCCCATGTCTCCTGTAATCTTCCTTTGTTATCTGCATCTTTAAACTACATGCACATCTTGTGTAAAGCGTCTGGAGCAACATAAGAGGTTAGAACGGAGATACGCCGAAACGTCTTACCTGGCAAGCAATTATTGCGCAATTCAACTTATACGTCATCCCCTTGCTGTGTTATGTCGTCTTTTACGAATTGACTTTATCTATGATTCTCTCAACGTTATGCAGGCTCTAGTCTTGCCTGCATATTGACTTATATTTATGATTGTGAGATGAGCCCCAATTTTATGGAAGGCCGTGTAGTCTAAATCATTGGCTGACAGTTCAGGATCCACTACAACTCATTTTCAAAGCCCTGGAGCGCCAACCCAACCAGGCTTCCCTCCGCCAAGGACACTGTAGGGTAAGCGCCTAAATTTCAATCATCAAATATCTAGTCAGTGTATGTACTTTATTTACATGCGGTTGTATTACCTAGTAGAAATACTAGGCAAAGAAACTTTATAATAATTTAGAATATCTTAATAAATTAACAGCCTTTCTTTATCTAGAGTTCGCATTACTGGCAATTTTGCTTTTCCTTCATTCCACTAATACACAGTAATCAGCGCCTAAACCAATAAAGATTGTCGCGTTAATCTTGTCTAATCCTGTCCTGTTATATCGTGTCTTATCTTATCCTATCTTATCTTATCTTATCTTATTGTATTAGCAGGGTTTACAGCCTATTGCCTCTACTAATACTATAAGGGAAACTACTTATATCTTTAAAAAGAAAGCTAACTAAAGATATACTAATTTCCTATACACTCCTTTGCAACTTTACTAACTTCCCTACAACTACCTGCTCCACTGGAAATTGTACATAAGGTATCGCATTTTACCCCCTCTGCCACCCAAACCCGATGCTCCTGTCCTGGAATCGGCAGTCGCCATTGGCTGGCAGTGTCAGTATCTTTGTAACCAGAAGCCTTAAAACCCGGACGACAAGCGCAGGCGCCACAAGGATTTGGGACTCGTGGGTCAGGGAAGATACAAGTTGGAGCCGTAGCTTTATCGCACTTGTTGTCGTGGACCTTACATCCCGCAAGACAAACAGGACGTTCAATCGCATTAGTATTGCCAGGCTTTTCGCTATCTACGCCTCCACCGAGACATGATGATAGTAGCCCATCAGGACATATACTGCCCCCATTGTCTGTGCATAGCGGTCCTATACCATCTGAACAGAGCTCTTTACACAGTGGCTGTAAGCCTCCCAAGCAGTAATTATCGAGACAACACAGCGGGCTTGTACCGTCAGGGCAACGGGGGCCAGTGGATAGTGGTTAGCAATTTCCATCCTTATCGCAAGTCACTACCTCGCCAGTGTAAATATTGATCGCCTCTACTCGGTTTGGGTCTGTTAGAGAAGAGTAACGCTTAATCAGTTGCTTGAGTAACCGATTGCCTTGCTTTAAAAGCTTCAGTCCTTGAAGGGCAAAGCCCGATAAGGAGCGTTCGCCTAGAGCGGACGCTCTTGCTTTCACCTTAGCAGCAGGTTCTTCGAAGAAGATAGGGTAATCGTTGCAGGTAATCTTGACTTTCTTGGGTGCGGCCCTCCGGTGTGTAAAGTAGCTAGAGAACATATAGATACGTTGCTCAGTAGTCTATAGTATAGTTCCGGGGTTGTTGCTGGGTATTATCTTCCCCTTAATTCTGCTATAGCTTATGTAGTTCGTGATATTGTAGGTACTACTATCTGCATATAAGCTCTACTTTAGTTTATTTCCCGATTTAGTCAAGCAGTACCTAGGTTATTCAGCTTTAAACATGTTCTTATCGCGGGGGAATTGAAATGTGTCCTCAATGAGATCGCTCTTGCCGGTACAGCCTGCATCCTCCTCTTCTAGGAATATATAATCTAGGTCAAACCAATATCCAAGCTCGTAGGTTAAAGTAGAACCATCCCCTAGGCTATCATATCTCCAGGTCACGTTAGGAAGAGACCCAATAGTTATAGCGCAGCCATCAACAACATGGCCCGCAGTGTTGACATTTCGACCCATAGTACAGTATCCATCAGTCCAACTAAAGCTCTTACCTTTACAAATTGCATCATAAATCTTTTCCACTATCCAGATATTAACTTCATCGTTTCCACCATATCGGTTTTCGGCCTTAATCCTCTAAGAGTATGAAAAGTAGTCACCCTCAACTTCATTCTTATTATAGGTAAACCACTCCTACTTACACCTAATGTAATAGCTAAGCGATAATATAAAAAAGCTTATGCTAAGAGGCTTAAAGGCTTTATTGATAACCCGCATCTATCCTTCTAGAACCGTATTATTAATAAGTATTAATATTGTAAAGTTTATTATAAAAACAGTAAAGTAAACAGGAACTTCAATAGTTTTAGGGATGTATAGCAGGCAAGGAAGAAATTTAGGAGGTATAGGAGCTTTATCTAGGGTTAGAAAGGCTACATCCTGTTAATAAAGGTAGGAATAGTAAAGAAGCATACAATTTATAACTCACGAATGGAGCCCACCCCTTTCTGTATCTCTTTGCCCAGGTGCTTAAGACCTTCACCGATTTGTCCCACAGGACCGCCAATTTTAATTCCAGACAGGATATTACCACATCGGAAAATTTCATCATCCAATCCACATTTTCTATTAGGATTGGGATTAACACCGCAGTAAGGTAGGCTCAATAGCATTTAGAAGGGCATGGGATTCTTAGAAAACTCCACCAGGTACTCCACATACAACAGGTAGTAGAAAGCATAATTCTCAACGTCAACAACATAATCCTTTAGCGTGTTAACATATCCCGTAAAGGGGGCAAGCTTCAATCCATCATTATCTACGCGCTTACAGCACGAGAGAGACGCTATAGGACTATTACAGTATTGATGTGTATATAGCCCACATATAGTTCCGAGCGTTGCAAGAGGAGGAATAAGTGGGCATAGAGCGTTGGAGATAGGAAAGGTTACTGGCTATACAACTGTAGCATTAGCAACCAGAGCCAGCACTAAAGTGAGGAGGTAGTCTTAAAGCAGTATAGTGGAATGATAACATGAAAGCCGCAGGGTGGGAAGTTATTGTAATTCTCGCAAGATTTTGTAACAGATACTAACAGTACTAATTTACCATTTGAGCGGCAAAAACGATAGGATGGATAAGGGACAAGTTATCAATAACGAGGAGTCGAACACACTAATTCTCAGAGGGGTCATGTACGGCTAAATCTCGACTGTGATAAGCTAGGCATAGCACTAAAAAAACATAAGCCTCATTATTGTCTCCTTAAACTAATAGACTCATACTGCTTTTAGCTTCCTAGTGGCACCCGTAACAGTCGTCTAATCAGCCTTAGAAAGCTCATCTGAAGGCGCGGTAGCCTAAACTGCCGAGATTATCATCACACCGCCACCACTCAGAGTGAACTAAACCCATTCCAAATCATGTAGAACTTTTTAACGCAAGCCTACATCTATATGCTATCGCCTCTATATAGCAGAGGAATCCTAGGAATAGAACCATCTGCACCACGTAAAAGCTAACCACAACAACCGCCTTTATTAAATTCCAGCTTCTTTTGCCAACCACTGTAATTAAACAGAACTTCAATTATTCGGAACTTTAGTATAACTGTATGTAGCTAGTAACCATCCACTAGGATTTAGCTCCAAAAACATAAAGGTCTAGAACTCCAGCTACTTCAATAGTTTCTAAGGTAGTAACTATTAACTTAACGCTAATCAGCAGACTTGGCACTTTTAGCAGGCACGCCATCTCCAATAGGGGACAAGACTTAATTCCTCGCAACATTCCACTCTACTAGCTCTAATCAATGCGTACTTGAACCTCTGGCCCCCACATACTACCCCTACAGAAACATTTCAATAGAAAAGCCAAGGCTGTCTACATCCAACTACCGACATCAGCTCATTATTAACAAATGTTCGCCATATTGAAAAGACTGGGATTCCATGCTATCTTAATACCAGCCGCCCTTATCACTCAGCTCTTACTACTTGTAGGAGTCAGGATCTTATTACGAGCTAGCACTAAATCACTAGATAATCCGGATCATCTACCTGTTACACCTAGTTTATACCTTATTCTTGTCAGTCCAGACCAAAAGGGTACATCAGTCTTGCTAATAAATCACATAGATTAACACAAAACAATACACTCGGAAGGTTGGCAAAGAGACCTACAAAGGTCTTCCGGACTCTTACGACTTCTTAAAGGAGAAAGATTTCTTTGCGCTTTTCCCAGCTCTCTACTGTAGTAGGAAGAGGAATAGCGAACGTTACGAGGCTAACTACTGTTCTACCTGGGGAAAGCAGCTTTTCAACCTCCATCGGTACGTCTAGATCGATATAAAATCTTATATAAGTAAAGCTCTAATATTTAAACTCTTAAGCTTTAGCGAGTTTGGGGAGTAGATCTTATTAAAGACAATTTAATCGGCTTAACACCGAGATTTGTTTATGCTGGCTTGTTAACTACTACTATTACTGTCAGTTTATTAGCCATCTGTAGTATTCTTGCCGTTTGCTCTTACTAGAGTGCTATTATGGCCACCATTCTATCCTAGGTAGGTTCCAAACTATTTAGCAAAGCCTATATATTCAGCTATTAACCATTTATTGCCCAGGTCTCTACTGTTTCTACTATTGCTACAGCTAGTTTATCTCACGCTTTTATATACAAGCTAGTTACACACTCTACCAGTCTTACAACTACTGGTTCTAGTAAGATAGTTACACACTAGGGCAATCTCTATTTCCGCTTAATTTAGATCTTTGCCAGCCTTGCCCTCTTTACATCCATCATCCTCAGCTTCTTCTTGTGGAGAACGGGAAATAAGCGTTCAGCAACAAAGCAAAACACTTTTGGCTCCCAATTGCCTCTCATGGGCGCTATCCGTCAGGCTACTAGCGGGTTCCAGGGCCAGAATTCCAGCTATAAGCATATCAAGCCAAACACGGGTGGTAGTAGCTTAGTGGATTTCGCAAAGAACCATCTCTCTGCTTTAAACTCGCAAAGTCCATCGCTAGAGCCAGAGGATAGTGGTTAGGATTCTCAGAGGAAGCTATTCCCTACAGACACTACCTATAAGCCAATAAGACATCATTCAATTAGATAAATACTTCCGTTCGTAATTAGGTTACTAGATAGACATACAGTACAGTCAACTGTACAGCGCAATTCAACATAAATAGCATCAATCAAAATACAACCCTTTCAGTAACAGGCCGCTCTGTAGGCTATAAGAGGGTGTGAAGTGAAGTATGTTTTAACTAGCCAATTACTAACAATAGTAGAAACATAGGTCAAGATATCTTAATAGTAGTAAGACATATAGTGGTCAGTACATACACTAAGTTCTCATTATAGTACATAGCTTAGTCCAACCTAATTAGTGCTAACCTATCCTAGCAGAAGTACTTGCCTATAGTGGATCGATAGGAGGTTAAAGATGTACCCCTATTACTTTATTCCGCTGGATCAAGTACTATACACTTACCAGTCCTTCTGTTCCAATCGCACAAATAGAGAAGCCAAGGCTACCACTACTTAGCCTCACTTTACCCATCTGCGCCCACTCTAGTCCTTTAGAAAGCACAACATGTTGCGATGCAGTGCGTCAATTGCTTGAGATTATATGCTTTTGACAATCGTGTTTCTTATCTTATATCACCTATCGATAAGTGACTCTCCTCAGGACATCCTGACTACAGTAGATTAGATGCACGGTAAGCTAGAACGGCGATAAGGCAGACAATCTATGCACGCCTTGCTTGATTACGCTTTATTGATCTCGGATAGGTTCAGGTTGCGTCCGCACTCGGGTCGAACCGACCAGGCTGATCGATCAATCACATAACCACCGAGGGTATGCTACAAGCCCCACCAATGATACTTTTCCGCGTCTAAAGGCAATCGAAGCTGAATGGCCTAACTTAAGCTAGGTGGCCGCCCGCATGAGCTAGCTACCTACATGCATATAAAGCACCAGGTAATCGTTCTTAACGTCATGATATGTACAGCGCTCTCGCCGAACCGCAATGTGCCTCGAAACATTTGAATTGGCGGTAGGACAGGTTAATATTCGCTGCATGACTTTAACAGCGATGGGAGTCCTTAATGATCCTACTTATACTTATTTACAACAGAGTTCTGCACCTTAAGTTAAACATAAATAGGAAGTCTGCTAAACCCAGGCGAGATAAGCGTTAAGGGATGCTAAATAGAAATATAACTATACTAAGGCTAATTTAAGTAATTACAGATAGCTTTAGAAGTAGCTAGACTTAATGATATAAAGATTATTCTCTTCTATAAAGATGATTGCTATCCTTAGAAACTAGCAGACTATATTCATATATGTAATCCCTCTTATACTTACCCCTTAATAGCTACTGACTTTAACTGTGTCCAATCAAGCATAGCCTCTTTGCCGTTTTCAGTCCCTTGGCCGCTCTCTAGAATATTATAATTAACAAGTAAAACAAGACAAAACAGTTAAAGGAACTTACGCTTCCATCCCCCCATAGGAACATTTGGCTGCAAGCCACCAGCCCCATTCACATCAACAGTCCCAGCCTCAAGCCTCTGCGATAACCGCAGAGCTCGACTTATATCCGCTGTCCAGACATAGGCAGCTAGACCAAATTCGGTGTCGTTTGCTAGCTTGATGACCTCGTCCTCAGTGGAGAACCTGACAACGACCAAAACCGGCCCAAAGATTTCTTCCCTAAGGACTTTGCCGTCCGGGTGCGGATCCACGAAAATGGTTGGTTCGACATAGCAGCCCTTGGCCCCGATCTGCTTGCCGCCAGTGAGAAGAGTCGCTTCCTTTATGGTAATAAGCCTACAGTGAGATCGTATTGTAGTAACTGAGAGACTATTGCAGCGCGGGGTCCGTTCCTTAGCCCCTTTTATTGCTCTTCTTCCTTAAACACGTCATACTTATACTGTGAACCGACGTGATCACTACGCAAACCAGCCTGACCCGCGCCATAGACCCTCTCACGCAAAGTATACTCCGCTCCACTAGGAGCTTCATGATACAACCCTCTTCGTCGAAGCTCAGGAACTAAGAGCTCCACAAGATCCTCAAAAGTGCCAGGAGTTGTAACATATCCAATATTGAAACCATCCAGATCGCCCTCCTTGATCCAGCGCTCCATCTCATCAGCAACCTTCTGAGGACTTCCAACCGCAACTGGTCCAAGTCCTCCAATAGCTGCTTTCTCTGCGATCACTCTAGGTGTCCACTTTGGAATATCCTGACTCGTCACAGTAAATGCATCGAGAAGGCTCTGGACTCTATGCTGCTCAAGTGAGTCTGCAGAAGTGAGTTCCTGATCAAGCGGGACTCGCGACAGGTCGATGCCTGTCCAGCCGCTGACGAGAACCAAACCGCCAATAGTAGAGGCATACTTCTTCAGCTCCTCCAATTTCTTCTGCGCTTCTTCATCGGTACGGCCGACAATGGGCGTGAACGTTGCAAAGAATTTGAGAGACTGAGGATCTCTCCCTAGCTTAGCAGCCTGTTCTCGAATGGCTTGGATCTTGGGCCTCAGAATGGCTGGTGAATGGGACGAGACAAAGATACCCTCGGCATGGGATGCAGCAAAATTCTGGCCAGCTGAAGAGGTGCCAGCCTGAAAGAGAAAAGGCGTTCGTTGAGGCGAAGGGTCGACAATATGTCGAGTATCCAAGTCGAAGAACTTTCCATGGTGATGGATAGTTCGGATCTTATCAGGATCTGCGTAGCTGTCATTCTTTGGATCAGGGGAGATAGCGTCGTCAGCCCAAGACCCTTCCCAGAGTCTGTATTCAGGTCAGTGGGCGGTTAACAGCCATGGGACCAGCAAGACTCACTTATAGAGAACGCGTAGATACTCATCAGCCTGCTCATATCTCTCATCGTGTGCGATGGGACTGTCCAGTCCAATTGCTTTGAAAGCGGCTTTCTTCCAGCTTGTAACGATATTCCAGCCTTGAAGTCACTGTCAGAACCAGGAACAACCCGTACGAATGTCAGACTCACCGATTCTTCCCCGTGTGAAATGATCAAGCGACGAAAAGCGTTTGGCAAGGAGGAACGGCGGCTCAAACGAAGTTGAAGCAGTGATGGCAAACCCCAAATTCTTCGTCACGGCTGCCATAGCACTGATCGGGATAGTTGGATCAGTCATCGGCCATTGGGCAGCGCGACGAATGCAGTTATCGAGCTTTCCCTCATAAGTGTCATATCCGCCGTATGTGTCTGCAAGAAAGAGGGCGTTGATGCCTCCCTTTTCAAGCAGCTTAGCGAGGTCGATCCAATATTGGAGATCTCGCTTGGTTGCTGACTTATCTACTGGGTTCTGCAGAAAGTTAGTTGCGTCACGTTAAGCTTCTCTTAAAATACTTGCCTTCCATTGGCCTGGAGAGAGATGTCCAATGGTCGACATGTCAAATGCATTGATAATGATTTTCTTCTTGGGCTCATTGGTGCGTGCATTGACAGCACTACTGTTTGCGGGTTCAGTGGACGCCATAATAGCTATTGACTAGTTAGCTTGATTGTACTAGATGATGTTGTTCTGTGAATCTGCAAGATATAGCAATAACGGTAGATGTTTTTCTAGGCCAGATGAATAATTTAATTGTTATCAATACAGTCGCGGCTTTACGACATTATATCAGCCTGACTCGACATTTTGTGAGGGGTATCCCGCAAAACCAATCACGCCTTTGATAGTAGCTGGAAGCTGGTGTAGTCAGTTTCTGAGAGTCTTGCGTGATCCCGATAACGGATATTACACTGGAGGCATTATTACCGCATCTCGACTAGAGCTTAATTTAGATGCTACTGTACATGGACTCCACTATATGGTGAAGTGAACTAACGAACCAACGTTGTTGTTTTTAGCGTTTCAGGAAAACGATTTCCCGGCCGTTTACATACCGTCTCGACTGCCGGTCATATTTACAAGATTAGCGGAAGGTCGACGGCCGACGATCCACGAGGTGACACGGAAAGATAAGGCTTAATTTGGAGAATAAGAGACAGAACGGTTGCTAATCTCAAGGATTGACTTGCGACATAGCAGCACGCAATCGACCCCGCTTGTTAGAGCATGTCTCAACTCCGGTACTGAGCTCAACCAGCCCCTACATCCAAAACAAGCATCTTGGAAATTACTCTATTGAGTTTATTCTTATCTTATTCCATAGTTGCCTAGAAAGGAAGTTCTTCAAAATGTCAATTTCACTTGTAAATGTAACTTGCAAACTGAGAAGGCCAAGCAAGCCATTGTGAATTCAGGTTCAACAAGTAATGCAGGTAATTTGTTAATTCGTACCACTTCCTTATCTATTTTTTCCAAAAATCGGCCGTCGCATCAACGTAACGTCAAATCATGCAATACGCCAAGGTAGCACTAGTTCTACGCGAGGCGATAAAGAACGCAAACCTAGTGTAGTGGCGTTTCAAACGGGTTTTTCCAGTCTGGTGCTACAGTTCGCATATCTTTAAAGTGTCTATCTACCCTGCCAATTCTACGAGCTTGAACAGTTCTTTCCACCAACACTTCTATCAAAATGCCTGTCGTTGAAAACAAGAAGAAGTGGTATCAAATACAATGGTACTCCGACACCGATACCCCAGAGGAGCGCAAGTTCATCAACAAACTTGATCTCCTCATTGTCCCCTACGCGGTGATTGCATATTGGGTCAAATATATCGATCAGTCCAACTTGAGTATGTCGTAGGACTTATCTCCACCCACCTTCATCCGCTAATAATGCATAGACAATGCCTATGTCGCTGGTCTCAAGGAGGACCTCGGTTTTGAAGGCAATGAACTCGTCCAACTGCAGACATTTTACATCATCGGTGCTGTTACCGGCCAGATCCCCTTCTTTTTCCTTCTCACATACATCCCCATCCACTGGCTCCTACCATTTCTTGATGTCGCCTGGGGCGTCTTTACTCTTTTGCAATACCGAGTCACGAGCTTCGCCGAGCTAGCAGCTTATCGATTTCTTGTAGGATGGTTTGAAGCAGCTTTCTTCCCAATCATGCACTACCTCTTCGGCTCTTGGTATAAAGGAAACGAAATCGCCCGACGAGGTGGTATCTTCTATGTTGGCCTATCTCTTGGAACCCTTACAGCTGGCCTTATCCAAGCTGGGGCTTCCGCTCGACTGGATGGTGTGCATGGCTTGGAGGGATGGCGTTGGATGTACATCATCTGCTCACTCATCACCATCCCCGTCGGCCTCTTGGGCTTTTTCATTATTCCTGGCACGCCAGATCAACCAAACCGTCGAGTCCTGAATCAACATGATATCGATGTCGGAGAGAAAAGACTCAAACGTGCAGGACACCAATCTCATGGCAAGATGCAATGGGTTCATCTGAAGAAGGTAATTCTCAGTCCTCAATTTTGGGGAATTATTGCTGTTGATATACTCTTTTGGAACGCTGGTACCCACAGCAGCTCTGGATCATTCCTCTTGTGGATCAAAAGTCTGCAACGGTATTCGAAAGCAAAGGTCAATGAGCTGGGTACTATCGCACCGGCCCTTGGTATCTTTTACACTTTGTTCGTTTGTTTTGCATCAGATCTGGTCCTTGGTCCTGCGTGGGCTATCTCAGTGTCGACTGTCTGGAACGCCCTTGGCCTTATTATTCTCACTATATGGAATGTTCCAGAGTCAGCACTTTGGTTCGCATATTCAACCATCTACGCATCAGTCGCTTTGTCTAGTGTTCTTCATGGCTGGGTCAATACGCAGCTTCGAGCATCTCCAGCTGAACGATCGTTTACATTGGTCCTGATCAACGCCATTTCCCAATCTACAACGGCTTGGACTCCTTTGCTTGTCTTCCCTACGGTTGAAGGCCCTCGGTTTCCGAAAGGTTACCCATTCGCTTTGGGATGCGCGATTGGTCTTCTCATTGCTACGCATGCCCTTCATTTGTGGTTGAAACACCGAGAGTCAGTCAGAAGGCCCTTATATCAATTCAATATCTAACAGTTTGCAGTCCCCAAGCAGAGAGACCTAGTCAGATTCTTTCAGAGGAAAGTGGTAACCTGACGGAAGAAAGTACCAATTCGACAGAAGAAGGGGGTGCCCAAACACACAAGGCTGTCGATTCAAAAACTACATCTATTAACTAAACAGCGGCAATATTGAGCTAAGTGTACGAGATTACCGTTAAGTGAGGCTATTAGATTGTTACGATCCAATAAGTAGCTTAGTCACCCCGCATACAGCCCCATATCTTTCACCAATTATGTCATCAGGACATTCAATAACGATCAGTACTGAGCCCCTACAATCAGTACTAACCCAACACAATTAGTACTAATGTACCTAAATTAGCACTAATCCCAAGATAACCTTACTAATTGCCTTTTCTAAATAAGGGTTAAGAAAGTCTACCAACAGTAACATCCTAATTGTTAGTGCATTGACTCGATCGTGTAATAGCGCCTAGTTAGCCGATGAAAAATGCTAACAGGGACAACTCACTGTATTGATAATTGCAGCTCTGTAGCAAAGCATTAAATGGTCTCGTAATGCCTATAAACTTGACAGAAACACTCAGACTACTGACATCCAATCGAGTAAGCTTAGTTGTCTCACACGTGACCCGTTGGTCGCATTCCATTCGAGAGGGGCTCGCATTCCTCCTTTTCTATCAGCTCAGGATAAACGTGCAACGCACGAGCTGTTACCATACCCACCTGCAATCGACCTGGCTAGCCTCCGAACCATCATGTCCAGCCCCAAGTCCCCCAAGAGCGACCAGGGTGTCACGCGATCGTCGGTGTCACCTAAATCCCCACAAGACACGCCACCCCCGATCGACGCAGGGCAACACCCGACGAATACGCAGATCCCATATGTACGAAATCATCATTGCTGCCGTTAGACTCGAGCCGACTCATCGTGTTAACTCTGACAACCGAATAGAATGAAGACAATGCCAGCGACCAGGACTCTACATACGACGACGATGGAAGGTTAGCTGAGAACCCTGATGGCGGCATCTACGAGATCTAACGCGTTGTTACTGTTACTTAGTATCGCATCGTCGACAGCCTCCCTCTCAGAAAGTATCTTCGACTACCGGAGCCTCCATGGCCGAACGTTTCAGAACTCGAAAACAACGGAATATTGGGGTCCAAATGACGAGAGACAGAACAATGGCTTGGATATAGCACACCATATGATGCTTATGCTCAAGGACGACAAGTTGTTCGACGCGCCCATTACTCGACCATTGAAGGTCTTGGATGTAGGTACTGGTACAGGTATATGGGCCATCGATATGGCGGACGCGTATCCCTACGCCGACATTACCGGCACTGACATCAGCCCAATCCAGCCAGCCTGGGTGCCCCCAAACTGCCAATTCCACATTGAAGACGCGCAGCTGGAGTGGACATATCGCCCCGAGAGCTTCGACTTTGTACATATACGCGCCCTCTACGGTAGCATCAGTGATTGGGGTGAGCTGTATCGCCAGGCGTTGCGGTCATTGCAACCGGGCGGGTGGATTGAGAATATGGAGGTCAATATCCATTTGTACAGCGACACCCCCGAGGTTAGAGACGATCCCGACCATATCTTCAAGCGCTGGGCAAAGGTATTCTGGGAGGCAACGGACATGGTCAACAGGACACTGCGCATAGCCATGAATGGCACCCAGCGCAAGCTCATGGTTGAGGCTGGCTTTGTCAACGTTGTAGAAAAGACGTACCAAGTGCCATGCGGTCCCTGGAGTAGCGACCCTAAGATGAAGAAGATTGGCGCATACAACCTAGCATTTATGGAGGAGAGCTTAGAAGGCTTCGCCTTATTCATGCTACGCGAGATCATGAAATGGGAATACGAGGAGGTGCAGCTGTTTGTCATGGAGATGCGCAAGGCTATCCGAGACTGCAAGATCCGGCCATACTATCTCATGTGAGTATTACTCTAGCCTCCTTTCGCCCTGCCAGTAGCGGGCGGACTTCCAGTATCAACAACTCTGTCTGCTAAATACTGAGACATTCGATAGGACCAACGTCTTGGGGCAGAAGCCCGAGGAATAACCCTAAGGGGAGAACATTTTGGTACGCGTCATGCCTAGGGTGGTAACAAGACCTTGGATAAGATGGACATTACAAAACACTAACTGAGACTTTAAATTGAGGCTGCTGCTTCCCTCTGGGACGCTACCTACCCAACTCGCTTGCCGTATCACCATCTATCACAATTACCCCTCCTACGCAAATTCGGACTGCGCATCATCTATCCAAGCAACGAAGTCGCTGTATTGTAAACCTCACTGCTAGTAGAATATTCCATTGATACAACCGATCTTGTGTGTAAAAATGGAAGTCGTGACCGTTTGTTCAAGAAATATTGGAACTTCGTTCATATCAACATGGAGCGTCAACAAGGACTTTGAGAAAGGGCTTGACATGTCTAGTCAAATAAGTATGGTGACTGTGCGGACGAATATACAATTTAATTATAAGACCGAAGCCAACAGAGTCACGCAGACAGCTTACACTTGCAACAGCTGGCTCCAAACACACAATACCTGTAGATCAAAGATTGCCAGATCAAACATTCATAACCACAACTGCTCTCTTCAAGGGCCCAGAAATCATCGGTTTCGTTCCATGATTTGCACCCACATGTCGGAAATGGCAAAGAGCCCAAGATGATTTCGAGCGTCCCAGGGTTTGGTCGGGTTGATAAGCGCCATGTCAAAATTGCGCATTAGCTATGACATCATCAGTTCGAGGCTTCTAGATGTCAGATACAAAAGAAAAAGACTCAACTATACCTCGAATATAGTCTTTCCTAGTTCAAGCTGAGCCACAGGTCTGCCCAAACACTGGAATCTGCCGTGCCCAAAGACCAATTCGTTTGTGCGGATCATGGCGGCGAGCTTATCTGGATCAGAGTTCAGCCACCGCTCAGGCCTGAAGGCCTTCGCGTCTTTACCGAAGACTTCCTTACTATGGTGCATCGCATGCGCTGAGTAGCCGATGGACACACCACCTGGCAGGAATATACTCTCACCGTTGACGGTGACCGTGTCGCCACCTGGGGGCGTGTCACGCGAAAAGATATTGACAGCGGGTGGCCATAGTCGCAAAGCCTCACGTATAACGGCCTGGAGATAGGGAAGCTGCTTAGCTTGTTTGAGGGTAATGATTCCATTGCCAGAACCTGGGGCTTTGCCCTCTAGGATGGCATTGTCAACCTCTTGCTGCAGCTTCTGATATACACGGGGATTGGTCATGATGTACAAGAGAGCTCCGCGAATTCCAGTCGACGTTGTGTCAGCACCTGCAACAAGCTGCTCCAGAGCTTCTGACCGCAGTTCGTCTCCTGATATGCCGTGACGGATAAAGGAGGCTAGCATGTCAGATCGTTTATCGGTGGGGTTAGCTGCACGCTCGTCAACGGCGCGGTAGCATGCCGCAATCATCTTTCCGAAGCCGTTATTATCTTTTGCCGACGGCGCAATAAGCTTTCCGATAATGGGGGCATGGGCAAGCCAGCTAAAGCCCAAAGCAAGAGCAATGTTGCCAATAGCTAGACCCTCCTCGCTTGATTTGAGATACTCGTCAATATCCGAGTCTTTCTCCACCATGCCGAATGTCTTCCCAAATCCAATGCCGCTGATGATATCCAATGTCAAGTACTGGACCTTTTGAGCAAGATCTATTGGGATGACTTGAGTGTCCGATGAAAGATACTTGTTTCGGATAAGGTCAAGAAATTCCTGGAGTCGCTCATCAACGGAACTTTCTAGATGTGGGTTTTCTCTCCCGGAGTACTAGACTTTAGTCAGTGTTTTGTTCTCTGGTGAGCCAGCTCTGTTTGACTTACCCCCGGGGCCATCTGCTTCCTTCGCTGCTCGTGCTTTTGGTTATCTGTCTGGCTAAAGACATTGTCCCTCCGATATTCGATGCGGCATGCATTATAGTACCAGTCGGAGCGCTTATATCCGGGATTGTTATTGACATGGATCCAGAGGTCGGGAGAAGACGTAATCAAGATGTTCGGTGCTACTCGCGCAATGGGACCTAGTGATTATCGTAAATCAGTGCATATGTTCAACGGAATTTGTCAACAATCTCACCATGTTTCAGATTGGCTTGCTCATACAGCTCATGGCAACGGTCTTGCAGCATCGCCCAGCTATGAGGCCAATCACTAAAGCCAGTCCAACGAGGGCCACCGAACTGACGAAGCTTGGAGTAGACGACCAACTTCTTGATGACGAACAAGCCGAGAAGAGTGCAGACCAGCAGCTCTCGGTGCTCAGACACGCTAGCGAGGAGTCCCATTGCGAAGGCCAAAGACGTGTGAGGAGTCCTGAAGTCGGGTGTAAACTAGATATAGGCCTCTATGTAAAGGCTTAAGTGAATATTGCAGTATCTACCTATAGCAGTTGATAATAATTCGAGTCTGTGGATCGGGATAGTGGAAGTTGACATATTTATATCCCTCTGTGGATTCTGGGCGCTTAAAAGCGGGGTAGAGCTAGGGATAGGTATTAGGGAATTATATTTATAGCTTTTTAATTATTAAAATTAAAAATTAAAAATCATCTTTTATTATATTTATTACTTCTCAAGGCGTTTCACGTTTCACCCGGACTTTGTTCCTAACTTATTGGATGTACTTTGCTTGCAGACCAGGCAGGAGATGGAAATTCTCAGCCAAGTTCAGCACTATGTTGAGTTCACAAATAAGTACCCTTCATGGTGATCATGAAACCATCTTTGGCGATCCTAAAACGCCTAATTCATTCACCCTAAATTTTCTCTACTCTACTCGGGGAATGGACTAGTTGTTCTTGGCGGGCAGGTCGATGCTGTGTCGCTGAAGTCGAGATGGCAAAAGCAATCTAACCTTGCCAATTTGACACAGCAGTACAATGAGCTCATACAGGCAATACAGAGCTGGAATTGTACTTGTAAACAGTTGCCGGACGGTAGTTAGGATGTTCGTGGCTGCACAAAATGCTGGAAGAGGCGATGCCGAAAGCGACTCAAGATCAACGCTCATGAAGATTTGCAACTGCCTCCCACCGAAGGCCCTAAAAAGTCACAGCGAGCGGTAATTCTTCTCCAACTACGTTTGCCAAGTTACCTTTCGTCGTAGATACGGTAGATGACGCCGCCAAATTGAATCTCCCGTTGTGTAGGTTCTGGCTCGTTATTCTTCGGCTCTGAGGACCAATAGAAATCAGTAGGGTTATCAACCCAATTCTCTTCACAGTACTGTTCTCAGGGAAGTGTCTCCTAAGGACCCCTAACGTTTGTGGGGCCCACGCTAGAGCGTCTGCAGGGGTCAAAGTCGATCGCTTAGCTAATCTCGCGTGATGGTTGGTTAGTCACGTCATCAAGACCCACAAGCGTTAGTACCTCATCTTTTACCTACCCTATAGCTAGCTTTATTCTCTTATCCTACCTTATACTACTTATGGCTCCGTTTTTCCTCTTTCCTTACTGTATATTTCTCTTATAGCTATAGTTGTCTCTTTTCCTTATACCGTATATAGTCTTGAGAAAAGCAACCGGGCAGATAGCTTAGGTAGTTGATACAAACCCAATCCTAACTTTACGCTTTCTACGGGCCCAACTTGACTTACAAGCACCCGGACAGCAGCGTACATTACATCAGCATAGCAATTTACTAATCAGATTAGATACAAGCGCCTAGGCCATTAAAACACACAGCCTAGCATTGAAAATCATAAGTCAAAGCTCCGGATACTTTCCAGATGAACTAACCGACAGCGTAACTAAATGTAGGTCCCATGTAAAGCGTTAAATACGCATTAGCTGCATCCTCTAACCGGTCTGCAAAGTGACCCTACGAGTCCCAAGTGGCCTTGAAGGTCCATCGCTGGTTCTCGGTACCCTCTGAGAAAGGAACACCTAGTTCGAACAGGCGAAGAATAACAGCGGAAAAGTCCTTGAAAAAGGCCTTGTTATCCTTGGCGTACATCTCAACGTAAGGTCGGAACTTCTTGTCTTGGATTAGAACCATGTCGGTAGGCAGCATCATAAGGGACTTTGTAGCCTTGTCCTCGTACTGTCATAGCCAAGTCAGCAGTTGCACATCATTGAGGGAGTTTGTGTAGGCTAACTTGAGCAGGGCCATCCCACTTCTTCCACTGCCACTCCTCCTCAATCAAGAGACGGTAGAAATCGTTGGTCAGAACGGTAGGGGAGAAGGTCCAGGGACCGGTGAAGCCAGTCCGGTCAGTGTGGCAGCGGCCAAGGGCGTGGGCACCGGAGAGGGCAACAATCTCCTGATCATTGAAGCCCATACGGCCGAAGATCTCTCGGAGGTGGGCAGCGCCCTTAGTGGCGTTGGGAAGACGGCCATCAGGAGCACAGGCGGCTGCCTGACGGTCAGAGCGACCAGGCCGGTAAGGAATAGTAGGGCCCTGCATTTCCTGAATGGCGCAGACACCAGCGAGAATCCAGAGATCAGAGTAGCTGATCCAGGGGAACTTGGCTGTGTAGTATAGTCAGCTTAAATGGAAGCTGTCTGGCATAACTACAGGGACCTACCTTTCACCGGCTCGAGGAAGTCACGAGCAGCAACCAGGCCGGCATTCGCGCCATAGCCGCTTTCTGGAGCGAAGCGCATGGTGGCGCCATTACTACCACCAGTGCCAGTGTCCTTGTCGTAGGTACCGCTGGCGTGCCAGGCAAGCCGGAGGAGAACAGGACCGTAGCTGCCGTCATCATAATCGTCCTTTTCCTCCAGGAGAGCAACAACCTCATTGTAAACCTTCTGATAATCGTCCTTAGTAGGGATGAAAATATATGAAGTGGAAGGAGTGGCAACGTAATTTTTGAAGTAGAAGCCAACACTAATGGCGGCGCCGGCACCAGTCAACCAGATCCAAGCGGAAGAGGACTTCTGATTGGGCTCAGATGAGTAGTAGCGGCGACCTTGGCAGGAGGCATGACGGGAAGAAATGGTGAAGGCTTTCCGAGCAGTAACTTGCGTAGCCCTGCGAGAGAGCTGCTGGACAACAGAGGCCATCCTATGAGATCAAACGTCAGAGCTCAGCTCTTGCAATGGTATCGTCCTTGCTGATGAGGATGGAAGGAAGAATTAGAAGTGAAATTATGATTCTGAAATAAAAATGAAGAGATCGACAATCAATTTGTAAGGGGATATTGGTAAAGGTGCACCAAAAACCGGACACCTACAGCGATAATGCAAGTCGACGATAGTACTAGTGTAAAAGCCCTAAATACTTCGGGAAAAAAGAGCAGAGAAGTCAGTGGTTTGACTTCTAACTGTTGATTTGCCTGTACACTCTGCCATTCGTTCTCCCCCTGCATTGCTCTTCATTTTATGTCACAGGACTTAGCTTACAGGGAGCGTTGCCTTGCCCAGTCCAGCCGAGGACTCTTCAGTCATACCATAAACTCGGCACAATAAGTCCATGAATCGCATTAGGTAAGTACATGCACATCCCTTTGTCGGTGCCTGTAACCAGTAATATATCGTGAATTATGTAGATGATAATAACCTAACGGATATGACGGCTTATCATAGTCTGATTATTGTGGTGGCTTATGAGAAATTTCGCCTAACCTGCAAGAGTAGATAAGGCAATAAGCATATTTTACTAAGAAAGGCTGACGATATTATACGAAAACACTGATTACTTGAAAGCCATAACATTAGGAATAAGCATATGCCTTATCACTGAAGCTTCGTATAGCATGTCGCACGGTGTGGGCTTGCTTTGACAGGTAGGGCTAGGAGCGGCCGCCTTGGTACACGCGCAGCTACCCGGATAGGCCGACTATGCATATGGGCGGCCGACTGAGCAGTCGCCATATTGAGACACTCAACGCCACTCATACTCCTAGCATGCATCTTATCTGTTATTTTATCTTCAAAGCGGCATTAATACCGCATAGAGGCTGATTTATTTAACTATGATTCGAGACTAAGAACACGTCAGTCAGGTGGAAACTTAGACAGAGACAGTCCTTTGTTCCCCTAAGGATAGGTAAGGCTATTCTTGATGCTGTTGATAAATGATAAATGACCTGACTCTCTGAAGAGAAGATAAATCAGCTGCTTATACCCGTCAAGACTTTCTCGCTAACCACATGGTCAGATGCTATGAATAGAATGGGTATCTCGGAAAGGGATTACATACCCATGCATGAGACCTACCCCTATACATGTTACAAATAAATTTCAAATCACACTTATCCTCTTTCCACCCTCCCATTCCACCAAAACATCCTCAGCATTTGAAAGGTCCACTATTGTCAGGATTGCTTTTGCGGAAAAGGTAAGACCTAGAAAAGGCCCTTTAGATTCAATCAACCCGTCATCAACTAGAGCCTAAAACCCCTATATGAAATGGATGCCCGCACCATGCATATACTAAGTTAGTACTGTAAAAGTGCCTTCTATAATAGGCCTAGAGTAACTGCATGCCGTTCTAGAGGTCACCCATCCACTCTACTCACTGCTCTGTTTTACACCCAATCCAGAGAATCCCGCACGTAGCAACACACATGTTCTCGCTTTTTCTTTCTCAACAGCTTCATTCCCTGCCGATCTAAGCATCTAAAACTTTTACTACCCGGTTCGAAGTCCACAGGTGCCTGATCGTTTTAACCTCCTTTTGCCGCCCGCTATCCTGTCTCTCCTGCTCTTACCTCAACCTTTTATACACTCCATCATACTTTCCCCTACCCTAGACTGTGTGGTATGTGCACGATCCAACAGCTTCAGCCATGAACTCCTCCTGGCAATACAAGTTTCCTGACAGTCAGCCTTATTGCTGGCCGATGCCGACAGTGCCTCTGACGCCATCGCCATCGCATTCTGCCGCTTCTTCTGGCTTTAACACGCCCCGACCAGTCAGTCAATCGCCCATTCTCCTCAATTTCCTTATTCTCTACGTGCAAGCCTATCTTGGCACTTCTTACCCGAGGACTTCCTTTTAGGCCCTGAGCCTCAGGATTCAAGAATGAATAACCTCTTTCACTCCTACTTTGTTTACACAAATGGGATTTTTATTTAATTCCCGCTATTTCTTGTGCCGCTTCTTACTTCCCCTTTTGCAGGAATCGTACGCCTGTCTGTCTTCAAATCCTAACCACAATTTCCATGTCTTCAACGACGTGTCCCATGATATCATCGAAAGCCCCCATCAGGCCGGGGCTAGCGTTCCCGATCCGAATCCTTCTAGCCTGACCGACTTCGCTCCTCAAGCTGAACATGTCCAACAGCAAAATCCTCGGCGTCAGCAGAGCGGGAGTAGTGGCCAGAAGTCTGTCTCACCCATTAATGAGCCCATTCTTGCCAAGACAGGCAGTAACAAGGATTATGCTCGATCTCGTAGAATGGCTCAGAACCGTGCTGCGTATGTCTGCCATGATCTTTCGATGACCTTTCGTTGTCGGGACCCCTAGCCCCGGATGCGCGCGTGTTGAGTCGACATTCAAATCCATCTTCTCGTAATATTAGGTTTGCTAACACGTATATCACTCAGCCAACGCGCCTTCCGAGAGCGAAAAGAAAAGTATGTCGAGGACCTTAAGGCCAAAATAGCCCAGCTAGAGGCCACCCAGCGACAAACTTCCCGTGAAAATGAACGTCTCAAGAAGGACCTTCAAAAAATTTCCATCGAAAATGCGATGCTTCGTGGCACTCCTCGTATTAGCCACAGCTCAATCTCGATTCAGCCTGCCGGCCTTATACACCCCAACCCAGAAGATCTCTCCTCTAAAGTCGTTCGAGATCACACCAACAAGTCTCCTTCTCCTCAGATTGGCAAGGCAATTGATGATGAGAGCCTGCTTACTGCTGATGCCGCTTGGGACTTGATTATCGGCCACAGACTGTTCAAGAAGGGACTTATTGATATCGGAGATGTAATCGACCTCCTCAATCACTGGGCTCGTTATGATGTTCAGGGCCGAGTCTTCCTAAAACGCGCCATCATCATAGCCATTGAGAGGAGTGTCGCCAGATGCACGGATGATTTGACTTAGACTGTGAGGGCTATAAATGAAGGATAAGGCGAAGACCCATGATGATGTATACTAACAAAGACTATGGAAGTAATTTTAGATACCTCGCCCCTGGGGGCGTACGTTTTATGAAGTGGTGTTTCTTGTTTGCAGCGGCTCAACCTCGAGCGCTATTCGTGCAGACGAAGCTGTCTAGTTCTTGGAAAGAGTTGTGCCGATATTAGCCCACTTGGAATCATTACTGCCCAAGGGACCTTGACACAATGCTTTAGCTTGAACTTCAACTTTACTATGAGCGCCTCTAACATAATATTCTGCCTGCTAAATCGTTCCCTTCTTGGACCTCTGTCCTTTTTTTTTGTGGACGGGGGGGGGGGGGGGGGGGGGGGCAGTTGCGAGTGACTAGCAAGCTACGTCCGAGCTATGTCTTGGGTCTAATTTCCTCAACATAATCACCCATCACATAAAACTTAAACCCATAGGAACCTTTACTGACAGGACTTCATACCAGGTTGGCGTAGTTAACCTGCGATGATACGTAACCCTATCTTCGGATTTGTCATTAGGCCATAACACAGCCAGATAAAGGGAAACTACATTTGTCTACCCACACGTGTTTCAATCGTTGGCAAATACTCTGCCTTGAGTAATGTAATTGGCGTCGTCACATGCTTGCTAATGATTTAATATGAGCAATGATTCTTGAACTATGGCTTCCCCACTCGCGCTATAACCGTTCCAAAAGCAGTCGGGCTTCGGCCTTACTCCTCCAGCGCAACGGTCGCCGAACCTTATGTCTACCAGATAACGGGCAGCCTCGCGACTCCGACGTCCCGATTCCGAGGTGTATATTCAATTTCTTCGAGAGGAATGGCCGCCTTTAAGTTGGGCAATGTCTTGAACAGAGTTTCTGGTACAATATCAGTAATCATGTATTTTGGCCTGACAGCAATAGGAATATACCAAAAACAATTTCCATCTCAGTTTTAGCTAGCAACTCTGCAATGCAACGATGCGGGCCATAACCAAAACCTAGCGCATCGTGCTTTAGCTTTCGGTGGAGATCGAACTTGTTAGGGTCGGGAAATATATCTTCATCCCGACTGGCGGACTGATTGGCCGCGATAATACCTTCGCCTGCGCGGATGATCTAGCCATGGACCAAGAGTATCAGCATTTGTCACTCTTTTGTAGAGTAGGTTCCATCACATGGCTCCAACTTACCTTGCCGCCGAGCTCAATGTCCTCCTTGGCGACCCTCTTCATCGCCATCGAAGACCCTGTGTGATATCTGCATAGCTCGCTGACGAAACTAGGTACAAGAGACAAATCGGCTTTCAGTTCACGAAGCTGTTCCGGATGCTGCATGAGTGTAACAATTCCCTGCTCGAGTTAGCCATCTACCCTCAGCATTGTTCTAAGAGCATTTCTAGAAGAGTCTTACCAGCGCAATCATATTGACCATAGTGGCGTTACCCGCAACAAGTAACAAAAAGGCGATCTGAACTACGTCGGACTTCTCGATATTGTTAGGCTTCAGCTGTTCGACAACGAGACGACTGATCAGGTCATCCTTTGCTTCCTTCGATCGCTTATCAACAAGCGCGGCAAGATAGTCTAGAAGCTCCCTGCCAATAAGTTAGTTTCAACCGTGAAACCATTGTGTTTTGGCATACTGATTTGCAGCGGCGGCCTCCTGAGCGGTACCACTTCCATTGCTGCGAATGGCATTCTGTTCGGTAAGATATTCCAGATCTTCAAAAGGAACTCCCAGAATTGTATAGATAGTCTAAGTTCTATATTAGTTTCTGAATGAATTTTGACATCCTTGGATGTGATGCGCGAACATACGTAGGAGGGAACTGGAAGCGCGAACTTCTCAATTAAATCAACAGGCTCCTTGCAACCCTTGGATGCCATGTTATCCAGAAGCCTTTGGACTGTCTCCCGGATATACGGCTTCAGCTTTTCGACGTAATCTTGGTTGAAGAATGATTCAACCATGCTCCTGTAACAAGTTAACTATATGCTTGCGACCGTCACCACATTTGTCCTGACCTTTGTTTCATGTGTGCTGGGGCATCCATGTCCACAAATGTAGCTTTGTTCTTAGCGGCAGCTTTACCACCGGCGCTCAGCTCTGGGAAACCAGGCCGAGTCCGCTCCTATAGTCAAATCAGTCCACTGATCCTTAGTAGCTGAAGCGGAAACAATCCCTTCGTACCTTGGACAGTCTTTCGTCAGTAGCAACCTTGCAGACATCATGATACTTGACAACAAGCCAAGCCAAGCTGCCGTCGTACAGCTTCACTTGGGAAACAGGCTCAGTTGCCCGGAGACGAGCATACTCCTCAGGAGGCTCGAGTGCGGAGGCACGCTGAAAGGGAAATCGAGGTGGGCTCATGGCAGGAATAGAAGGCAGAGCTGAGATTCGTGTCCTGATGGCTGGTGAAACAAATTGAAGCCTTTGAGACTCTAAACAGCTTTTGGGAAGTCTCATCAAAGGTAAAGATGAGTTGTACTGAAAGTAGATCTCGAATAACCTTTCAATGGTTGCGCTGATGAGAGCTGAGGACCACGGCACGCAAAGCATTAACGCTCTGACATTTTATACAACTTTCAAGCATCACTAGACAGAAGTGGCGCTCATTCTGTTTCTAAAAATACTGCATCTCGATCCTTAGGGAAAACAAGATCAGGCCATAACATCCGATTATGACGGGGCCCGAACATGCCGCCACGGAGGCTGCGGGTCACAGAAGTAGACCTGTTGTTCAGAGGCCAATCAAGTCTTGCATATTAGTCAATATACAGATAAGGGAAGTTCGCAATTTACAGGGGCCCATCGACTTACATCCGGCAATTACTGGTAAGAGAAAGTATGCCTCTTTGGAGTCCCCTGTATAGAGAGCTGTTGGCTAATTTGTGGAACTGCGTTACTGGATTCGATGCTAGTTACATCACCAGGGCAGCTAACAACCTGAAATATACCAACCAAGGCCTAATTATTGTGAAAAGATGGAATAACAGTTTCCATATAGATAGGCGCATGTGGTCTATTTTTAATAGACCGATCCAATCGATGAACGTTGTGGTCAGAGTACCACGTGCCCACCAAGAATATGGCAGTGCACACCTGAAAGGGGTACAAGTGGTGAATTGTCATGTCCTAGCAGGCTAGGAGGAATTTACACATGCAGCTCTTGTGCATATAATGCCGTTTTCGGCATCCTTATTCATATGTTTTGAATCCTGGCCATCGTGATGACTAAGAATCGAGTCAGACAATGCTATATGACCAAGCAGCAATTACGGCTAGATGACGATTTAATCAAGCTCAAAAATGCATTACAGCCCCACTTGCAACTCACTGATTAGCTTAGACTAAGCATACTTAACGCCACTGTATAGGGGGGACACGTTAGCGAGGTCAATTCTCCAAGAAGATTTGGGCTTCGCAATGCCTCATTTACCGAGGACTTGATTGCTAAGACCACATCATAACAGAGAAAAGGTCTGTTATCGTAATATTGTAACCCCTGTCAGTAACACTAGCCGGCGAACCCTAGTGCGTGTGGCCAATTATTTCGTCGGTTTACGGAGTCATTTATTTAATCATGTTTCGGCACCACTTGTAGGCGCTTAGTAAATCAAATTTCCAGCCTTTACGTGCGCAGTGAAGGCTGTGATGACACAATCAAGCCTATCTGTTGAGATTTTCAGCAATCTCGGTTAGAACGAAGGGCTTCCGGTAGTATGCTGTAAAAGTTCAAATGTAAACGTTAGGATTGTACAAGTTTAAATTGAATGTACAGTAACCGGAAAAGTTAGGAATAAGAAGCTTTATATATAGCCTGCAAGCCCTGTCTTGAACGATTCATCTTAGTAACATTTCCTCTTCTTTTCAAATAATCACATCACTTTAGAGTTTGCTCTTAAATTTGAGCCACCACTAGGACTATGTTTCTGAACGCATTCTTCACCCTCGTTACCCTCCTAACTGTCATGCTAACTTACTTACTTACTGCCAAGACTCTTCGACAACACTCTCTTGATATATAGCTGGAGAGCGTTGTCGTACGCTTAAATGGCGACCTGCTGATGACTCAGTTGTGGCCCTCGGAGAGGCCTGGGTATAAAACAGGGCATTGATACCCTAACCGTAAGGGCAGTAGCAGGTTAGCCAATAAAAATACGCGAACCCATACTATGTTCTCGACAGCTATCCCAATGAGTGCATCTTGACTACCATTTTGCTTGGTCTCTCCATCATCCTTTTGTATACGCTTACCAGCAATATGTGGGTCATCAGGAGCCTCGTCAGGTCACAAGGGATACAAAAGCCAACAAGCCTTAAGGGTCTTGTAAGCCAGTATTTACTGGCAAAAGAACTGGGCTGGCGGTAGCATAGGGCGGCAAAAAAGGATAAGGAGTGGTCTACCCAAGGTTATTATAACTCCTGATTAGCTCAACAAGAAGAAATTAATACCACATGGGGAAAGAGGTCAGAGATCGATATAGGCACGAACTTCTGTATGGATTCTTGACTGCTGTGATCACTGTCCATAACTCAGTGGCTCCCTATAACGGACCGGCCTTGAAGGTCCCACAATCCCATACCCTGTTCATTCCGGTCCCTGTAGCCTGCTTGAATTGGGTCCAAAGCAATGTTTTACTAGTCTATTGAAGGCCTTAGTCTCTACCGGAAGAACTCACTCTCAGTGTATAACTATTTCAAGTGCAACTTGATAGTTTGACTACTAAATTCCTTAGGCACTGGTGGTGGGATTGATCAAGGTCCACTGACTGCCTCTAAAATCTCTATTACTTCCTCTCTCTTGGTAATCGGGTATGCACGGTCTTGATCTAAAGATCACTCAGACTGTTAGCAGCCAGAATCTTGAAGCTATTTGGGGTGACACCTATAGCCTCTAGGGTTCTGGGTATACCGAGCTCTCTGATGAGTAGGTCTGAAACACCACCCAAATCAGGCTTCTCTGACAAAGCATCTGCTTTCGCTGAAATTGATTTTATGCCCTTCTGTTTAAGCAATACTATACCCGTTTATTTCTGCCGATCAGAATTAGCCCCTTTACAAGCATTAGACCTGCAAACCTCAGGCAAGAGGATGCCACTTATCTCACTATACCTAACACCTAATGGCTTAAGCTGGTAGTTAACAGCATAGCTTACTACAAGGGGAACATTACATATAACAGTATGCATAGCCTTTAATACTCCTTTTTAATAGAGAGACTATACATCTAGATCCTTAGGCTTATACTTTAACCTAATTAATCTAGAAGTTAACTTATTAAGACCCCTTGCTATCTATTTATTAGCTCCTGCATTACTCTTTAATAAGTAGAGTGTCTTAATACAGTAATCAATTGCTTATATACTACTACTAGGCTATATCTTCTATAATGTTATTATAGCTAGCTAAAGGTCTTAAATAATAAGATTTAAACCTAGTATAGGCTTTAGGATATACTTTACCTACTCTTTATATCTATTACACTAGCAATAGCTTAATACTTAGTACAAAAGCGTAAAGTTAAAATATATATATAAAGGTTTATAGGCTTATAAAGTATATAATATTTATTACAATTATATAGTTTGTTGCCCTAAAGTATGTAAATCTCTTTTTCAGTCTATACTTAGCTTACAGATATAAACTATAAGCTTTACCTATTGGTTACACTATTTGCTTAAAATGTAACAGTATAGTTAATTGTAAGGTCTTTAACGTTAGTAAGGGTATTAATAATCTTAGAGATAGGTATATACAAACTAATACTAATACAGACTCTATTAATAAGACTACCTAGCGCTAACTTAGGTTTATCAATGTATAACGCGTTTTGCAACAGAAAGGCGGAGGTAATAATATAGACTCAGGGGCGTTTGAAGTTAGTGTCCAGGTGTTTTGCAGCATGCTTATGGGAATGTGAGGCCGAAGCTAACAAGGGGACTCAGCTTGTCGTCAAAAGCAGGCTGGCACATCTCTTGACTGAACTATGAAGACATGAAGTGTCCGTTTCAGGGTAAGTGGATTGAAAAGATCCGTTACTCCGAAATCTACGATGCACTTGTCGTGGTCTATCGATGATGTAGCGAGGTGAGGCATGAGAGAATTTAGGGGCCAAGATAGGGCAATGTATGGCTCAAAGTTGGACCCCAGCGTCTGAAAAGATGGGCTACGGGTTGCAGCAGAAAGTATGCTCGGAAGAGATTATTGAATTGAGCTACTGATGCAAGCTTCTAACCAGATGCCAGGCGCTCCAATCGCTGTTTTGCTGTTTTAGTCTCAGTTACATACAGAAACAACCGGGGCCGGCATGGAAATAATTCAATTAGGCGTGTAGTTTGCAACCCACACATGGTTTGGGCGGCTGTTCACTCTCATAAACGTTCGGTTCTGGTTTCCCCGAAACGTGCAGAAAGCCCACGGCGCCTTTATCCAAGCGAAACATCGCATGGTCTATCAAACTGTATGTTCCTGGAACCAACATTTCCAAATCAACAATGGACGCGCTGCCTGGAGGAACAGTTATTGTGTGGATTGCACGGCCCTGTAGACAGTCTTAGTAAGTGTTTCTTAACAACAAGTGAGAAGGCTACATGAACTGGTGGGCTGATGACATCGCCATCTCGATACACCTTTTTGAAGTGACAGCCGATGACGTGGAATGCACTTGTTAAGTTTGGTCCAGCGTTCCCGAAAAAGATGCGGACGCTGTCGCCAACATTCGCCTTGAGAGGTTTGTCCCTTGTCAACGCAGACTCGGAACCGTTAAAAGCGATGACGTTCGGCTCCTCGCGTAGCCCATTGGGGTAAGAAATCTCGACCGTGTCGGATCGACGTCCGTCATCATCGATCTCCGGTGGCTCATGGTAGAACTCGCTCTGCATGACATAGTGCTCCTTGTCCACAGGAGGAAGATCTTCTTCTGGCTGCACAACATAAGCCCATACATGCCTTTGGCAATGTGTACGGGAACAGGAGATGCTGCACAATGGTAGAAGTATAGCCCTGGGTATAGCAGCTTAAATCGGGCTGTCTTGGACTCATTTTCCTCAACTGTAGTTACTGCCGCACCTCCACCAGGCCCTGTAAACGCGTGGCAGTCGATATTGTGCGGATTTCCTGTCGGGTCCTTGTTTGTGAGTGTCAGCTCTACCACATCGCCGACTCTGGCTCGTATAAATGGCCCAGGGACTGTCCCATTGAAAGTCCACTGCTCGTACTCGTACTGGATTGTGAGTTGTGCTAGCTTGGTTTCAGTTGCCAATTCCACTTGCAATAGCACAGGGTGCTTTCGTGTAATAGACGGGGGGACATTTAGGACGGAGGTGAGAACTGCGACCTCTTTGGGGAGTGAGGAGATATCTGGAAACCCATCACCAGCGGACTCGAACGCCACTGCTCTCGAGATCGGTTCATGTCCACCTCGTACAGCAGCAAGGACCATCGAAGGCTGGCTTTATGTTAATTCTGTTCGACGGAAGTTTTGGTATGAAACTAAATAAAAAAACAGTGAAACCCCACCTGCGTTTGTAACGGGTTGTCATCTACACAACCGTGAGATCCTGTTGTCAAGCCCATTCTTACCAGACCTGTGTCACTATGATATAGGCAAACACTTAGAGAGAGGAAAGAAGTGACAGCTCCAAGAGGAAAAGTGAAACCAGAGTTCCTCCTCTTGTCAGCTTGCGACGCCGAGGAGAAGGCTTAAGTGCCAGTTGTTGGAATTTGTCTTGATCGTCGCGAGAGTGTGAACAACTTGTGAGCAATGGTAGCAATGGCTCCCCTGCTGCCCAAGAGAGACAGTTGGCGAGCTGCGGAGCAGGACCTCCGGCATCTCTCCAATGGAATTCTGAATTGTGTCATGCCAAAAAGATAAATGGTTGTAAAAGATGAAGCACTTTGCAATGGAAAAGACTCATTACACTTACACAGAGGTGATATCTTTATAGGTCTTCTATCGACCCACTAGAACAGACACCGCAAATGGGATAAATACCTTATATGGAATTAATTAGCAACAACAGTCTTTGACTACAAGATCTTTTCTGAATACTGAGTGGTCAACTATTCTGCCGTGCCTACATAACTTTATTCATATAGGATTGATAAGCAACAAGGGTTTCAGCACACGAATTCGCTTCTAGACAGGCAGGATATCTCGTATAGCTTGCAGCAGCACAACGGTAACCCTAACAGCAAGGGGTTAAATGCCTGTTGTGACTTCCTGGGCTAGACTAGCTCCTGCATTATCATCGTGGTCTGAAGCTTCGGGACAGCAAGAACAGTCTTTCAGTAAGGTATGGAAGGGAAAGGCTAAAAGGGCCGCTCGGAAGCCCCCCGATTTCAAGGATGACGAATTCAGAGGCTGGCAAACCATCCGGGAGATGCGTAAACTACATAACATTGCAGTATGGCTTCGAAATTCATCCGTTAACAGTGATCTATAGGAGGATCGAGTAAGCTTGCGGCTTGGGATCGATAACCAGACTCGATGGGACTCTTGGTGTAAGCTGGTCAATACTCTTATCTGAACACAATCACAGATCAAGCAATTCTTGCTCGATTACAATAAGGAGATCAACGATAATATCCTCAACTCATCAAATTGGGATTACCTTAAAAGAATGCATAGATTGTTCCACCTATTCGCAGCAGCAACCTTACGGGCTGAGGGTAAGAATTCTACATTATCGCAAATATCGACAATTATAGATGGTTTATTACGTTACTATCAAAAGAACAAGGTATACTGCCACTTAATAGCGTCTAAACCCTAACTTGACTAATTATCCAATCCAAGAACATTACTCGAAGCCGGAGACGTTTAATGGCCGTATCCTTCATTCAATTGATATGGGCTGGTTCATTCTTGACAAGTATTATACTACAACCGAAGATGCGCCTGTTTCCGCTGCCGCCCTCCTTTTTGATCCTTCAAAGCGGATCAGGTACATTAGGCGCCACTAGCTACAGTTATAGCACGAAAACGCTATTGGCCAGTGTCCGTACAATTTGGGAGGAGTAGGCATTTGATAATTTTACTGACAATTTCAATTTATCTATAACTATAGAGGTATTCTTTATTATTTACAATACAAGAACAAGCCTAAAACCTACATTAACAGCAGCCAGCGAAATTATATATGTTATATAATGCTAATTAACATCTTAAATAAAAGATATCAATGTAACCTTAAGTTTAATGATGCCTTGATAAGAAGTTCTTTAATTAAAATTAAAACTTAGCCTAAAGACATAATTTCAAATCCCATAAAGGCCATACAATCTCCTGCATGAACTTTGAAAGATCATATAAATCTGCACTCTTAGTAGTCATGCACTTTATAACGATCTCCTTATATCTCTGCCCTAGCACTATTGGCAGCTTATCCTGTGCTAAACCTATTAACACCTCCCGAACCCTGGCATGCTTCTCATTTGTGCTCTGAAACTCCTGCTTCCGCAATTGGCGCACAGATTTGTCATTTTGCAGCGGCAGCCAAAGGCCGATCTCTAACAAGACGACGCCTAGACTGTACAAGTCATGGTTCATGTGGTATCGTGGTTGGTCGTTTCTGGGTCCTCCTTGACGATCGGGGTGCTGGAAGAGGTCTGATGCAAACTTCTCCTTTTCTGTGGCTGCAGTTTCGTAGCCGCCGATAGAGTAGATGCCGTCTTTAGACCTAGCGCCGTCGAACCCTATAAGGAATGGCCGTCCAAGATACTCGGCTGCGGAATGGTTCAGACCGGACTGAGACCTTTGCTTCTCGGCAAGCATCAAGATATTGCTAGTTCGGATATTCTCATGGACCCAGCCGTAGCTATGGAGGAAGAATACAGCAACCGCGATCATTGATGCAGCAGAAACCCGTGCGTCGAGAGCGTGCCTTGGCGTGTATGTGATTTTTGTGGGTTCTGAAGATGCAGGGCGGCCTTGGGCTATGATGGAACGGAGGGTAACTGGTCCAGCCTGATCTTCCGCCCGTAGCATCTCGTAGCCAAGCGGTATTTTGAACAACAAACCGAACCGATACATATGAGGAACAGCAAAATAACCAGACGAGGCAAGAATTCCAGTCGCCACAGAGTCGGCAAGAGAGAGAAAGTTACAGAGCCTGCCGATTTGTTCCTCGATATAGCTGATGCGCTCCTCGTCAGTACCGCTGTCATATGACTTGTATTCGACCAGAACATCGACGCCGAAATATTCCGTTCTAAGTAGTGAACCCGACTTGCTTGCCAGGAGGTCTTGGTTAGTATCTCTTCTCAAATGTCTGATGTCCATCTTTGCGGCAGTAACAGCTAGCGAGCTGAAGGATGTGTGCAATGAGCTCATTCGCTCATTGGCAAATTTACTGCCAGCCCCTTCGTCCTGTGAAGGTTCGAGACTGTCTCGGATGCCTTTACTGAGCGATCCCCCAAGATCGTTGAAGAGGCTTGACCAGTGCCTCAGACATGCTGCTATCGCCTCTAACTGCCTCTTCCGGTACGTCACCCACGCGACCTTGAGACTGAGCCGTTTCCACTTTGAGACTTCAGAAGTTATCTTGGCAAAGATACCCCTTATCCTCTCGATTTCGGGCTGTAGCACCTCACATATAAGAATGATAGTCGTCTTCTCCTCCTCGCTCAGGTTCGCCCCGGCTGCATGGCGGAACATTTGCACGAATTTCCGCAGGGTTACGGCGCTCAGTTGTATCTGAGCAACAAGTGTTGCCTCATCGTCGTTGGCTGCGACAAAATCGCTGATCACGGTATAAAGCAGTTCGGCGAGCGTCACGGTGTTGACAATCGCACTGAATGGATCCGGCGCTGCCATCGTATCGCACTTGGTCTCCCGCCTTCTGTGGAATTGAGAAAGAAATAAGGATTTATTTGGTGAAAGAAGCAGATGCCTTTTGGGTTGCTCGGGCATCATCAGGCGGTGGTTTTGTTGGGTAGCCATAAAAGTTGTCAACGTCATCATGAGCCCATGGCGTTTGACAAGCCGAATGATTGGACGAGTGCCTATTCACCACATTCCTCAACAAACTTGCAGGTGACAAAAAGTACTTATTCCCTGTAATACCATTCAATCTCGGCAGATAAGAAAATTAAAACATCATCATAACCCATTAGTTCGAAGTCCACGATAACATCATGAGCTCAGACTCGGCATATATCGACGAGGATGTTTACTCTCGAGAGTCCACAGCTCTTGATGGCATCATTCAGGCGACAGCACGTGGGCGCGTTCTGGGGTGGCAGTCTTTCCTTGATCTTGTGTGGAGAGCCGAAGTTCCTATCATCCCTCCGTCACAGCTCGACGATAAGTGCTCGCGTCGGATTCTCGGACGGGGCGCTACCATGGTCGTCTCAGAACATATATGGAAAATATCACAGAGCCGAACACATGACTCGGACCAAAAACAGCCCGTAGTAGTTGCTGTGAAGCAGCTGATAGTCCGATTTTCGGACTCCGACGATGATCTCGACGCTCGCCCTCAGCACGAGCTCGCCATTCTTGCCAACTTCACCCTCGAGTTGCGAGCACTCTGCCACGGTGCTCTAAGAAGGCATACCAATATCGTATGATCATAACAGTTACTATACGCTGAGGTGGAATCAAGGTTTTGCTGACCCTCAATTTAGGTTCGCCTGCTCGGCATAACGTGGGCGGAAAAGGGACTGCCAGCTCTCGTCGTAGAAAGAGCGTCGGAACGCTACCCAACTCTCCAAAACCTTATTGAGAATCGAAAGTTATGTGGAGTTGAGAAGGCAGACATACTCGCGGGAATCACGGACGGGCTCGCTGCTGTAAATGTGTGTACTGGCCATGTTAGGCTTAATTCACTACAATGACTGTGAACTGACCTATGACACGTCTAGTGGCTTTCCCTAGTACATGGAGACCTGAAGCCCGCCAACATTCTCATTTTTGAACAAGGGACAAGTGTTGTTCCCAAACTATCTGATTTCGCTTTCTCTCGAAGTTGGCGAGAGTCTTTTCCCAGTGGTGGAACTGAGTACTGGAACGCACCGGAAAACTGCGAGTTCAGCACCCGGCAGTATGACGCCAGCAATATTCTACAAACCCGTAGGGACATGTTCTCTCTTGGTCTCCTGTTCTGGTATGTTCTCAACGAGAAACTGCCTTTCGTCGACATTGGTGAGGAGACAGACAACAGCGACCAGATACGCCGTGAGATCACGAAGGCGAAAGAGTCTGGATACCTGATCGGGCAGGCTGAAGGGGATTGCAAGAGATACGTAGGTTTTTCCCAAATTACGGAAAGAATTGGTCTAATATGGTTTGTTGAATAGGGAGCATTCATGCTTGAAGCTGACCTTACAGAGACATTTGACGATGACGACGCCATGTTGTCTATCGCTGAGTGTATCGTGCATCTTATTCATCCAGAGCCAAACAAAAGGCTGAACGAATTTAATGCTGACATATCAACAAAGCTGCGGTAAACAGTCCGACATCCCATCTACACAACGGCATTACTAACGGCAATTAGGACACGACGACGAACTTATGAGACCAGTACACTTACGTGGAATGGATCAGAATTTTGTGGGGATATTTGGCCCAACCTCGAAAAGGATGCTGAAGAGATCAAGTTGCGGGCTGTAGACCGTTCGAAGAGGGAGACTGGTGTCCGCTTTAACTTGAATAAAGAACTCTGTTCTACGGATAAGACTAATGCGGTTAGTCTTCCTGAGTCGTCATAATACTCGCGCTAAACTAAATCGCAGATATCGTTCGACAAAGGCAACGTTGCACCGGAAGTCCTTGCCATGATAAAAGGCTCTCACGAGACCGTGCTTCAGTCAACAAATACTTCAAAGGAGGATCGGGCCGAGGCCGCCTGGTATCTCGCCCAACTAACAGGGAGTGACCAACCTAGGAGGCGCCACGAATTGTTGCTAGAGGCTGCAAAACTGGGCAGTCAACACGGGCAGATCAACTACCTGTTCCAGTGTTTTCGCGATTCAATCACAGTTGCTGTAGACCAACAAATCCACAGACAATGGTTGATAACGTCTCTGACTGGAGAATTTGTCTTCAAGAAACTAGAGACATACCCGGTGTCACCTCTTCAGAATCGTATGTCTTACGGCTTCCAAGAATTTTACAAGAGATTCGACGGAAAGAATAATGCTTCTTCCAGGGCGGATATCGGCGCCGAAACAAAATACTTAGTTGCCATTCTGCATGAGGCCTTTGTCAGAAACGTCATGGGGAGTACCTATCCTCCACATGATCAAGTGCTCAGTGATAGCAAGCGATGGGCAACCATACTCACCGCCAAGGAGAAGACATTCAATGAGTTTTGCCTAGGACTAGGTAACTTCGAAAAGACTATAGGACCGGATACTCTTCACGAAACAGCTGTTTACGGCACGGCGGATGTGGTACGAGACCTCGTCAAAACACATAACATTGACATAGAGACAAAAGCGCAAACCTTGTTTCATCCAGGTCAAGCAACTGCGCTACAAGTTGCCTTCCTTCGTCACAACATAAGTACGGTTCAAGCGTTGGTCAACCTTGGAGCAGACGTCCTCGCTCTATTCAACGGGCAGACACTAGACGCCTTCTTAATACAGGGAGATAGAGATCTTCTTCATTGGCTTAACCATCTCATACCACTTATGACGCACAAGCATAATAAGATGAAGGCGAGGGCAAGCTTCGACTCTATACTGCTCTCCAGTAGAGCGGTTCAGCACACTATAATGCAGTCGAACTGGACTCTGTACGTAATAGCTGCTAATGGAAGAAAGGACGTAACTAACGTGATACACAGTTTCATGGGAATCCTAGAACTGCGTCCACCTCTTGCGGACAAAGAACTAAAACCGGCGCTAGAGCTGGCGGTCCGCCTCAGGCGAACCGAATTTGTGCTAGCTCTGCTCGTCCACGATAGTGACTTCAACAACATCTCACAGGAGACTCTTGTCCATACCTTAAATCAAGCCTGCGGGCAACGACAGGCAGACATTGCCAGGAATACAATCTTCCCACGATACTACATGGGATTACAGCCAGACTTTATCCAGTCGATTAAGATACCCCAGGATATCGCTTATGGACGGCACATCGCTGAGATGGCGCTATACAGACTATGCCAATTCCAGTCGAAACTACAAATTCGACCATTTATTAAAGAACCTCTTATCCAGGCGGTGCGGTTTAACCGAATGCCCCTTGCTAGATGTTTTATATCAGATTGGAATGGGGATCCAGTGCAACGAGATGAGAATGGTGAAACAATACTTTCTCTGGCTGTCTTTAATGGAAGCTTTCATGCCGTCAAATACATCCTGGGATTACCAGGCGCCTCTAAGATGATCGAGAATACAAATTTTCTCGGGGAGGGACCTCTCCATCTCGCCGCCTCTGGAGGCAACCAGGAAATCATCAAGATGCTCCTCAATGCAGGGGCTTCACCAACTTGTCTGGGGTTTCAAGGCCGGACAGTTCTTCATTTATGCGCGAGCATGGTAAATAAGCGGGCATTCTGTGCACTCTTTGATCACATTGAACGATTATCTCCAAGGACTCTGCGGGCCATGATAAACCACAAGGATGGAAATACAGGTATAAGATATCCTTCACCATGAAACATTGTGTACTAACTAGTTCATTTGTATTATTTACAGCAACTCCATTTCACCTTTTCTTGCAAGGTTCATATCCCAAACCGGGGACAATTTCTAAATCAAGTTCCTCACAGGACAGAAACATGGAAAGAATACTGTCAGCCAAGATCCTGAAATACGTGGACGACATAAACGCCCCGGATAAATGGGGTCTCACTCCCCTGCACTATCTCGTACTCTTCAATAATGACATGATTGACACGATTGCCATACTCTATCGTCACGGGGCGGACCTCTTCAGGCAATCGACACATATAAATGCAAGTCCTTTTCAACTTATGAGAAGGAAGTACAGAGCAGAATTTTGTTTACAGCTCTTTGCATCCGGCAGGCTAGACTTAGCAAGGAATGTTATGTCTCTAATGGGGGCTGCGGAAGAAGATCAGGTCGACTTTGAAAAAGTCAACTATGTGCTTCGGAACAGAGTCCAGATACTACAGGAACAAGCAGCAAGAGAAACTGAAGAATGTCGCACCAAGTTCAACATGAAGGGGAGCACTACTATACCAATTACGCTTGGAATCAGGTCCTGATACAGGATTTAATAATCTATGCCCTTTAGTATTAGATCCTAATACACGAAACACGAAGCTATGGCCCGTACACATTAAGTACTCCTATAATGCCAGATAAGATGGTATAAGATACAAATTTATAATTAACACCAAGTTATTGGAGGAAAGAAAGACGAGTGGTGTGGGACGTTACGGGCTGATACTTAAATTAATTAAGGTTATATAACTATTTTACTCCTTTAGTTAATAGGATGCTTATAACTAATATTAAATAAATGATAGGTATCTAGTAGTATACTAATAAATATAAAACTACTTAATTATGTAAAACCTTCTTAAGCTAACCTTTAGTTTTATGTAATATATAACTGTATATCTTAAGTAGGGAGTAAGCTAGGAAGATAGAAGTATATAGGGAGACAAACCTTAAACTTTAAAAGGTATATAATACTATTAAAACAATTATATAAAGCTAAGATTAAAATGAGAAAGAGTTTTATACTAAATACTCTATCTATAGTAAGAATATAGATAATATAGCACGCCCTGTACGCATGTTTCCACGCCTCAGTACAGACTTTCCTATAACATAGGTGGCCAGACCCCTGCGGCGCTACAAGATGCTCTTTCCGCATACACATACCTATTAAACGATATTAAAGTCCGTGCATCAAACATCGTTTTTAGCGGTGACTCAGCAGGCGCAAACCTCATGATCGCTATGCTCAGGTATATCGCAAATCACGGACCCCATATCGGACTTCCCTGGCCTAAGGTGGCCCTACTTTAGTCCCCATGGATCGAAGTGGCCTCCGCCCTTGACCTTCACAACAGGGTGAGTCATAGCAATCACTCTACAGATTACCCACAGAGCTCCTTCGGCACCTGGGGAGTGGAAGCCTTGACCGTTAGGGCGGTATAAACGGAGGATCCTTACGTTTCCCCAGTGCGGAGCCCATTCGACATCGAAATGCCAGTCTGGATCCCAGCTTGCGGCAAAGAGCTGTTCATGGCGACATTGAGAGTTTTCGAGGTACTGGGACTGAGATGGACTTTTACGTTGAGCAAAACGCTCCGCACGATATTATCATGATGGGAGCTACAATAGGATTCGTCGAAGAAGCAGAAAGGTGCGCCGAGAGAGCTGGGAAATTTGTAAAGCGAATTACGTAATGTTACAGATGCTAATGTTGGAGACTCCAGTGACCCCCTTTCATTCAGAATTCAGATTACTGATCTGAAAGTCCTAGATTTCAAATTTAAGATAAAATTATCTAGAGATATAAACTGAAGGTGTATTTTAATGGTAAATAACAAAGTTCAATGAGGATTTGTCTACTTAGCACCACACCACAAATTGAATAACATAGCACCAATAATTTATTCCAAACTAAATAAACATATGAACCTCCTTCAGTCAGGACGTTCACTTAGTCTACCATCTGGACAAGAGGGGCTATCTAAACAAAAATGGAGTTCTATAAACAAGAAGATAACCAAACCAGCAGTTAAATGTCTCGCGAAACAGAAACGCGCTCATCTGATGGATATCCAGCATCCTGATGAGACGTTCCTTCTTAAACGAGCGACTTGAAGACAAAGTAAGAAAGAAACCGTGTGGAGACACCCCATATCTGTCTCTGCAACTATTCGCATAGTCGTGCAGGGTGTAATCTCCTTAAGAACTGGTGTTGATTGCGCGAACATGATCTTGTACCAAGCACTCCCAATCAGCCGTTTTGTAATAGATGGAGAATTCGTCGTGGGGGGTTTGAACGCCAGAAATTGTATCTCCCCATTGCCAGAACGCATCTGCCCCCATGCCCTTTGCCTTCAGCGCGGTCTCTTGCCACGGGGATTCGCGCGAGCAGCGATCGTTCTCTGCGCCGTCTGTTGCATTACTTCTCTTAGCCAGCTGGTCATCACGAAGTCGCCGTAAGGCTCCATCACAAGGGATCTCAACTCACATTCTTCCAGGAAGCAAGGCTTGCCTGCTTCCACGCATGCTTTGGCATGGGACTCGATCCAGCCATTACCCCAGTCAAAGTCAACATCCCCTGGACAACAATGTCAGCTTATTTGAACAGTGACCTTCTGAACTCGGTCGAGCAGACTCGGGGAAACTTACAATGGCTTGGGTACATATGAATGGTGCCGAAGTCCAGCGTGTCGATGGTCAGGAACTTGGCAAAATCGGTGCCTTCGGCGTATGTGTACGGGTAGGAATTATCCGTTCCGTTAAGCCCCATTCCTTCATCTCCAAGGGTCACCATGTGATTTCGATCGAGCTCCTTAACATATCGAGAAACGTTGGCAGCCCACTGATAGATAACATCGGTGTTGCACCCAGGACAACGAGGCTCATTGGCCAACTCCCATGCAAAGATTGCCTTAGAGTCATGGTAGCGGTTGACAATCGTCTTGACGTACTTACGGTACTGAGCCTGTGCGGCCTCATTGGTGTACCAAGTAGTCACGTCTCCCCCACCAAAAGCTCTCAAATACGCCTTCATACCACCGTAGTCACCCCAGTAGTTGACGAGAGGGATGACGAGCTTGAGGCCCCGTTGCTCGGCTGCCTCTACCACGTAGTCGAGAACCTGAAGGCCATCAGGTCCCGTATTGATAGTAGACCCTTCCGCCGACAAACGCTGAAACCACACTGAGCCATCCGAGGGAACCTCAGTGACGTCGCTGAAGCCCCAAACCCGCAAGATGCGAAGTCCAGAGTTGGCAATGCGGTCCAACGTCAGATCGATGTCGGCATGCTTCTTAAGGAACGAGCACCAGTAGCAGTTGGTGCCTGGAAAATAGCCTGTTTTTCCATCGATGGTGAACTGGACACCAGATGTAGATGCGTAGCTGACAGTCGAATTGGAGAAGGGCCTGATCGAGTGAGCCAATCCCATGGCTGCGCCAGCGAAGGCCAAAATAGGAGCTGTTATGAGCTTCATTGTGGTCAAAGAAAGAGAGAATGAAATAAGTCAAAGTAAAGAATGTCGTGGCTGATTGACAATATTTCTGGGCGAAGAACTTGCTTTATTTATATCCACCTCAAGACGGTGAATCGATGGTCTCCATCCTCTCGCATTTCTTTCCCTTGGTTTCGCATTAGACGGACTACATCAGCAGGTGGAAAAAACTCCTTTCTTTCCGTATATGGCAGGTCGGCTGTTCTTCCGGAGTTTTTGATTTATTTTGTTTTTTTTTATCTCAATCTACTGTTGTTATTACTCGTATTTGTGTTTCAGGTTACGATTTTGAAGTAGGTGATAAATTGCCCTGTCGTTCCAGGCTCGCCGATTAGCTAATGTTAAAGGCCGAGTCCTTCGACTTTCTTAGAAGTGACCCCTGGCAGAAGCCATAAAATGCCTCAGTGATTTGAGTTGACACACTGGGAGTACTCCCCCTATCTATTATCTGCGGTGTCATTCAGATTAACGCAGAGACAGCAGTACACGATCTTTGGGCCTACCTACCAGAGGGAGAAGGATATCTAGGCTTTCGAAATTGCCTTATGGCAATCGAGATTCGGCAGACATCTATACCTGCTTATGACTTCTTCAACTATATCAACATGTTCCCTTGATCTAACCGAGTTTACTGTGTGCAAAGTGGCGTCACGACTGTGATTGGAGTAATACCTCACTTTGATATTGGAGGAGGCAATTGCGGGCTATCGTCGCCCACTGAGGCATTGCGCAACGATAATTGCATCGATGCGTGCTTCCCACCCTGTATAACTCCCCAGCGTCTCCATGAAGAGATCCGCACGCGCAACTCCATGTAAACATGCCATCTGGGGAGCTGTTGCCTGCGCAAGGTACTAGATCGGCGGTATTTTTGCCCTGCCTTTCGTTGGGACCGTCTTTGATGGGTTAGACTGTCGACTCGGCATACTATCTGGCTTTGGGGGATCCCTTGCGGACTCGGCCGGTCCCATGTACGCGATTGAAATCAATCATCCTGCTTATCGGGGACGTATAGAGGCATGTTCTTGTTTTGCTTTTGACATGGCCTTCACTTACTATCCTGATACGACAACTATGTATAACCCTTTGTGTTTCTCTGGATCTATTACCGCGGACGTAACCGCCGGCGCTAGGCTCAACGCCCGGGGAAACTACCCATGGCGTCCGGTCACTTGGTTGTAAGCCCTGTAGTCGCTTGATCGTCAATATTTAGCATCTTTATACCCGACTTCCCACCTTAGCTATACGTTAATAATAAACGGGAGGTTGTATAGGGTATTTTGACACAATATCATGGACATTGAAATTTGAGCACGAGGAGGCATTGAATAGA
This sequence comes from Fusarium compactum, assembly GCA_037577415.1. Classification (NCBI taxonomy): domain Eukaryota; kingdom Fungi; phylum Ascomycota; class Sordariomycetes; order Hypocreales; family Nectriaceae; genus Fusarium; species Fusarium compactum. The sequence goes on from JAYGOP010000008.1 coordinate 3,280,567, forward strand.
GATGATAGCAACAAGCGTTGATGGGACTACACTGAAACCGTTAAATAGGCCAGTATCACGTTGTTAAATTACTATTAACAGTTCATCTAAGCTATACTTAGCGCTTATCCCATTGATAAGCTTAGCCCTTGCCCCTTTCTGCCATCCTCACTTTCCGCGTGTACCACTGTCCGGCTAGGCAGGGCTTTTACCTGATCCGAATTTGGTAAGTTACAGATTAGTTTTAACACTGATGAAAAGGCAGTCTTCTCTAATACGGCAACACCACAAGCCGCCTTATCCTTATCGTTTGTCATTTCTACCGTTTTCTCTTTTATTATTACGCTTCTGTAAGCTTCAAAGTCCTCTATTTTGAGGTGTATGGTAAGAGAGTAACCTTTTCTAGCATTATAGTTAAAGCTGCTAGTCTTTTAAACTAAGTCGCCTGGTATGTTGCTATAAAGGAGATTAGCTGGAAAATATCTATTATATTTACAGTTTAGTGTAGTATTCAGCTTAATCTAATTTATATACTCTTAAATGGGATCAGAGGCTGTGCTACAAGCTGCATCCTGGTCTGCTATCGTGTCAATGAGCTCAACCAATGTTCTAGTTGGAAGTCCTTCATAAACTTTTGATGCTAAGAATCCAGTTGAGATATCTACACAGAAGACAACAATCTCAATCAACAGTGAAGGTGTAATACTCAAGTTTTAGATAACCTAGCGGCCGGTGAAAACAGTTAGAACATCGCAACCAAGCCTCTTTCAAGTGGCAGTTTCTCACTGCCCTGATAAAAGATGGTAACTACGCCCTGGACATCGTGCAAACTTGGTAGTACGATCAGGGGCTTTGAATTTGGACGATGTGACTTGTTTGTGGACTGAGTAAGAAGTTTAACCTAAATTGCCTTTAACAGGGCCCAGGTTGGGATGGTGCCACATAATACTTGGTACAACATATTAGTAGAATATTAATGGCATCGATACTGGGTTCTTTCATTACGTCTTCCGGTCGCAAACAGAAATTCTTATCTTCTATTAAAAGAAGAAACAAACCTCTTTGTCACTGAAATTAATGTTCCTAATACAGCTCGGCGAAGGAGGAAAGCCCTGATGTAGATCTGTTTCATGCGTCTTGTCACACAGGTTGTTCAAAAACTGCTAATCCCGATAGAGGCTCGGGTCACTCATATCCGTGCCTGCTGAGGTTAGCGCGGTCCATCCTCTTGTTCCAGATTTGTGGGATGTCGGCCACTCCCTTCCGTCCCAGGACTTTCCGTTACTTAATCGCGGACTTATGATGACATCATATATGCAGGTTGCTGATTCTTACTCTGTAGACCCCCTTAAGAGATGTTCCCCTGGCTTAGGTGTCTGTGCAACGACCAGTTGCTTTTAAAAGTTTCTAACTGCCCCTGCCTTTCACTAATTATACTCCACCCCTCTAAACCACTCTCTTTCGTGCAAGTAACCACTTGCATCTTCGCATCTCTCTCTCTCTCTCTCGATCAATCCATGGTACTGCTTTTTTATGTGATTTGACTTTCTGCATGCTGCTGTTTGTCATAATCCAGTATCCACATGTTCCAGTATTCAGGCTTTCACCAAGGACGACCAGATTATATAACTCGCTATGTAAGAATGTTCTACACCTTTATGTCTAGCTATCCACACCATCCAGGCATCCATATGCCTCCCTGACAAACCATCGATGTCTTAAGTCCAGGATACCGAGGCGCCTCGCTTATGGACGCCATCTGAAAGCAAGCCCATAAAAGATTTGCATGCTTGGGTCGACTATAAACGCCACAACATACAATGTGACGGCGGGTAGCCCCTTAGGACATCCCTCCTTCGGGCACTACGGTCCTCCAATCGATACACAGTCCCCGAGGCTCAGCACCGAACAGTTAAGCTCTAAATTGTCTCTAAACTTGGCCTGACTTACTCTCCAATCTACCGCATTTCTGGGGAAGAACAAGAGTCTATACTTCATACGGAAATGGTGTATCATCTTCATAATACACAATTTCCTAGGGTTGCGACTGAGATATACGATACCCTTCGATTATGCCTTCTCTAAACCCTAAAGATTATATCGGTGGCAAGAAAGCTTGGAAATGCACGTCTAGATCCGTCGGCTGGATGAATAGACCGTAAGTTACTAAAATGTGCGGTGTACGGTCTGCGTCTAGGTGCGCGATGGGACAGGGGAATAAATGCTGACATGTGATATCATGTTCCAACAATTAATCGTCGGTCCGACACCACAATAAGTCACAGGCGAGGTTCATCCGGACCAGAAATGGGTTTAAATTCATCCTGTACCCAATGGCGGGTTTGAAATATACTGCTGTTTCAGGTTCTCAATTGAACTAAGCTAGTGCAGTTGAAGGAATACGTTCCTTGTCGAGTCCTTTTTTGCCGAGCCTAGTTCTACTTCCACATAAGTGCATTTCTTGAGAAAAGCACCGACAGAAATTGTGGTGAACTAAATCCCTCCTTTTCTAACCTATCGTTGAGGAAGAAGATTGTTGCAAAGCCACATAAGGGATGGACCCGACATCATGACAAGCCTCTTTTCCGCCGTCAACCATTAATCACTTTGGTCTCTAGATATTATCTCAAGTCTGTATGATGGCCCACCTTCGGGAAATTGGGGCAGGGGTTCCTCTAGCATAACTGGCTTCCGTTGCCCCGGATCTACAAGCTCCAATGTGCTTCTGGAAGCAATCACTCTCACTACGTCGACAAGGTCCTGAGGAGAGCCAATGGAATCATGCTTCCTAGGCGTATCGGGCCTTTATTAGATTAAGGTGTTACTAACGGAATACGCCGTTCTGACTTTGGAGGTATCTACCCTTGGAAACTGATGCATAGAAGCCACACCGGCATCTACAGACTTCCCTGGGATCTCTCATACCATGTGATCAAGTGACTGGTCGATTTGATATATAAGATACCACTTACCACCATCAGATTCTCCTACTACCAACCATTACAAACTCCAGTATTAAGTGCCAACTAGCCTTCTATCAGCTTGATTTCCCAGTTTATCATGCATTTCGCCAGCGTTTTCACCGCCCTCTCTCTTGTCGCTGTTGCCGTTGCAGCTCCCGGAGACCGCGGCTCTTACACTGTTTCTGGCCTAGGTGCCCGCAAACAAGCCATTTTAGAAGCAGGTGGAAATACCCTGGATATCGCCATCTCCATGCTTGAGGATGAGCACATGCAGACCAACTACAAGTATGGTAAGTGAAACCACATGAGCAATGGGAGTCTGGTATGAGGTGTCTCGTCGGGATTCCGAAGGCTCAGGATAAGTCTATGCTGTATTCCTCGCTTTCAGGTCTCCTTCAGGCACTCGATCACATCGTCACTTTGGTCTCAATTCCTTCCATGCACAGGATGAACCCTCCCAGAGTTCATTACTCTATCACAATATAAGTCTTATCTAATTCATGCTGCAATTCCTTATCATAAATGAGCTTTGCTGATATTATCCTCAGGCGACGGCAAGACTCGCGATGCTGCCAACTTCGGCTTATTCAAGGTTAACTGGGGCATGCTGCGCGTTTGCGCCTCTCGCGCTGGATTCAAAGGACAGAGCGAAGAAGAATGGAACAATGGCGCTAAGCTGAAGTAAGTCAAAATCAGCCAGCCAGCACCTATGATCATCTATCTAATAACTCACAGCTCTGACCTTCATGCTGATGTCGCTTCTCGTTGGGACTGCCAGAACCACTACGGCTACGAAAGGTGGTTCGCTGGACATCGCAATGGTGCTACGGGCTTGGAGAGTCCCAACACTGAAGACATCAACTTCTACCGTGACTCTGTTGAGTGGATCAAGAGCCAAATCGACTCGGACCCTAAGTATGAGTCTGACGACACTCGATTCTGGGTTGACGTCACTCCTATCTGAACCCTTCCGATTCTCTTCGTCTCGCTAGCTTGTTAATCTGGTTGGCCGACTTGAAGATGTCCGATAGAGATGGTATGCCGGGGGTTTTAAGATAACTTGGCAAGAAGGATCACAAAGTTTACATTCTTATAGCTCTGGATAAGCTGTTTTTAACATACCATAGCTTTATTCACTTTATTTACATACAGTTTTGTACTTCCAGGACCATTCTTGAGTTCTTTAACTGCAACGGGTAAATATTAGTGACTATGATATTAATAAAGGTTTCAAGCGAACACAATAAGCCGCTGAACTGGAAGCATATTAAACATTGTTGCGTTGCAAGTCTATGGTGGCCTCAGTTCAGAAACGCCTTTACTGATAGCCCAGAAATGCAAATGCATCTTCTGACACAATTAGATAAGATTTTTAAGGTTATTTTCACTTTCCACAAGGGCATTATAACTCCTCTACCTACGTATAACCTTTTATTTTTTACCCTACCCTATACATAAGGGTCAAGTATAGTATAAATACCTTCCTTACTTTAATCTAGCTTTTTCTTTTCTCTTCCTTCTACTTACATTAATAAGACTATAACTGTACCTTCTTGACAAGCTTAGTAGGTCCCTAGAGATAGTTAAAAGCAGAGACCTAACATATGTAACACCTATACCTCTTAAGCAAACATTAATTGCAAAAATGCCAACCCAACAGTCATGCACTTGCTCGAGTGCCCCAATCACCACAAGGCTATGGCGCATCTTCTGACACATGATGATATCAAGGCATATGTGTTTGGCCATTTCAAGGGAGTCAGGGCATTCTCGGTGCTGAATTCACTCTATAAGAATAGAGCCGACCAACTATTCAGCCAGGTTGAACTCCAAAGCCTATCGTGTGTGTCTCTGTACAATATCTATTATACTCTCATGGAGATGAAGCTAGCAATTTATAGAGCCTGCTAAGAGACTTACATTACGATCAGATAAGGTTTGTGAAGCTATTTACACTTTCCACAAGGGCATTATGACTCCTTTGCCCACACATGACTTTTTTTTTTTTTTTGCCCTGCCTAAACATAAGGTTTAGGCACAGCATAAATACCCTTTTTTCCTTGCTTCGATCCGGCTTTTTTCCTCTTCCTTCCACCCACATCAACAAGACCACAACCGTACCTCCTCAACAAGGTCAGTAAGTCCCTAGGGATAGTTGAAAGTAGAGACCTGACATAGATAACAGCTACACCTCCAACCGCAACAATGCCAACCCCTACAGTCATCGAATTGCTCCAGTACCCCAATCATTACAGGACTACTGTCACTATCTTTAGGGAGCTAGTTATCTCTCTAACAACCTTCTATCAAGAGGCTATAGATTACCTGTTGCAGGAGGACTGTATAAGAGAGCTAGGGAAGGGTCTTTCTAAGATCCCAGATGCAACCCTCTATGTATAGCTACACCTATTTGCCTACAGGGTATTCCTTATCTTAACCGTTCGTCGCACAACAAGTCAGAGGAAACGGGCCCGAAGACAAGCAGCTTGGTTTGAGGCTGCTGTGAAAAGGGGCGAAGAAGGGACCTTCAGTAAGGATGCCAATTGGGCGTATGAGGTCATCAACCTCTTCGAGTTAATGTGAGGGACTGCTAGTTGAAGGAGTTATCTTCTTACTTTTTGCTGGCGTTGGAAGGGGAAAATTCGGTCGGCAGCTAGGCGTTTAGGCAACTATTTCACAATAAAATGCACACTTTGGAGACTTACATTACTGGACAGCTTTGAAATGGCATCCCGGGTCATCCGGAATTCTTGAAAAGTGGAGAATTGAATTCGTTCGACTACAAACCCTCTGGATCCGATGAAGAAAACCTGCTTGTCTCAGTTTGGGATTCAGTACAGTAGAGTAGTATCCAAATAACACCTTTCAGGTATTCAAATTCGTATTGAGTACCAAGTTGAATATTGGGCACCTAAAGAAGGTGGAGTGACTGCAGAACACTTGGCCAGTCAGCTGCAATGCCACGCGGAGTTCTCTTGATGGTTGGCTTACAGGGTCCTGCGTGGCAAGACGTGATACTGTCTCCCAGCAAGAAGCCGCAACTGCCTCTGGCTTGCAGCCCTCACTCAACTGTAATACGCCAGTGATCACATTTACCAATTAAATCTATTTTCAAGTGCCCATGCTGAGCGGGGTAGTAAGACGTATTGGATAAGATAAGTCGCCAAGATCCATTTCAAAGCATGCGGTGCTTGGTATTAGCTGATTCTATGTTTAAAACTGTACAGACATGCCTATTTAATATGGATACTTTTGGTCTGGTCTACGAATTGATGCAGCGATCTTAGTCTCCCTGTTAATCGCAACGCTATTCTTCCTATTGTGAAAAGGTTCAACATCAGGATTCACCTGATTTAATACTCAATGGATTCAGACTTCGATTCAAGGTGCCTTACTGAAGCCGAATACGGCTCCCGATTGACGGAAACCGACTACACCGCCCAGCTGACTGAGTATGCCAGGAACCGCCACCCTGGAACACTCAAGGGGCTATTTGAATCACCTGAGTACAGGAAGTGGCTTACCTCCAGTCTGCAAACGCTTACAATTTCTTCTGAGCCAGGGGCTGGTAAGTCGGTCGCAGTAGCCTGTATGGTCAAAGATTTGTTCCGAGGATACGGACGGGGCGAGTTAGACGACAACTCCATTAAGGAACAAAATCCACAGAGAGTTAGCAGTATTGCCTACATCTTCTTTGACTTACTCCGAGAGGAGGAGCAAAGCTATGATAATATAGCCCTATGCATCTCGGAACAGCTTGTGTCAAGCCGATTGCCATCAAAAAGGCCGAAGACCCCGCCATGGAAGGAAGAGGACAATCATCACTTTCTTAGGCCTACTGAGGTGGGCGTTTCTTGCTATCTTAAAGACTAGATTGTGTGTCACACACAGCGGTTAACGGCCTTTATCATCTTTGATGCGCTGGATGAATGTCCTGAAGCTTGCCGCATACTATTGCTGGCCGTCCTTGCAGAGGTACAGAGAGAATGTAGCCGCTTGAACGTGCTGTTGACATGGCGGAAGAGTTGGGTCCCTGCTTGTGAGATTGAATGATTGTTGGAGAACACTAGGTCGATTGAAGTCCATGCAAATCAGGAGGAGTTGGAACTGTACTTGATTGATCACCTTCCATAAGAGCTTGAATGTAGGAGGCATATTATTGACGAAATCCTTGCGGTGGCCAATGGAAGGTATGATTTCTCAATCTTACCACCGATATGACATTGTGGAATTAAGGCTGACATTCTGCTTTAGGTATTTGTTTGCTAAGCTCTTCCTTGAGCTCCTTAAATGCACGTTATTACCCCAAAACGTCAATCTCATATGGCCGACGCTAACTTGCCCTACGACTTATGATATCCTGGACAATAGAATTATGGATAAGATTTCCTTGCAGGCTACTAATTGGGCATATATGGCAAAACGCTGCCTTACATGGCTTGCATTTACTAAATGACCATTGTCTGTTGTGGAACTGCAAGATGCTTTGACTGTATTTATTGACGAGAGTGCCGATTCGAGCCTCATGGATGACCCGGCTGATATTTCAGCCCTTATCTCCTATCGTAGCGGACTCGCTCGCTTGGATAATATTAATGGTAATTTCTGTATTCGGTTGCGCGATCGAACGATCAAAGGCTACCTCCGATGATATCTCTCTGGTGCGGAAGATGATCTAGGAAGAGCTTGTGTAATATATCTTATCGACAGATTACCTGGCGGCGCTTGTAGGATGAATGAGCAACTTATGGAACGGCTTCGGTCGAACCTATTCTACGAGTGCGCTGCGAGCTACTGGGGGCATTACGTCCAAGCTACCAACGAGCAAGTTATGTCTAACTTAACGATATAAGCATTCCTTAGCGATTGGATAAAATGGGAAGGAGCCTTGCAGGCTGAATATGCTATAGTGGAGATGAGACGCAAGGGTCTCGAGTAACCTTGTGAAGATGGTTGTCTGTATTATCCTGTAAGATCAGAAACAATTTACCTTGCAATGCGTGCTGGGGTGACCAGCGTTGTTGCGGCGTGGCTCGCACAAGATACCAGCTTCTCGTTTCTCAACTCTCGTGACTATTATGGTCACACAGCACTCTCGTACGCAGCACAGGCCAATAACGAAATTCTAGAAGTGCTCCTATCACAACCACTTTTAGTAATTGACAAGAGAGATTATAACGGCCGGACCCCGATATCCCACGTAGCAGATAACGGCCATGCCTTAGCTGTGGGTCGACTCCTCGACCTCAATGCGAACCCCAACTTGAGGGATTGTGACGGTGGATTTCCTTTGTGGTATGCCGTGCAATACGGCCATGCAAATGCGGTCAGAAAACTACTAGACCACGGGAATTTAGCTGAGTTGAACTCGAATATGGACAGGTTAATACATAACCGCATAATAGCCACACCCCTGGTTTGTGCGTTGATGAATGGATTCACGGATATCGCAGAAATGCTGGCAGAGATGGATGGCATTGACGACCACGCCCACGCTGAGGCCGGGCGTAGTAATGTCACAGTGCTTGGATTTGCCATCAAAAGCAGACATGAAGACATCGCTCTCAGGCTCCTCGCCAAGTATGGTATTAGTGATGGTGGGCTACTAGTTCATTCAGCTTCCATTGGCAGTACGAAACTTGTCAATAGTTTGCTAGCAAAGCACAGGGTGAACTCAGATATACCATATCCGGACAACCCTGGGTACAAATTCGAACGTTCAACAGCGCTTGTGGCAGCAGCGGAAAAAGGGCACGATGGCATAGTAAAGCTATTGCTTCAACATGATTCCATTCCACCAGATGAAAGCTCTGGAGTTACGACGGCGCTCTTCGAAGCAGCCTCAAATGCACATACTAACGTAGTCAAAATGCTGCTTGCGGATGGAAGGGTAGATATCAACAAGCAGGATGATTATGGAAGTACTCCCCTTTCAGTTGCAGCATCACACGGCCATGAAGCCTTAGTACAGGCTCTACTCATGAATGAGGAAGCTGATCCAAACATTAAGGACTGCAAGGGAAGGTCAGCTATCTCTCAAGTGGTGGGATACGACTTCGCAGGTTGGAATTACCTGAGGCATAAATGCTATGGCGTGGTTATGAGCCTCTTGGCTGACCGTCGTGTTGATCCGAACTCTAGGGATAGCAATGGTAAAACTCTTCTTTACTATGCGGCCGAAATGGGAGCCTCAAGCCTTGTGGAGTTTATCCTAAAAGATCCCGAGGCAAACATGGGCGTTGAAGACAACGAGGCACCAGTTGGCATGGCTGCCCATTGGGGTCATTTGAGTGTCGTGGAAGCGTTTCTGAAGACAGGACGGTTCAAGATAAACACCCCTCTTGCGTATTCACGATTTTATCCTAAGGCGACGCTACTTTCAATAGCTTCAAGGCACAGAAACATGAACGTGGTTGAATTGCTCCTTGCCCAGCCCGGAATAGACGCGTGTGATGCGGATGATAAGGGCCAAACGCCGTTGGCTATGGCTGCTAGTGGAGGTTGCCTAGCCATCGTTGAGAGGCTTTTAGCGATCAAAGGAATGGACCCGAACTTTCGGGATCTGAATGGATGGACACCACTGCATATGGCCATGCAAACTTACAATTCTGCAGCAACTGTGGCGTCATTGCTCCAAGCAGAGAACATTGAACCAGATCCTGCTGATAATCAAGGGCGAACACCTCTCTCAGTATTGTGCGGAAAAGAGACCGTCAGTTTGGAGACAGTTGACATTCTCCTATCCGTCGATGGTGTTAACCCAGATTCAAAGGATTATGCTGGGCGAAGCCCTCTGTCATGGGCCATTGGCTTTTCAGACACCCAAAGGCTTTATAGGGGTATTTCCACGCGAATAGAGGTCATGCGGCGTCTTCTCCTGATTCAGGAAGTAGACCCAAACGCTGAAGACGCGGAGGGACTCACACCCCTTCTTCGGGCTATACAGGGCAGTAATGGTAATGAATTTGTGCGAGTCCTCCTCGAACGGGAAGACCTTGATGTGCAGAAGATTACCCTGGATGGACTTTCCCCTATGGAAGTGGCGGGAAAGATGGGTGATATGACAGTTGCATCACTGCTCCGCGGACGAGGAGCTCAGGACGAAGGCAGAGATGTGCATACGACTGTTCCCGAGATGGAGTATAGCTCTCCCGGTGAAGAGTTCGAGATGGAGAATCGAAATTTACCATCCGAAGATCCCGAGCCACTTGATTCCCATGCTGAGCTAGAACAGGAAAGGTCATCTAACAGCTCTATGACCTCGCTATGTTCTTGGAAAAGAACCGAGATCGAAAATGAGTTGAAAAGAGACATATTTCTGCCCTTGCGTAAACAACAAGAGGGTCTTGTCGTGGAAGAAGCTTATGACGCATATCTGTGCAAAAGGTGCGATGCAATAGACCTAGAGGACGTCTTTTCAACCCGAGAAACTGACGAACGGGGGCGGGTCATAGCGCACCTCGGACAAATAGATGAGACCTGGAAAGTAAGGGATTGTCCTATGTGTCGGCTTATCACCGCGATGAGTTCTCGCTGGAGCGATGCTTGCAACGGTGAAATAGACCAGACAAAGGGTCATGAGCTTACACTTGTCGCCCTATCCAGCACAGGAACGTGGCTTTGCCGAGACAAGGCGGAATCATGGCAACATTTTACGAGCAGGTGGATCGATACTATGTTGCTTTGCGTTGTTCCCGAATCAATTCGAGAAGACGGAAGCGTGCAGGGGAGTGAAGACTTCGAGTCTTTCGTTTTTCGGGCTGGCTTTATCGGCCGACTGGGTTCTAATTGTGAGCATGGCGCAAACGCCATTACCATTGCTCAGGTGGATAACAAGGTTGACTTTGCCGCTGTTAAGGGCTGGATTGAGTGTTGTCGTGAAGAGCATTTCCAGCGGTGTAACCTTCAAGGCCTGGCTCCCATACCGCATTTCTGGCTCATTGATTGCAAAACAAGGGGGATAGTTCAGCAGGGCAATGAAGTTCCTTCCTACGTGGCTCTGAGTTACGTGTGGGGCCCTCCTCCTGTTGTCCCCTCGAAAGAGACAAGCGAGCCGAAATCTTGCGGTAGCGACATGGAAAAAGATAAACTTCACTTAGGACAGAGTGTCGAAGCGGTTGTTAAAGATGCTATTACAGTGGCCCTGGAGCTCGGATACGGGTTCCTATGGGTGGATAGGTATTGCATCATCCAGAAAGGGGATAGCAAGGTAAAACAAGAACAACTACAAAGTATGGACTTGGTGTATGCGAGCGCTGATGTAACGTTGGTGGCAACCGCTGAACAAGCATCGTCATCTGGCCTCCCGGGCGTTAGTACTCGGCACCCTAGAGCACCACAGCACTCCGTAGATCAAGGGCCATGCTCTGACGCTGATACCACCGGATCCTGCCATTTAGATCAAAGAGTCGATATGGATGACGCGAGGATGGACTTACCAGGAAGGGCTGCTCTCTCGCCGCCGCATTTTCTTCTCGGAGACTGAGATGTCGTTTGAATGTCGTGATCTCGTGGCCCGGGAGGCTATTCCCATCCCTCCCAGGGTACAAACACTAATGGGCCATCTGAAACGTCGCTTAATCATACCCTCGTGGGTCTATGGGAAGTCAGGGATAATATCCTCGCACAAGGGGGGTGTCGATCTATTCGACCGACTGGCGGAGTACACGGGCCGGAGACTATCATATCAGTCGGACGCTCTTAACGCAATGTTAGGCATTCTCCAAGTGTACGCTAGCCATAAGCCGAGACCGGTTTATAGCGTCTGTGGCGTGCCCATCTTTCATGACTTTGATAACGAGTTCGGTATCTCTAAGGTCAGTGGCGATGGGCACGTTGATGGCACAAGAGTCGCCCTTGCTGGCTTTGTAAGTGGTCTATGCTGGTCTCTCAAGTCTCCTGGCGTCCGTCGCTCCGAATTTCCCAGCTGGTCGTGGACAGGATGGGATGGCGTAGTAGAAAGTCACGTGATCCATTACAGAGTCTCCTTTGCCCATGGCTTTGATGTGGAACTATCGTTCGTAAGAGCTGACGGTGTTTCACTGATGCCTTGGGAGGAGTATTATGTTCGGATGATAAAAGCGGTAACGGAGCACAGTCAGTCGGGATTCACCTTCTATCAGCACCACAAGCTTGATATCACGGCGAACACTGTAAAGGTTCAGTTTCATGAGCGACACAACTACTGTACGAATCGTCTAGAGTGGGAAGGCACGGTTTGTATTGGGAACCAAATTTGTGCAGGGAGCTTCGATCTTGACCAACGAGACAGCACCCGTACAGAGGCAACTTCAAGTCTACGAAAAAGGCTACTTAAAGAGTCTTGGTTAGGACTTATGCTAGGTTTATCATGGAAAAGCAACGTCCTTGTATTGCAAGAGGAGAAGTCGGAGGTTCAGGGTATTACGCAGTGGACGCGAATTGGTTTATTACATCTTGTAATTTCAAGCTCAACGATTACAAACGAGATGTTCGAACGAAGGAGAGTAAGGCTTGTATAGTTATAGTTCTGGGAATAGTAATGCTAAGGTTTTCGAGTTTTCACTTCCGGAAAAGGACTGCCATCTATACCTATAAATAAAAGTATCATCTGAAATATGTTGTGTTGACATTGGAATTGCCTCTTAACAGTCTCCCTTTAGCTGTTATAGATTGGGCAGCCGTGCTATTAGATGAAGGCCCGGGTTTAGAGTCTGGCAATAGATTCGGTCTATTAGTCCCCAGGGCTTTAACCCTTATATGTATCTCCTCCACGCTGAGATCATTAAAATGGAAAACTTGCAAGACGAGACATCTCCAGGAAGTGATGAATTTAGGAATCGCATTACGAGATCCCTTCTCTATGCATCCTTTGTAGACCCGAACGCAACTCTAGACAAAACGCTCGCTGAAGCCGTCGACCAGCTTCACCAAGCGGCATCAAACATGTAACTAGTAGGTTTGAAGCGACCAGTTGTATATATCTGCTTCGTACGGCGTACATCTAATCAACAAGCTTATTTCATACACCATGGTTATGTTGTACTCATCAGCTCCAAGATGTATAGCTTTTGTCTTGAACTATGGAAGGAACGTCCTCCAAATGGTATTCAGAGCTGGAATGGTGTTAGGATGACTGATGTTCAACATGGAGGGATTATTGATCAACGCAATCTAGGGTTTCCACTTGGCGACAACCAGGGAATGCGCTGGAGTGTCAGTCTCAGGAATTATAGTGACACCTCTAGAGGCACAGTTCTGTTGTAACCAATCAAATTGGGTATATGTATACGATTCGTTATGACACTCCCTTTATTAGTCTCGATCGAATAACCTCCCGAGGTGTGTCATTTAGCGGCATCCAGGTATTTTTCTCGACTCTTATCAACTGTTATAAAAATAGAGCCTATTCTAGGCCTAGCTCCGTATTCGAATTCAGGTTTACGATTGATAATGGGTCTCAAATCCTCGCAAAAGGTCCTAGCAAGTTCCTCTAAGGTTAGTGGAATAAGGGAGTGTCCATCTCTGTCGACTGAGGTCGCAAAGGCAGCATCAACCACAACGGACTTGACGTCTTGAAGATTGAAGTGCCCATCTTGACTATCCTGGTAAGAAACAGATGGGATGGTCAATATTCGACCACATTCTAAAACACATGTCAGATACAAGTCTTTGCCGTCGCGAAATGGGAACAGCTCACCTACTAAAGCCATCAACAGAATGACGAGCCATTGGCTCAGTGATAAAATCCACATTCCGTGGCGTGGTATCGGATTGAAAGATTTACGATTTATTCGGCGTTCAAATGAAACTCTTAAGCAGGATGTGGTTCTACATGTTGCTACAAATCAAATACTGCGAGCATTTGCGATCACGAACAGGACCTCATGTCGTTGAGGCACGATCTCATGCAACGTTGACAAATCTAGTGACATTATCCTTTACACATGCCATAATGGTCTATTGTTTCCCACATTCACTTGATTTTATCTCCCGCCCTTAAGGTTACTCTTGCGATACAAGCGTAACGTTGAAAACTTCCTCAGGTTTCTAGTGTAGTTACACGGGCGTAGTGGAGACGTGCATTTTAACGAAACAAATTACTAGGGTTTCGTTTTATCGTATCTTATACGAGGCGCTAAAGCCGATTTAGGGTATCTTATCCGAAGCGACCTTCCTCGAAATTGACTGGCGCGCTACGTAACGTTCCACTTGACGGTAATGCAGGCGGAGAAATAGCTTCATGTAATCAGTTCTATACGCGTATATAAAACAATGTAGCAGGGGTTTGCATCATGTCCTTAACTGAGGATTACGTTGCTATGATATGGGACGTTTCATCAAGATTCGATGATGTCCAAAACAGGGCTAAGTCGTCAGGCGACAAACATGACTCTCACCGTTCTGCAGAAGGGGACAAGTTTCTCAACACTATTAAAACTATCAAGGTCAGTATTCCTATGTATACGGTAAAAGATTGTAGATGAGTCGATTGTCTATTGGCTTTAACTAACTACTCGGGGTCTACTAGTGACACATCTGGTGATAGCGAACCCCGGGGCTTTGGGCAATAGTATATCAATTTGCAAACATTTATCAAGTAGTCTGGAAGTATTCGACGTTCTTAAGTTAATACGAGGTAGAGCCACTCATGGGAATGATTCCAACCGATGAGATCTTCTGGCCAACACCGGTGTAAATTCATGTCTTGACCAGCAAGTTTCCACCCTGAGGGCACTCTTTACCTAAACCCGCTCTATTACAAGTGGAAAATGCGCCCAAGATAGATCCAACAAAGAACCCACTGCCACCACGGCTTCTAACAGCTGATGTGGTAACAGTACCGATTTCAACCCCTGGCCCAAGCGTTGTTATTGATTTAGCAGTAACGACATATTTGGAGTCATCAGGCGCTGTGACTTCCAGTTTGATTGTGGCCTTCTACCAGACCTCTGGTACTGGTGTAAGGTGTGTCGTAGTATTTCTGCTGGGACTCACTCCACTGAGTCAAAAAGCAACATTGGAGAAAGAATTAGTGGTCCTTATCATCGGTACGTGCACTAAGCTGAGGTCTATATGTTTCAATGGAATTAGAGCGAGGAGGCTCCAGTTCAAGTATTTATCTGGAAAGACCCTGGTCTTTAATTTGTTTGAAAAGTTTCCCGTCAAAGGTACAGGATGCGCTCATCTTTTCGAATGTGATTAGCGGAATAATTGGGTATGTTTCAGAAGAGAGAGCCTGCAGTCCGAGTATGCACAGGACCCTGAAGCCTCCTCAGCGTATAAGAGGAAATACGCGCGCCCTCCAATGACAAGCATGATAGGCATGGGCCGCACTAGACCCTCCTACGATTACACTCTTACTTCACCGATTCATTGCCAAACAATTAACAATGATTCGCCAGTAGCTAGACTACAAACCTTTTGCCACATCTCAGTTGACCGGCCTATCGCGTGTTCCAGGCCTGCCAAACCTTTTACTAGTGGGAATACTAGCTAGATTGAAGAATGCCATAAATGGAATCACGGTCCCGATCAGTTGAAAGCAGAGACGAATATTCCCCGTCCGCAACTAATGAGCTAGGATGCCGGAGTATTTGGACCGTAACAGAAGAGGGATAGGCATCAATTGGTGGACTTTAGTTTCGAAACCAAGTCAAGATGCACCTTGGTTATTCTAGCGGGGCCCTTTTAATATGTGTGTAACTAGTTCCCAGCACAGGTCACATATTGCCCCTTTCCAGCAATGCCAGTTTGGAATTGCTGACTAGCGACTCATAGCAGTTCTCCTTAACAACCCTTTATAAGTTCTCACACCTCGCCGGTCCTTTCTTCCCTTACCTACGCCTCAGCACCACTGGACAATCGCCAATATGAAGACCCTCAAGACTATCGGCGCTCTCGCAGCACTTCTCCAACCAGCAGTAGCTAACCTCGATGTTGTTACTCTTTTTGCCAAGGCTAATGCCTACATCCAAGAAGCTTCAGCAACGCTTGTGCTAGGAGATGTCCCTCTATCGAATAATGGCGACGTTGCTCTTTGGAGCGCTATTATGATGCAAAACGAGGCGTCATTTTTGCAGGGAGTTACTCAGAACTCGCCTGAAGGGTAATGCCCCAAGCCGTAAGTAACCTGTCTTGAAACAGCTAGCTAAGACTTTGAAGCCTCGGATACTGTTCGAACCTTGGGAACAAGTGGTGCAACTTTGCATATGCACTGATTGGTAAGTATATTGATCTTTTCACCTATCCAGCTCCAGTGCCTGTATTAACGTGTAGATCCAAGGCTCGGAGGCCAAAAACGGCACCCCTGTCAAGGCAGCTCCCGGATCCCGAGTCAAGACTCATTGTAAGTGACATCGTCAAAACTGTTCGCGAATATCGGGCTAACTTACCTTTCGATAAACTCAACTCCAAAACTCAGATGTGGGATCAGAACCTTTACATCGACGATAAGCTCGTTTCCTCGGTTTCAACTAGTATGTTCGAGGTGGAATATTCCATGACGGGATGCTAACAAGCCATTACAGGTAAGGGAGAACACGGAGAAATCTTCTACATTTCCATCGAATGTGCTGCGGGCACTTGCTCTACTGCTCCGGCCCATAGTAAGACTCCCTTGTCCTGTTAGCTGTCTAAGCCAGACTAACGTATAAATACAGGTTGGGAAGATGTTTCCATTGTGCTGAGTACAGCCGATGCCAGTTTTGGCCAGACCGGAGGCTGGGATCAAGGTGCGACTGGGGGAGATATGTCTACTCCAGATGGTGGAAAGACTTGGGAATTCACCACACTTCAGATCCCTGCTACTGATGTGCAGCATTAGGCTTTCGAATATGTCACTATCGCTACCGGGGATATTTCACGAACTTCTGTTCAATTTTACCTGCCTTTCTTGATCTTTTCTAAACCTTATGTTTAGCTTTACTAGAAAACTTTCCAACGTACAATTTGCTTCTAAGGGAAATCGAAGGACAAAATGAAATGATAAATCAAATTGAGACAATTTGCCACTTCGTAATCGAGACCGAGATTAGCAGAGCGAAAAAAAGTAAGCTGTGTGAATATTCGGACTGTATCTACAAACAAGTCGGCCTACAATACAAAGTGCGTTCGGGAGTATATCATGGTTTGTAGATTAGTATCTGTATTTGTATGCACGGTTTGAAATTGAAAACGTATTACCACCACTCAGGCCACGAAGTGATCCCGTTCTTCACTGCGTATTTAGAGCCGCTTCACATCGACGAGTCGTAAGTAGAAGAAAGTTATCCAAGCGACTACAGGCCCAGATAAGCTAAGACACTTAACTAATAAGTTAGGTAATCTACACGAGTGTAGCTGGTCTTATTGCTTTGATTCGTCCACATTCTCATCCCGACTCCACAGGGGGCTGTGAAAGCCAATGAGCGATAGCATGTAGTTAGAAGGCGGGCATGTCGGCTGAATCCTGCTTCTCTCGCAACTGACCCCTTTCCAAATATACCTTTCGTCTCAAACATTACACCATGAATCCAAGTATTAAGTCAAGAGCACGTCAGGCATGTTACGCATGCAGCTCTTGCCGTGTACGATGCAATGTCATCGAGACTCGGCCTTGTCAGAACTGCAACGATTAAGGCATTCCCTGTGAACTACGAGCGTCCCGACGCGGTCGTGGTCGGAAGGGGCACATCCTGCCACCTCAATGCTTCAAAACCCCCGACCTTCGTAACGCTGACAAGAATGTTAACAGCATCATAGAGTGTCTCCAGGTTCCGACCCTCCACCGAGACGCCTTGTCATAAGAAACGCCCCCGACCCAATATACTACACAAGTACCGCCTCCTCTCTCGACTCCCACGGTGTCGACCCCAGAGTGTAACAGTTCAACCCAGACTATTCGCTCGACCCGCGCCTTACACGGACAGCCTGACTTCTTGGACGAACCTTTAACCTCTCAACAAGGAGAAGGCACATATAAACACCCTTACGTTCCGTTCCAGTACGCTTTTGACGCTTCATCACCTTCGGCTCGTAAAGATGAGTCTACATACTACACGATCAGTATTAAAGAATTATCTCGTGTTCTTGATCGCATCGTACATCGAGATTCCCTACCTTCAAAGCGCTTGACACCAACCGAGCGCGAAGAGCTCAGGAGTTCGCTGGCCGATTGGAGAACTGCGCTACCAATCAGCATGCAATTGCCATCAGACAATGGAGTGGGCGACCTGGGATTTCTTCCCAGTATGCTCCACCTAGCCTATAACAATCTTCTTATTCTTCTCTTTCGTTCTGGTTACAGTGTCGTTGAGTCCTCCGACAACAGCCGTGACAAGGAGATCGTTACACGAGCAGCAGCACATCACTGTGCTATCATCGAATATATGATCGACGAAGGCCAGATCCATCATAGCCAGGTACATGTCACTACTAACATCTTTAACACCCTATGTATCCATGCCCTACAACTCAAGACCCTACAGGACAGTCGCCGGTTTATAGCTGAGTACCGTGCCAAGCTTCGCCTTGTGAGCCTACAAGAGCTGCAGCAGACCTGGGAGTTTAAGAATTGGATCTTACAGCTATCCTTTCAGTACATCGATCGGCCGACAGCGCTGCGACTGCAACTAGATAGCGACGAGAGCGTGACGAGGAGTCATCAACAAGGAGATGAAATCACTAACACCCATACAAGGGTTGGAGATCCAGAGCCCTGTGAATCGCAGTTCAGTCAAATTAATAGACATAAAATTCAAGTAAACAGAAGAGACAGTAAAAAAGCACAATTCAGTTTAACACAAATGACCTCGAACAGAGCGTTAGATATCAAATCCCAAGGTTCCATAAAGATCTAGAACATACACAATTGTAAATATTACGTAGCACCAAATGTTCCTGGAGGGCGTCGATTATCAATTTGACCACACTATGCGCGCCCTCTAGCCGATAGCCTATTGTTAATAATTTTAGCTTCTGCAATCGACCATGGGCTAGCCTGAGTCA
Organism: Fusarium compactum; assembly: GCA_037577415.1. NCBI lineage: Eukaryota > Fungi > Ascomycota > Sordariomycetes > Hypocreales > Nectriaceae > Fusarium > Fusarium compactum. The sequence goes on from JAYGOP010000008.1 coordinate 3,299,475, forward strand.
GTTTTCAAGGAGTTTCTGGCACCACACGTTCACATCATTCTACCATCATACTCCCTGCGCTTGCCCCTCTTTGTCCGAATGTAGGGGTCGGTCATTATTCGGCTACTAAATGCATTTGGAAAACTCTTCGATCGACAATGTGTGCAGGAAACGGGCGTAGTCATGGACAGGAGGTAATTTCCGGACATCCACCGCCTTTTTGCAGTACATGAAAAGCTCCACTTGCCAAGCTATAGCGAGACGATATGTCGCAAAGCGTAAATTTGATCGGTACCCAAAAGCTTCTAGCGTATATCGATGTCGAGAGGCGACATGTCAAGAGATGGCGCTTTTTCAAGGAACCCCATCTAGACACTACCTTCTAACGGAAACACAGCGTCCCCATAGCCGTTCTACATAGTCACTCAGTATTAATAAAGCTATTGCCAGATGAATAATTGCTCTTTATCCGCTTTTATCATTCGAAGAGTACAGAAGATCCAAAAGACACACAAAACAATCCACAAAACAATCTTCAGCATGCATGACGTTTTGGATACAGCCGTCGTACGTGAGCGGATTAACCAACTGCCTCGGGCGCCAGTCAGCTTCTACCCAACACCGTTCCATCAGCTGCACAATATGTCCAAGAAGCTCGGAATCAACCTTTACATGAAAAGCCAAGACTTAGCTGGCCCCAGTGCGATATAGGGGAAGCAAGGTCCGTTTGTCTGAGTTCATTTTGGGCCAAGCAGTCAAAGACGGTTACACTCGTATTATCACCCATGGCGCCCACCTCACCAATTCTGGCCTCCAGTTCACCGCTGCTGCTGCCGTTCTAGCTTGACTCGAGCTTAGACCTGGTTCCATAAATAGTAGAGAAATGATTTAAAACAAGGAGTTTATGTTTTGGTGCTTGTAGTTTTTCGGCCAATTCCAGGCGAGCGGGTCGATTAAGCACTCTAACTAACAATAAAGAGCCGACTGGTATTCTAGAAGTAGGGAAGCGGATCCTGGAACACCCTTTTGGACTCAGCCTTTCAGGTCCCGCTATCCTCATCGGCCCCATTAAGGAAATCAGACTTTCTCTGCAGCTAGGACCAACTGTATGCGTGTATCCGACACCTTGAACTTCTGCTTCCAAGCTCCCCGTCCACAAAAGCAGAAACAAAAAGCACAAGAACGCTTTCGTTTCGCACGCCAGCTGTCCACAACCTGCTCTGTACATCATATCCCGAAGAAACAATGAAAATAAGTCCTAAAGTCATCGATAAACAGGAGGGAAAGAAAAGATGGACAAGGGCCAGTGCTCCTAAAGTCAGGACTGGTTGTGTTACTTGGTTTGTGGCACATATCTTCGTCTCGCCCTTTTGTAGTACTGACTTCCAGAACAGCAAGTACGTGCTATGTACAGCATATAGCTGAAAATACTAAAAAGGTTGTTGTCTAACACTGTTCTAGAGCCCGCCATCACAAATGCGACGAGGGAAAGCCTGGATGTCGGCGATGTTTCCAAGATTCTTTCCAATGTGGAGGATACGAACAACCTAAAAAGTACACCCGAAGGCGCGCAAAGAGAAGGCCTAAACAGCCTGACCCGGTCTACCTCCAATGGCAGGGAAGACGTCATGGGCGGAAGATCTCTCCAAGGCCAGCCTTGGCAACAATTCAATTTCCTGATCAATCAATCGCGGCACTCTTTCATCATGCCAGACAACATACACTCGAGGATTTCCTCCAGACATCCGATTCGATCGACTTTTGGTTCCAATTCATCTTGCCAGCTTCGTATTCTGTTCATGCCATCAAACATGCCCTCTGCGCCCTAGGTGGAGCACATCAATTTTTTCTGGGAAGTCGCGTTGGAGTATCACACTCCTCATCTATTGTGCATATCGAGGAAGCAGCCATCCGAAATTACAACTGCGCCATTGCTTACCTACGGCCGCTTTTAACACAAAGCTCGGATGACAATCTACACATTGTTCTTGCTTGCTGCATTATTTTTATTTGCATCGAGAACCTCCTTGGCCGTCCAGCCGAATCAATCCGTCACTTGAATGCGGGACGCCGTATTCTTACATCTTTATATCATCGACAACAAAACACTGCATCCGAGCAGCCCTGGACCAAAAGGACTCTGCAACAAAACGACAGTATTATAATGAGTATATCGGACATCTTACTCTCACTAGGACAATCTGCGGCTGTGTACAATGCCGCCACTGTTTTCCCGTACCGGAACCATTATCAAGCTGTTGACCTTGGAGATATGACTGTGCCTTTTGACAGCTTGTCGAAAGCGGTTACACTCTCAAACGATATTGGATATGCATGCACTGGGTTTCCTAACCCATTCAACAGGAAAATAATCCACAACACTGAGCCATTTGATGGAGGAGATATCCTACCTTCCTCCATGGGTTTTGACTGGAAGAATGCAGGCGCGGCGTTTCCCACCGCTCAGTCAGCATATAAAGCATGGAATTCCAAGTTTGAACGTTTGAGAAAAAGAAACCTCAAGGAACAGCTTTCGGCCACTGCTCGCTATCAACTGGCAAAGCTCTCTCTAGCCCAGGCCGTCTGGGCAGCTCTCATCAAGATAGACACTTTTGAAGACGACTTTGAAAAGGACGACTGTGAGTTTATCCTAGAACGAGCCGAGGAATTGATAAGGCTGGATATAGCCCGGAAGATACCTATTTTTGTCCTGGATAGCGATTTAGTATCTGCCTTGGCGGCCGTCCTAAAGTCTTGTAACGACACTGCCATTCAACGTAAGGGAATATCTATGCTTCGATCTTTGCACCGAAAAGATGGTCTCTGGGATAGTCAAGAGCTTGCAGACATTTTCGAGGCTAGTATCAATGCTAGAAATAGTGGTACAATCAGCTGGGATACGCAACCATCAGCTATTCCAGAATTGAGGAAGAGGCTGCATTGCTTGCGCTTTTTATCAAGGTGAGCCAGCCACTACTTGATGACAGGGATCTTCCGGAATATGGGGAACTAGACGAGCTTTCAATAGTCATTAGTGAAATTGATATTGAATTCTTTAAAGATTGTTGGCGGAAGAAGGCCCAGGACCATAATAAATACTCATAGGGCTAGCAGCAATGCTGGCATTAATTGTAGACGGTTGAGACTGGCTGTAAGCAGCAGAAATACCATGTTTGTTGTTTGTGTCTTGAATATGACTTTCTAAATCGAGAGGAGTCATGTTGTGGCGGAGGGACGCCCTCATGAGAAAACCCTTGAGTTTAATTGTGAAGGTTTAAGCAATTTTGAGCTTGTACATCAGTCCAGGCTAGATTGATCATCAGGGCAACTCAGCTCGAACAGAGAACTTGGCCAAATTATCCATGCAGCATAGTCTGGGTCAAGTTTCTCCGCAATGCTCTCCAACATTCGATATCCCCACCCTTGCATATACCAAAAGCATTCCAACGTTTGAACCAGTACAGAGAAGTAAGCTAGTAAAACTAGAACTTGAGGATTCAGTCTTTCAACCTGCTTCGTAAAATCATCTTCTAAGAACCATAACCACCGCATTACAGCAGGCGTTTTCCCATGCGTGACCTCTTGAGGCTGTTCAGCGGTTCCAAAGACATCACTAAAACAAGATACAAGAGCCTCACAAATTTCGCCTAGGTTTGTAGATTCCGAGGATTGAGAATCGCGGATCATGGTACTCAAGTCAGAAAGAGGCTTTTCCCAAGCGATGTATCCAGTTCTACCTGTGGGCGGTGGTACGTTCGACGTGTTTTCCGGAGGAAAGGGACCAATGGGACCTGAAAATATCGCCTCTAAACCCATGATCTCGATGACAAAGCGAACGCCACGAAAGAGATTCCACCAAGCGGTTTCAGTACCATCAAATGGAACAAGAAGGTGGCCTTTTTTAGGCGGCTTTGCAAAGGCGTAGTTACAAATAAGCACAGTTGCAACGTATAATGCTGAGCAATTTTCTCGTGTGATTCGAGGAAGTAAGTTGGTAACATGAGACAGAGCTATGGAGTGATGCTTCTCTGCCAATTGCTCATACTTGGTCGCTTCCATGGCCTGAAGTCGCGTGAGATGAAGCGCCGAAAGAGCGAGCATCAGGTGAAGGATATACGGATTGTCGAAGGCGAGGCTTGGGATTTTATCATGCCACATGACGTCATCTCCAAAAGTGAACGAGGTCACAGTAATGTAGTGATGATAAAGTCGAAGGTCGTCAACGTTTAAAGGCAAGCTTTGCTGGCTCGGTGTCTCGGGCGAGGAGAATTTGGGGTCAATGGGAAGTGACGCTAAACTTTGGGTGGAAGTGTCAGGATGCGTTGCCCACTTAAGGGGCCGACCTCGTTTGCGTGAGCCAGGAGGTATGACCATTGTTCTTGTTCCTGCATTGCTTGGGGGCTCGAAGCTGCAGGGTAACGAGAGTTGAGAGCATTTCATGCAAGCCGGTTTGGTCTCATCGCACTATGTATGACATGAGATTGTGTTCAAAGACGGGAATAGTAACAACTCAGACTGACCTTGATTCTTCGCCGCTTGCAATTTTGGCAGCCATTTCGAGATTTCTTGTGGGACCTGCGTTGGGCAGGATGACAGGGACAGCGTGAACCCGGAACATGGGCACGTTCGGTGTCCATGGTACTACCAGGACCAATCGCAGAGTATACTTGTGTATCGCGTATGCAATACGTTGCTGAATTTCTGTTCGTTTCAAGAGTTGGGAGGCAAAAAAAGTTAAAGCCGTGGACCAGCTGCCGTACAAAGTCGTGAGGCTGGGTATGAGCAGTGGATACTTATGCAGTCTTTCTGCAATTGCAATTGGTTAAAGGCAAGAGCCAGGAGTCGGAAAGTAGTAGAAGTGTATATCCGCCTTATAGCCCGCAAATTGACCAATGGAAACTTGCATATTTAGTAGCTTGACTCAACAATTCGTACCCAATCAGGCAATTTCATGAGTTTGTACAGTACTTCAACCGGCTAGATGCAAAATGGCAATGAATGGGCCAAAGCTGAACCAAGCCACCGAGCATCTAGGACGCTAATTGGTTGCAGGCGCTGGGACCATTCGCCTTGAGTAGTCGATGGCGAAGCTGCATTTGTCGTATTTGATACGATGCCCCACAACTCCAACAGACACCAACACCGATACTAAGAAAATGTCATTTTGAGAATACAATTTAGCTCCCCTCGGGAAAACTGAGCGATTGACTTTCCAAATTACCCAACTTCAATCTCGGTTCCATTTATTGCGGATCTTGCTGTCGTCATTGTAAAGCAAGACGACAGCTTGAGAGTCCTCAAGCATTATGAACAATATTATTTAAGTCGAAGCTTTACCACCATGTCTAATGACTAATCGTATCAACAATCTCCAAAGCATCATGGTTTCCGCCTCCGACATTGCGAGCGGCTGCGCAGCCTCTACTTTCGCTACTCCAACACTTTTGGGCGCCGAAATCCTTTCCATCGAAGCGAACGTTGTCCCCGACTATACTTTCGACGTCCCGCACGGCTGGACCTACTCTTTATAGTAATACTTTACTAGTATCTTACTTATATAAAATACTTTCCTATAGAAATTGTAGGCCTAACCCTATTTAAACAACCAGTTTTCTCTCTATAATTATAAAGCTCCTTTTTCTAATTATTCTTTCTTTTCTCTTACTCCATTAAAGTCTCTTATTGCTGGCTTAAGTAGGAAGACAGTATTATCTACATTAAGGTTCTTATAGACCTTATCCCAAAGCGGTTGTAAAGGCTCAGGTGTCTCCCAGGCCAGTTCTAGATCACAAAGCCAAAATCGGATTAAGTAACGTCTGTGTTCAGTTAGTTATCTAATAGACCATTAAGTCTCATAATAAGGAGCGCTTACTGTTTCTCTAACAAGTCCCTAAAGCCTTCTCTAGCATGAAAGAGGCTTAGGTTATTTGCAAACTGAATATCGCCCTTATGGAAGTTAAGGCTAACAGCATGTTTCTCAGCTAAAAAATGCAGAGCATCTAGTACCTCAGCCTAAGCCTCGGTAATAGGGCCGATATTGCTTAATTAAGGAAGGCCTAAGTACCCAGTAAAGTATCAGCATGCATACTGGATAATCATTTATTCTGGATTGTTATTAGATGCTAGCTGGTGGTATAGTAATAGCCGAAAGGTTGACTTCTAACTACCCCATCTAAAGCTGCTACTGTTAGTACAAATAAAACCAAGGGGAATCAACCTAACAAACCCATCAACCTCCCAAGGCTCTACTAATATTTAGATTAAGTTAGGACGCTTGGCGGCTAGTTCGTTATAAACAAACCAACTGCTAGCAATGTAGCTTTGGCCTCCTTCCTCTACCTCTCTAAGACAGAATAGTGTAATAACATCACTAGTATCGGTATGGAAAACCTGCTTCTCGGTTATATAAGCGGGAGATCTAATGTTATTTAAACCAACATTTCGAGAGATGTCTATAATATAAGCTAGAGCAACATCCTGATCCTTTCCTTCCCAGGTGTTATCTTGATGACCCCTAACAGGGGCGATATGGGACGAAAGCCCTGCATAGATAATAACTTGATCTTCCGTCGTGTAGTTATCAACCAGCACGCCTTACACAACTTTAAAACCGTAACCAGAATGGAGTTCACGCAAGATATCTCTAAGTGTATTGTATAGTAAAGGTAGGGGAAACGTATAGGGGTTCAAGTAGCCCATAGGACGATCAAGACCTAGGGAAATTTAGCAGTATATATAGGATTAAGGCAGAAACTTATAAGTACTTTTAAAATGCTAGACAGTAGCATCAATCTCTTTAAGATTATAATCAGTCAAATAATACATCTAATTAAATCTACTGGTAAGGTTTTAACCATCCCAAATAAGATCAGACTCTAGTTTCTAAGGGAAGCCAGGAGGAAGGCTTATATCTAGTTTACCAGACTTTTTATGATGTCTCGCCCGGTTAACGTACTTGTTGTAATTAGGAGTGTAAGCAATATCAGGCTAGGAAGCCACGCTAGTAGTTGCTGCAGCCATTATTAGAAGTTGGGCGATGAGGTTGGTCTACAAGCCAGGGGAGGCAACTCCCTAACGGATGTTAATATACTAACTTCCGCCTCGTATAGGTCTAATCCCCTTTAGTGCTATCGCACCCTCTTATAACAGCCTACATTGTGTAACGGTAACACCATTAAGCAAACTCCCCGAGAAGAGGGGCTTCAAACCAGAATAGTAATAACTCCTTATATCTCCTACAAGGATTTTACATCTATTATTCAGAACTAATACTCTAAAGGCAATTCGCTAATACTAAATCCACTAATGCAAACTTTAGTCTTTTACAAGCTAACATCTCAATTGCAAACTTTACAGGAAATACAGTCAAAGTAACGAGTTTGCAAAATAATACAGCATATATATACATCTTTTTTTAAACACTTGATGCAGCAGTGTATCCGAAGGCCTCCACGCATCCAAAAGATTGATCCTTCTGGGTAGTTAGAGGGCGCACAGTACATAACATCTAACCGATTGGACTACTTACTTAAGACTTTAGCATAGGGTAATTTTCGCCGTGAAGGCTAGTGCTATCTATCACTCACTTTGTATATTGCGGACCCAGCTGTTACCGGAACTGGTACTCTAGCAGATTATTGTTAACCGTAGTAGAAACGAGAGTAGAAACGAGAGTAGAGTGGGAACTTATTACCTGCCTAGAAGAGCCAATAACTTTAATTCTAAGTTGTGTCTAGAATCTAGCAAAACTATATAGCGTTTTTTCAGCAAATCGAAAACACCATTCTCAATTGCGTGCTTGCTTAGAGATTTGATACCATTATTAGTGCCAACTATCAAATTTATATTATGACTAAAAGTATAAAAGTAGGTATAAATGTGGTTCTCACTACATCGACGCGACATAAAACCTTTCCAGCAACCAGATACTTTTTCCACAAAGTGTCTGTAGCTGAATATCTACACCATGACTATCAGAGATGAGGGTGGAAGTAGTGAGTATATTCCACCATGACCTTGCAATTAAGGCCATCGACTAATTAATAACTTCAATCACAGCCTCGCTAGATCGTACGGCCCAGAACTCCAATAACCATGTTTCGAAGACGACAGCTACCCTGCACTTTGTTGAGAGCAACGTTCTGCAAGACCGTACGATTGGAGTTTTTGGTGCCATTTCACTGGTTGTGAACAAGATCGTCGGAGCAGGGTATGAAGTCGAGAAAGATGATGATAGGCCAACTGCTAATTGTCCTAGCATATTCTCTACTCCAAGTACAGTACTGAAGCTTTCGGGAAGCGTTGGGATGGCCCTGATGGCCTGGATTATTGGCGCAATCATCTCAACATGTGGTACTCTGGTGATGCTGGAGTTCGGCCTGGCAATCCCAAGGTCTGGTGGCCTCAAGAATTATCTCGAGCATTCGTGGAGCCCCAAATTGCTGATGACTTGCATCTATGCATTTTATTGTGTGTTCCTCCGTAAGTATCTTGCGTTCCAAAGTCTGCGGTCGACGACTGATACTAGGGTTTCAGAGGTCTCGGGTGGCAATGCTATCACCTTCTCCTCATACGTGCTAGTCGCTGCCGGAGTAGAAAAGACAACCTGGATCTTACGCGGCGTTGCCATCGCTGGCGCTATTTTTGCTGTTGGTCTTCATATAGTAGCACCTCGCATCGGACGGCTTCTCCAGGACCTTTTCACAGCTGTGAAGATCTTCACGTTACTGTTCATCATTTGCTGCGGTTTTGCAGCTCTCGCTGGTCATTTGAATATCGAGAAGCCAGATAACTTTTCAAATGCCTTTCAAGGCACTTCTTCAAGTGGATATAGCATCGGAACAGCAATTCTCAGTGTTATGTATTCGTTCCAAGGATATGATAACGTCAATGCTGTAAGTCTGTTTCGTCATCTAGTTTATGTATATGCTAATCCGGTTTCAAGGTTCTCTCGGAGGTCCGCAAACCTCAAAGGACTTTGCGTATCGCTTTGCCTGTTGCCATGGGCTCCATTACCATCCTGTACATTCTAGCCAATGTCGCTTATGTAGGTGTCATGTTGTTACTTTCTTTTGAATTTCCGCTAAATATCCTAATAGTTCGCTGCTGTACCAAAAAGCGACATCATTAGCTCTGAAGTCACAGTTGCTGCAACGTTATTCACCAATGTCTTTGGAGAGTCCGCGGGCACCCAAGTTCTCCCAATTTTGGTCGCCATATCCGCGCTCGGTCATCTCCTAGGGATAGCTTACACGATTCGTACGTCTTGGATCAATACACTCGATTATGACCTAACCGCAATGCTAGCCCGTGTTATTCAGGAACTAGGCAAAGATGATATCTTGCCCTTTCCTACCTTTTTCATGGAAAATCGTCCATTCAAAACGCCTATTAATGCGCTTCTACTGCACCTTGGAGTTACGATATTATTCGTCTGCGCTCCACCAGCAGGCGATGCGTTCAACTTTGTTGTTGGGCTGGCCAGCTACCCGACTGCAGCCTTGTTTGCTGCAATAAGTCTTGGCTTGATGAGGACGCGGTTAAGTAGATACAACAATTGGCAGTCACCTTTCACGACTCCTTGGATGATTATAGGGATCTTTCTCTCGGGGAATATTGTGAGTACTTGTAAAACGCCAAATTGTTCCAATTTACGCTCACATCATCACAGTTCTTACTTATTTTACCTCTGGTACCGCCATCTACTGGGAAAGCAAGCACCTCTCTTCCTTATTGGCTTTCTCCGGTTGTGTCAATTGGTATCCTTGGACTTGGAGCGACCTACTACGTAACCCGATTTGTACTGTTACCTGGTTTATTCAGGTACAGACTCGAAGTTTTAGAGCAAGATCTAAGCGACGGTTCAAAGGTTACACGGTTTCGCAAGAATAAACTACCATAGATAACGAGGTGGAGAATACGTTATCGTAATATAGAACAGACACAAGAAGTAAATGAAATACTTTCAGATTACGCAGTTCAAACGCTCGCGTGATTTCATGTTATCGTTCGTGCATCATAGTGTATGCGCACCTTGAGTATACCAAAGCCGACGTTGATTTGTAAAAAGGGAAACGATCCACAGGATGGATAGTTCAGCTCTTCCAAAATCTCGAGACATAGCGCACCGAAGACGACAAGATTGGTCAACAGCTCGGCGGAGTTCACGATACTTTACGACGAGGTGGGCGATTATATCGGTCAGTTCCCGTTGAGTGAACTACATTCACTTTACCTCAAGATAGTATCTCTGATAAGGCAATTCCAGCCGCGAGAAGAGAAAAGTGCATCGTGCTTAGTTGACAGTAAGTGAAAATAGAAAAATGAATGAAAAAGAGTGTGCCCATAACAGATTGTCACGAGGCAATATTAACTAGACGTGAATGAGTGGCGGGATGTTAATGAGTGTTTGGGTTTTGGAGTGTTGTGGTATATTTTGATATGGGCTTATTTATACTACACGTGACTGCGCTATTGAATCGACTCAACGTGGATGAGTATTTTTTAAACTCCTTACTCATTTCGCCTTGTTCAGAAGTGGAGCACTCCCTCTCTTCACTTTGCATTGGTGGACTCGGCCGGATGTTATTGAAAATCCATTCTGGAATGGGTACAGTTTTAGAGACGCGTCGATTCCATAACGGGCATTACCCCAGAGATATTAACAAGCAGTATTCAGCCTTTCTATAGCTGCAGAGGTATACCTTATCTTAGGGCCTCTCAAAATAGCAGTTGCAATTCTCTCCTATTCCAAGCAGTATTTTCTTAATGTTAAGTAACCGTTAGAACAGATAAATGCTCGTAAGGATGGAAGGAGAGTATATGTTAAGGATAAACTGGGAAGAAAGATAAGGAAGTGGTTTGGCTAGTATTCACTTGATTAAGGCTTAATACAATATTCGTCTGCCAAGCCCATATGTGCTTCGCTTGTCGTGCAAATCGAGAGTCATGTCCTGAAGCCCATACCTTTCCTAGGCCTTGATTTCATTTCTTCCCCTCGGCACTGCTCCATATATTCTCCCTGTGCTTCAACCATGGCCAGCGAACTAGGATGAAGGCTATTCTCAAAGTGCTCAGTAGCGTACAAACTCAGTAGGGTGGAAAGACGCATGATGCCACGTATTAATCAGTTGTATTGCCATCATCTGGATACTCAGCTACCCTTAACTCTCCCCGCCAGCTCGTCAAATATCTCTCCCTTGATCTTATTCCCAAACGCCTCATCATCCTTCCCACGCTCAATGAAGTCAATCCTATTATCCAGTGTCTCAATATCTTCTCGTATCTCAGCCAGTTCCACTGCCTCGGTTTCTTCCACATGGGCTCTTGTCTCTCGCAAGCTCGCGACTTCCAATTCTAGTTCTGTACACCTCTTTTGACACGTCGCGATCTGTTCTTTAAGCTGAGCCACCTCGGCGCGTAACTCTTGAACAAGCAGTGATTCGCCGCTAGCCGGGGCAGAATGCTGGATCAAAGCTTCAAGTTTCTGCAACTTGTTCCAGATCGCACCGGAATCGGCGAGTATTTCTTGACTTCGTTGTCGCTTGCGCGATCGCGTGTTGGGTGGATCGAACGTATTGGATTCATTGTACAAGGGGGCATTCGACACGACTTTATCGTAGGAAGGAGGCAACGGTGCAGGGAGAGTCGTCGCTTTGGCGCCACTGCCACTGAACATTCGCGAGATATCATGGTCTGCGTCAGAGAATGGTTGTAACTTCCGTTGTGCAATTGCTGTGCTCAGAGAATCAAGCTCATCTATAGACAGTGCAGACTCGGGGATGTAGATGCGTAGCTTCGATACATGCGATAGTTCATAAAGGGAAGTGAGGATCTTGCCAGACCGTGGCCTGGCTACTGCAACAGGCTCCTTAACGAGACTTGGTACAAGAATAGTGACGGCATCGGATAGTTGCAATTCGAGGCACGTCGCAGAGGGGAATATATCATCGGGCAGACTTGTTTGGGTGGAACGTTCAAGGGATGTGATGGATGAGGGGCTGATACGGATATTGATGGTCTTGGAGCTGGTCTTGTCCTTGTATCGGATGGGTATTATTATGTCGAAGAGCGCGTATGTCGCGTCAACATGCAACGTGAATCGTATTGGAAGGTGTTCAGGATCAGGTCTCGTCAAAAATTGAGTTGTATTGTTATATTCGTACTCGAGAGCAGCTGTGGCGCCCTCAAGATGGGCCGCCATAGCTGTAGAAAGAAGGAACGCACTGCCGATGCGATTAGCAGACCTAACAGAGGGCCGAGCTTACCCAAAGTCTTCGTCTCCAACGCACCCACAGTCTCAATTCCCAGCGCTTCAACACAAAGCCGGCCTCGCTGCCAGGTGACCTGTGACCTCCAGGTGAACTGTGAAGTCAGCCCCGGACTCCAGGTGAACTGTGAGATCCGAGCAGGTCCCTTCTACACGCCCCGATTATTCCACGGAACGCGTTCGCGTGGGTATAAGTCGGAATTTTATATGGCGGTAGCGCGATGAACGGGCTTTGCGCGATGTTGGGATGGAGAGAGGTAGGGCGTGGCGTAACTTAACATCGTGACGAAATAGAAAGGAGGAAAGATTGGAGAGATTGAGTGGAGATTGAGTCGAATCGACATGATTGGTTTTTCGGAGCATGATTAGTCCGATCACGTGAAACCATCCGAAGATCCTTCAGTTACAAATCGGGACTGATAAGATAACAAGGCAGGGTCAGCGCACGGGCGTCAGCTCTGACGAAATGTCCCAGGCAGCCCAGGTAACAGCTCGCGTCATTCAGGCAAAGACAACATACTACAGTTAATCAGCGTAGGCTCTATCTTGTACGTTACGGTCGTTGAGATATCTAGATACCCCAAGTGAACAAGCGTCTCACCTCAGTTATGAAGGTTGTTGTGTAATCTGTTGCATTGCCAAACCTCTGTCATGCATTCATAATTATTCATTTGCAACAAAATTATTAGTACTTCACGTCGGGCCATCAATGAAACTTTTTAAGTACCCTTTGCAACGCACTATTGCTTACTATACCATTATTCTTTTAGTGCAAGTTTACCATACCATATTCCAAGGATGCAAGGACTAGCTAATCAACATGGCCTTTCCTACCCTGGACCATATAGAAGTCAGCTCGTGACTATTAAACCACGAGTCACCAGTGTTTACGAACAGGGTAGTATTGAAAATGAGCATGGCCTAACTCCGCTGATACAACGTACCTTCCTCTTGATATTTTACCTGAGACACAGGTCGCGCGCGTTGTGTGAGTAGTAAAGCGCTATCTGTTCGTCAGTATCATGCTGGCAAACTATCAGCCCACCATAAAATAATGACTTCAATGATAACAATCCCAGCAAAAGTCATCTCTTAGTCTGATGAGGAACTGGTAGAGCTGGAATCCACTGGTTATGAGTGTTATTTGTTACTGTACCATTGGGAAAGTAAATCGGGGCGGGGTGCAGTGTGGAGTTAGTGTGGGACCAAGCTACGTTGGCGTTACCTTGCTAAGCGTCCTGGGAGGGCAAGTCGAAGCGCCAACTACTCTCAAATATGGAGTTTCGTTTTACACCAGAAGTCTACTTAAACCATCAAATTGATTTCGCTACCTTTGTGTTTCTTCCTTCAAGATCTCAATCTATACACTTGAACTTGACGTTCTTTAAACATACTAGGTCTAGTCTGTTGTCTGTCTTGTAAGTTGCACTTGCTTCTTATCAACCCCTTCTTGACTCTAACTCCTGTCCTAGAAAGCCTGCATTACTGCAAAAATGAAGTTTGAGCGTATGCCCATCGAGATCGAGTCGCCCGAGGAATATGGGTACGACAAGATCAAGTACAATCTCTCGGAGAGCTCCGTTACCGACCAAACCCTTGAGTCACTCAACCTCCAGATACCTAATCTCACACTTCTTTACAATGAGCACCGTGGCGAGACTGAGCTGCGAAGGCTTATTGCTGAAGACGCTAATGTGAGCGCTGATGATGTCCTTGTCACAGCAGGCGCCGCTGGGGCACTCTTCATCATTACCACCTCTCAGCTGGCTAGTACACCCACTTCGGACCCTCACCATCTTGTCGTGGTGCGTCCTAACTATGCTACCAATCTGGAAACACCCAAGGCTGTGGGATGCGAGATCTCATATATCGATGTCACTTTTGAGAATGGTTTTCAGCCCAACATCGATGACATCGAGGCTTCTATCAAATCAAACACTCGACTCGTCTCTGTAACATGCCCGCACAATCCTACCGGCTCTACTCTTTCTAGAGAGGCACTCGACAGGCTTGTTGCTATCACAAAGGAAAGGGGTGTCTTGCTACTCGTGGATGAGACATACCGAGACATCGCCTTTGGGGAGAAGCTTCCCGTTGCGGCATCTTTGGGTGATCACGTTTTGTCTGTGAGCTCACTTTCGAAGTCTTTTGGAATGCCTGGAGTTCGCATTGGCTGGCTGATCACCACCAACAAAAGACTCCAAGAAACGTTCCTAGCTGCAAAAGAGCAAATTTCCATCAGTGGTAGCGTCATCAACGAGTGGATTGCCATTGATGTCCTCTCTCGGCGCCAGAAGATCTTGGGTGATACAACATCAGAGATGAAGATCCGACTACAGATGGTTGAGTCGTGGATACAAGATGAGGAGCTTTTGGAATGGGTCAAGCCTACAGGCGGCGTTGTGTGCTTTCCTCGGATTAAAGAGGAACCCAAGGGAGGACTGGCAGCATTCTACGAGAGACTGCTCAAGAAGCATGCTACCTATGTTGGTCCTGGTCATTGGTTCGAACTTTCTGATAGTTTCTTCCGCCTTGGGTATGGATGGCCTACGCGTGAGGAGCTTGAAGGTGGTATGAAAGCTATCTCAGCTGCCCTACGAGATGAGTAGAGAATCAATAGCCTGTACTGTAACCATCGCAGTTCACCGACAGCTCATACCACTTATCTAGCTATAAGCAAATAGAGATAGAATTCTAGAAGCATAGTATTACCTGCTCTATGCCGAGCTGATGTGATGATTTTACTTTCGGATTTAGTGTCAGTTAAGCAAGTAAAGATAAAAGCCTTGTGGCTTTGAGAAATAGTTACATTCCTATTGGGTTGCCAGCATGAAAGTACAATTATACAAGCATCACATTGCCTCCAGTCTCAAAGCTAAGTTCTATCCCATCCCTATTTGAGTTCCAGCGGCTCTTTAAGATCTTTAGGACAGTCGAAATATTTCCAAATCCCCCGCATTCTTGGCTCATTCTAGACAGGAGCGAGTGAAAATAAATCTGGTGTTCGCCCTCAGCCATGCACCCAACAATATACAGAGGCCAGACAAGGCCCTGGAGGGGGATGGATCCGGGCCAGTCCCGCAGTATATTAACAGTCTCACAGACTGTGTCCTTGATTTCAGGAAGCGATGGCCAGGGACCTGAGACTATAATACTCGACAAGACCAATGATCCGAGTGCAAAGATGTGTGAAACCCATGTCGCCTGAGGAATGTTACTGCCGCTCTATCAAAATGTCAGTGGTTAGCTACTGAGGTCTGAGTAGTCTTAGCACTTACTTCAGCAATCTGCTCCAGTTCAGTGATACCATCTCGCAGTCTCTTCTCTATATCTTGACCTTTCCTTACTAATTCGGGCACGCTCAATCGTCCTTGTTCCTTCACATGATTCTTCCAGGTTTGGAGGTGTGCGAGATCGCCAATTGCAACCATGACCCAGTTATAGCAACCCATCAAATCCGCCATTTCAAGACTCGACCCTTCAAGCCATTGGTTATACGGAATCCGTGGTACACGCCCTGTCGACACACATGCCAAGATATCGAACCGCAACGCTTCGGCTACAAAGAAGTCAAAGTCCGATTGTGATTGTCGATGGCTGCTGTCACAGCCAATCCCTGCTGGGGATGGTAAATGCTGAAGGAGAGATTCTGGTTCGTACATGCTGAGAATAGCAGTGACCGCATCGAGGTGGGGAAGCCAGTCGTATTCAGCTCCATTGAAAACCTATCATAGTTGCCAAAGAAGATTAGAATACATTTAGCAAAGCTAGCTCTCCCCATTAATCTAGTTATTACCTCAAAGCTTATCAGTGTCAAGCTAGCAGCGACGAATTCAGCCAGTTTCAGTTTGTCACTAAGCAGCATCCTGGTCTCGGTGTGTTGCGAAACCTCACACAACTCTCTTAGTGCTTTCGAATGAAATCGGAGGGCATCCTGATTATAGCAGTCCCTTTGCCTTTGAGGTTGCAACGCGTTTTGGTGTAAAGTGGACAGTGCCAGCGCTGCGTAGGTGAGAGAACCGCCATTGGCGAGAAACAAGAGGAGCCAGCCTCTGTTTCCTATACGAGAGCCAAGACGAAAGTATGGAAACTGCCAATGAAATACACGGTCGAGATAGTACATGATTAGAGCTGCTGATTTGGGTTGCAAGACGCAGGAAGGAATGGGAGACTGCGCGGGCTCTTCCTCTTGGAGTGAGTGTCGAGTATGTCGAGCATCAGCAGGCGTATTGGGGCCCCCAGCCACAGTGCATGCATCGTCTGCGACATGTCCCAAAGGCGACAAAGATGGATGTTCGACAGCTTCTCGTGCCGGCTGTGTATGTATCTGTGTCTCGGCTTGTCTCGGTGGTGGCAGAGACTCTCTTACTCCGGTATTGGTCACATCACCCCGTGGTTTCAAGCCCCTTCGAAGTTTCTGAAGATTCGTCTTAACAGCTTTCTTGATCCGCTTCAACTCCTGTCGCTCTGCAGCCGATCCATCCATCCACACAGGCTTAGAGCCGTAGCCATGGCATGGAATGCATCGGTCTTGGCACTCCCTGCACGCCGGGGTATGTAGGTCACATTTCCGATGTCTGAGCTTGCAAGTCCAGCATCCGCTCGGGAGAGATTTCATGGCGGTCAGCCTTTCCTAACAAACCTGATATTGCGATGCTGGGAGAATAAATGGAGACTTCGAGATCGTGGAGTAGTTTTTACAGGCGGGGTTTCTCCTGCTCCACCATTTTTAGTTCAACAAATCACAGCCCATTCCGAGCTCAAGATTGGGAGGCGCTTCGACTTGCCTTCCCAGAAAGCTTTATTTGCTGTAGTAATACACAGACTGCTTTACATAATAAATTGAGGCGTTCAAACTAAATGAAGCTCGATTAAACGTGATGGGACAAACGTTATTGAGCTGCAATATTATTGACAAATTGAGACGCACCAAATCACGTCTCTGCCCGAGATCTTGCTTTACCTGCGCAGACTGCACTCTCGCTCGCGTAAATAGGTGAACATGTGTATTTAATATAGTCCAAGATATAAAACAATGCTTCAATAAAATAATACAGTCTCAAATGTTGCGTTTCTGCAGAGGAAAGGCAGAATCAGCATCGCTGCCCAGATATCTCCCAGGAATCTCAGGTATTTCTCACAGCGGCAGTAAACTGAGAGATGCCCCACAAATCTCAACCCTACCTGATGTATCCAACAGTGCAAGGAACAGGTCGCTTCTCATCACTCCATGGGAACGCCTCATTCGAACTCAATAATAATCTCAGGTGCGCCCTCAAACTCAGCAGGCATTCTATGCACTATGGACCAATAGTTTTGGTCGTAAATTGGATTACCCGCACCACCATATCGACCAGCGAATGTGATCTCCGGCGTGGGACTCGCATTTCCCGAGACAGAGATCGAGATACCTTGAATATCAGCCCACGATTGGACATCTCTCTTCGCAACTGAGGGAGAGACTGCGAAGGTGAAAACAGAACTGCTGGTACCCTTAGGGTAAGTCACCTTTAGCTTCTTTGGCGAGACTTCCATCAGGACGTGGGCCTCGGTGGAACGGAGCTGAGCTTTGTATCAGTAAAGCCATAGGAATAAAATCTGAAGCTGTATCAACTTACGCTAAGCCATCCGATGTTATCATCTCCATAAGCCCAATGAGCAACAGCAGGATGGAACTGGCCCTTGTTGTTCGACGGTCCGTTTGCACTCTTGGTCCGATACGACTGAGCTCCGATCATCAAAGACTTGCTGAGCCACGTCGTAATGTTGCGATCATCAAGGTCGTATGGCGGATAATAGGCCTTGCCTGTATATGTTCTCTCGCCATCAAGTGTCTTTAGCGACTCTTTAAGCTCATCAGAAAGCAACGAGTTGTGGAATTCTGAGTGGACGGCAATGAGTGGTGCCCAAGCCCAGTCACGGGCATGACTCATAGCTTCCGGGTACTGCCATACACCCGCCTCCTTTCTACCGATAATGGGTGCGAGAAAGTGAGATAGGATGCCGAGGGACTTGGTCATGTCGAACGAGTAGGAACGGTCCCACGGGCCAGCGAGGTTTCGCATCTGTGGATTCCAGAGTTGTGATGTGTAATTCCAAACACCACGGAGAAGATCAGGACCTCTTTGGGAAAGAATACTATCTTCATGACCGTACTTACACCACAGCGTAAGACCAAATAGTGAGATACCGGTGTAAGTCGCTGAGTTGAACTCAGAAAGGGTGCCGTGTAAGTCAAAGAGATCGATAATCTTCTTAGCATAATCCTCCCCAGCCTGTGTCATATTGTCGTCACCTACTTGGCGACCGGTCCAGCTTGTACCAATGGCGCGCATGATTGCAGGGTTGCTGTAAGATGGATAAAGATTATCTCCATTGACACCACCTTCTCTGTACGAGTCGCCAATGCTGCAGTTGTATAGACTTTCGAGCATAAGCCCCTTCAAATCGTCAGAGAGCAGGTCTCCGAACTCTTCGTATATCGTGATGAAGCTGAGGCCTACGAAGCCACGCCAGTTCGGGTCCCATGATCCGTACATACGGGCAGGATACCATGGTGTGCCAACAGTTGGCTCCTCCGGCTCTCGCGTATAGCCGCCATACCACAAGTCTTTGGGGTTGTCATGTTGGTCCTTGATAACGTAGTTTATGACATCCTCGGCCCTCGAAACATCACCGTCGCCGTTCCGTGCAAGAAGTCCGACCGCATACCATGTAGAGGCCAATGTCTCATGGTTCATGGCAGCTTTAGATTCGAGGTCATAGAGCTGTTTCATCCTAGGGTCGTAAAACCTGTCCATCCACTCCATCGAGTCTTCAACCATCGCTTTAGCCTCTCCGGATAGGGCCTGTGACCGTGTAACATGCTGAGAAAGAATGCCCAGTAGACAGGTATATACCCAACTAGACACTTTCATATTGGCGGCAAAAATTGTAAAGAGTTGAAATAATTCTTTTGCCTGATTTAATAAAGAAGATGGCAAAACTGAGTAATGATGTTTAGCTACCGCGGTAGACCATAAGTGATCTGAAGCATCGCCAAGGAGCGAGGCGGACATTACATATTTGTATTCACTGCTCTTGCTGTTAAGATTCACTGCGCAACTTGTACTTCTGTGTTTTCGTCCCCTGATCAAAATCCCACTTCAAAAAGAAAACCACCTGTGATTGATTACACATGAGCCAATCAGCGGTTGTCACACGTTGATTTCAATTGTACGCGTTGTTTGCTGGAGTTCGAAAAAAACTGAAGAAAGGGGTTGTCACCTGGCGCTAGAGCAGGAGTTCATGCAGAAAAACTGTCATCAGGAAAATTTCTACTTGTCCTTAATTGTTTCGTGATCAGTGCACTCCGTGTCGATCCCTCACTTGCTCCTAATTAATGCGAAACCTCTGGGTTAAGCATGGCTTATGATTGACAGGGGTATAGAAACAGCGATACTACCTAGTATCATGCGTTCTAGAAGAAACGGGACGGAAACAACAGCGGTCTTAATGAGTTTAGGTATGCGACTAGGTCGCGTGATGGTGGGACGGATCCGGACTGATGTCCCCCAGCACGTGGCCAATGGCAGCAGGCACATTCCGCCACATAGGGAAGATTACTTGCAAAAAAGAAAAAAAGTAATCACCAGTGCATAAGACTTGGGTACTTCATTTTAAAAAAAATTATCACTTTAATAAATAAGAAATAACAGGAGCATAGTTTTCTTGCAGTGAAAATGGACTATACGGCTATGCTAATAATAACCACTGAGCCTACAGAACCGTTGTCCATGTAACTGCCCTACTCCGTAACAGCGTTAACACACCTAGGGGAAGGTGTTCTTGGTTTACAAGACGCAAACCTCCATAGTCGCGGCGCAACACATCCCGATACATCTGCAATGCCCACCGAGCCTCTTTAGTCTTGCTATCTGTCTCATTCGCAGCGCGTCCCAATTCGCTATTCAGAGCCTGCAAAACATCAGGGTCCATCTCCGGATTAGTAGCAGATGGAACAGCCTGTAGGGCCAGATAGGCCTGCTTTAAAGCACTACTCGTGAGTTCCCTGTGCTTTGCGTATTCCTCAATGCTGAAGAAGTTTTCGAGCTCTTCAGTCGTTAGAACATTCTTGAAGGCTTCGGAGCCGACGGTCCCGATAACCCATGATCCATCGACAGCTGCTTTGATGCGGCTATCAACATTTTCCAGACCGTCGAAGGACTTCATGTATCGTCTATATCTCTTGTTCTCCGCATTGAAGAAATCTTGGATAATTGATTCAGGAGACTTCTTCGCAATACTC
Organism: Fusarium compactum; assembly: GCA_037577415.1. Classification (NCBI taxonomy): domain Eukaryota; kingdom Fungi; phylum Ascomycota; class Sordariomycetes; order Hypocreales; family Nectriaceae; genus Fusarium; species Fusarium compactum. Next base: position 3,320,009 of record JAYGOP010000008.1, read on the forward strand.
TCCCGAATCGTCAGTATAGGCACGAAGGGATTTCGTAGACCGAGTCCTCCCAGACGCTCGGGCAAATGGACGAAGGCATCAGGTACATCTACCCCAAAACGCTCTTTTATGATGTGCTTGACGTGATTGACGGCTCCATGCCTGTTTTGTGAAGAAACAGATGTCTCATCGAATAGGAACTTTTGCATCATCTGATAAGTCTCCAAGATACTGTCAACATGGTGCAGTCCAAAGCAGTGTGCTGGTTCGCCGAAGGTATGGCTAAAGAATCGCCCCATGCAGCTGTTCCATGTTTGAACCCAGTCCAGTACACTTTTGCATCCATTCAACTGCTTCTTCAGCTGTTTCATATGTCGGTCGACTTCCTCGTGGTCGATCATCCAGACTCCTGACTGAGGATCAAGTGATAGATGTCCCACTTTGACTGGGCCCTCGGGCAAGCTGTTTGCAATATCGGCATCCCTTTCGTTACCATCCCTTGTGATGTACACCGACCCGGTTTTACTCTTGTTGAAGGTAAGACCAAGGATGTTGGCATATTCATTCATAGCAGCCCAAGCCCTCTTGCATTGCACTGGCTCACCACATAACCAAAGATCATCGTGAAGTCGGTAGAGTAGCATGCCATCCTGCTGGTTGACAACAACATCCATGACAAAGAGAACAAGCTCACCAAGGAGCTTCTCGGGAGCATGAGCCATAGGCACTCCACGGCGGCGCACTCTGGGGCTGCCCATTAATGGAGAGTCTGAAGAGGACTGCACGATGAGAGGCGCTTGAAGAACCTTCTTAAAGAAGGCGATGGCATCTTCAGTGTAGCCAAAGAATCGCATCACGGCAAAGATGGTAGTGTGAGATAGGCCTGTAGCGAACCACTCCAGGTCCGTCTGTACCAATGCGACTTCACCTTTTAATGTTTTGTGTATGGTTGTCTCCGTTGCGAGTGTTCGCAGAAGGCGCTGTTTAATGTTGGGCTTGTGGGAGTTATCTTGTCCGTCCGTCGGATCGGTATAACCACCGGAACCAATCGTCTCAACACTCTCCGGCAGTTGGGACATGAAGAAAGTATTTGTATACTGCGCTCTTCTTTCGTTCTTGACATTGGAAGTCGCAGTGGCGCCAGAGGACAGATAATACACGCGGCGTAGCTTCTCATCGTGACTAGGCTCTGACTCGGTGTGCCACTTCCAAAATGTATCATCTTGAAGAACGAAGCTATTCAAGGCCGCTTTGAGAGCAACGCAACACTGAATACCAACGTAGTGGATAAGGATTGCTTGCAATACGTCCTCATCCATCCATATTCGGTATTTTCCGTTCAGCTGTTGTCTTGGAAGAACAGGAACTGTATGTCATCGTCAGCCATCCGTCCCTCGGTCATAGATGGGGTCCTGTTCAGAGCTGAAAATAATCAGCCATAGGACTTACTGCCAAATTCACCGGCATCCCATTCCCAGGTGTCAATATTAGAAAATCGCATATTGAGAACATCAGCGATTTCTTCCAAAACCACCGGTTGCTCGAGAAGGTCCCGAAGAATGGCCTGTTTCTGGTCACTCAGCAGGTCCTCAGCGAGAAGCCCATTGATGCACCATTTGAGTGTCGCAGAGTCGAATGGCGCTTTCTCACCAAAGATCCGTTGGCAAGAATCACCGATTGTCTTCCTGAGAGCTTTAAGTGACTTGGCACTCTCTTCATCTTCGCCCTTGAAAAGCTCATTGAGGTAGAGGTCAATCTCGACTTCATCGGTCTCCAGTGGGTCAAAAACCACCTGCTCGAACTTGTCGCACAGCTGCTGTAGCCTTTCCTTCTGACGGTCCAGAATCTCAAAGGACTCTTCCTCCGAAGCTTCACGGCCACTGACAGAGGCAGTCATCCATTCCGTTATCAGGCGAGCGTATAGATGACCCAGTGCTAGTTTCCGACTTGGTACTTCCAGGTGCGATCGAAGAAGGTCTTCATGGGCTTGCATAAAGTCCTTCGGTACAGATACATCATATTTGGACTGAGTCAGCCAGTGCTTGATATTCTTCACTGCAGGGCTTTGAGACGCCTCAGGATTAAGGCTCCGGACACCCTTGAGAAGGATGTTAATTCTTGCAAGTTGGTCTTTTTCTTGATCAGCATGTTCCAAGACTTTGTCCTTTCGTGCTTCGTGGATGGTGCGCTGCTTTTCTAGTTCATTGATCTTAGTGCGTGTAATCCCACTAAGGGTTTGCGAAAGTGCTGAAAAGGATGATGTCATTTTTGCTAGTGTCTGTTAAGCTGTGGGCTATTGGTAAAAGTCATTTATGCAAAATACATATGGAGCATTGTTGGCAGTAGCTCGAGCAATGAAGAGAAGGATTGGAAAATCACTTTATAATCGGTGCAGTTCGTTTAGTTATCAGGATCAATGCCCAGAATTGCCGCTTCATAAATACAGCAACAAATGGAGAGCGGTGTGAGACTGGATCAGGCAGGCAGTCTTGGCAAAATAATTGCCAGGTGGACAATCTTAGGGTGGAGAGAATTAGTGAACAAAAGCCCATCCACTTGCGCTGAAATACCGTGAAAAAGTGAACTACCCATCTAGAATCACCACGCTAGTGAATGGGTACGTTGAATCTTATCCGACATTGGGCAAAAGAATTTCAATAGTAAGCACTAACGCAGCATAAATATTATGAAGGAGACATTACGGATCTATTTACGTATCCCGTGCTGAAATGATATTCTTTACAATCTCCGCCGCCCGATCCAAAGCCGTCCCGAAACGCTCTGCACCATTGGCTGGACTAACAAAACACACTTCAACCCTATTGTTTATTAGCAAGTGCATTCATCTTATGAGTATAGAGACTCACGAATCATCAAACACGGTATAGTTCATCCACACAGACTCTGGATGCGGCATGGTGAAGCCAGGATCCTCTGCTAGCTTTGTTTCAACCATGGTTTGCATTATCAGTTGCGGATAGCCTCTCTTCCAGACCGGATCGGAAAAGAGTTCTGGTATCTCTTCATCCTTCTGATCCTGCGACATAACCTCAATCACGTCCATCAGTCTGAAGTAGTTGCGACCCTCGGTGCCTTTGGCGATTTGCGCATTACACTGGCGCGCCGCTTCTAGGAGTTTGGCCCGTGCCTCGTGCCGGGGCACAGCTTCGTCGAGAGCGGCGTCGCAAAAGTCCATGACGGACTTGAGAACAACCTGCACAATCTCTGGGCGGCCAAGGTGGAAGTGCGCCGTCGATACTGTTTCCCAACTGGCTGGAAGGTGGCCAAAGTACAATCGGCTGGCTAGCTGGATTGTCAGGTCAACGGTCGCTTTGATAGGTGCCGAATTGCTAAGCATGAGCGTTTTGCCAAACGAGTTGATGAGATGCGGGACGTATTGTTTTGCGGAGGTGATGGCAACATAGTCCTTACGGAGCACCCCAATCCGGCTATCAATGTCTTCTGTCGTCACCAAGGGTATCTCGTTGAGACTGTCTGGATCAACAACAATTCCTTCTGCGGCGTTCTTGGGATCAAGCGTGGTGATGGCATCTTGTAGCCTCTGAGATAGCTGAGAAACCGTCATCAGGTCAATCATGGAGTGTTCGAAGATAGTTGCCGAGCGTCCATTGGCTGTGACGATAATTTGGGTGCATTTGTCGTGCCAACGGTTGAACGAGTCGCCGATGTAGCCAGAGCGGACTCGCTCTTCGCGTGTAACGGGGCTATCGTCGTCAAGACACATGACGAATACAGACGCTTCAATTATTTCGAAATAAACTGCATTCGCGCTGGTCAAGGCGAGTAACTGCTGTCGGTTCTAAAAGAGTGTCAGTCAAAGCATCGAAGGCCAAAAGGTCACTTACCGATCCCCAAGAATCGCGATTGTCAGTGGTCAACATGCCAGCCCAAGACTTGTCTGTCAGGTTCAAATCGAGGATTGACTGGTAAGCTGCCTTGAGTATGTCATATGAAACCGGCATGCCTTGTTGCTGCAGGGAGACTTTGAAGAGATGTCCTCTTCGCAGTACAGCAACGTACTCATTGCCTGGATACTTCATCATCTTGTCACAGTCCATATTGGGCTCTCGTACAGCATTGAATAGCCAGGATAAAGAGTGCCCACAGTTAGCCCTGGTACCAAGGAAATCAGGTTCCAGTCTGCCTGCGTCACGATCGGCCTTGAATTCGCACAGCGCCGTAGTCAGAACAGCCGCCCGCTCCGCCTGGGTGTGAGGAGTCGGGCTGTCAAAGTGCGTTCCCAAGAAGTTACCAAAGGGTGCTAATGGATAGCGACGCTTGAGATGCAAAGCCTTAAGAAGTAGGTCTGCGATCCAGCTTTCCACGTTGGGATCATCAGCCTTGACACGTAGCTTATTGTAGAGCCTGCGGCCAAGACTATCCGGTGCCGCGAGGGCCAGGGCCTTGCGACTGAGCTCGGAGTATTCTTCTCGTGTGTGAGCGAAGTGACCAACGCTATTGAGAAGGTCGTCAACGGCCTCATCCAAGTCGACCAGCGGATATCTCGGTAAATCCTTGCATGTTCGGCAACAATAGAAGTCATGGTTGGTTTGGACTTTCTTGCTTGTCGATTGGGATCGTGGCTCTTGTACTTCGAGCCCAGAGTCCTTTGGCCGTGATTGACGGACCTCATCGGGAACCAGCTTAGATCGCAAGGCAACTGTGGTACTCAGGGCCGTGATGCTGCCAGCACCGCTCAATTCCGATGTCTGTAGATTGACTTGGAATGTGCGCACCATCCAATTTTTCAACTCAATGCTGACGAGGGAATCGAGTCCAATCGTTGCCAAAGACTGATCAACACGAATCTCATCGACAGGCCGGTCGAGGAAGACAGCAAACTTGGCGAGCGTCGCGTTTTGGATCACCTCCTCGGCTTCAGCCATGGTCTTCACACCAGCCAGTGCCTCCGCGAAGTCGACCTTGTTTGCTTTCGCACCACCACTGGTCTTCTTCTCCAGTGTATTTGGTAGTTGACTGAAGACAGGGTTGTCAAGCAAGTACTCATCATTGGCTTCCATCATTGACTGGCGCGTGACTGCTTGAATCGATTGGTGTAGACCATCCTTCTGAGCAGAATCAGTCATGATGTATTCGAAGTTGGCGAAGAATTCGTCAAAAGAGATGTCCATGACACTGTTTTGTCTAAGACTGGCCCTGATAGTACTGATTGCTGTCTCGTTTTGGGATGCCTCTAAAGCGCCATGTGCATCAATCGAGACAGCGCCAATGTTGAGAGAAACATACTGCGTATGCGGGTGGTCGGCGTGGGCGCGCGCGAACGCGTCTTGGAAACCATTGCCAGCTGCATAGTTGGACTGACCAGACTTTCCGATCACAGACACGATAGATGACAGTGCCACAAAGAAGGCCAAGTCCGGGCTGGCGAAATACTTGTCAAGGTTGATAGTTCCAAAGATCTTGGGCTGGAGTGGTTGCTTCCATTCGTCAACAGTCATTTGCGAAAATGTTCGGTCCTAGATTGTGTCAGCTCAGATTATCGTATCGGTCATTGCGAATCATGGCAACTTACCCTCAGCGCCAAGGCGCCCTGCACAACGCCTCTAATAGGAGGCAGCGTACTGCAAAATGAGACAGCTTCCCTCATTTGTTCCTCGTTGGTGATATCACATTTGATCAGATGAAGCTTTGCCCCATGCGCTTCCACTGCTTCCACGTGTTTACGTCTCGTCTCATCGTCAATGGTGCGTCGAGAGAGAGAAACAATATGACCGGCTCCCCGGGCGGCGAAAAAGCGACGTATTCGCGAAGGTAAATCTCCCAAACCTCCTGCCACGATGTAGGTACCATCCTTCCGGAGTCTAAGAGGTTTCGGCTTTGCTGGTAGACATTTGACTACTGACGTAGGCTGCGCCTCCAGAACAATCTTTCCTATATGTTTTCTTGCACTCATAAGTCGGAAAGCATCCTCGACCTCTTCGATGGGATAGGTATTGATTGTCTGCACCGGACGAAGTAGGCCTGACTCAATGAGTTTGACGATCTCGCCCAGCATTTGGTATACCTGCTTAGGCCGTCGTTGAGCCAGAGTGACGAGGTCAAAAGCAATGAACGTGATGGACCTCTCGAATGCTGCCATGCTCAAACGAGAGTCTCTTTGCATCTCAATCTTCCCCATTTCGATAAAGATACCTAAAGGTTTGACACAGTCAAGACTCTCCCTCAGCATCTCTCCCGTTGAATTGTTGAGCACAACATCCACACCCTCGCCGTTGGTAAGACGCATGATACTCTGCTTGAACGAACCAAACTGGCTAGAATAGATGTGGCTTTCAGGAATGCCGTAGCCGTCCACGAGAAACTGTCGCTTCTCACGGCTTCCAACTGTACAGAAGATCTCGGCCCCAACGGATTGGGCAAGTTTAATCGCCGCTTGACCAACAGCTCCAGACGCAGAATGGATGAGAATAGATTGACCCTCCTCCAGGCGAGCCAAGTTCCTGATGCATTGATATGCGGCAGTATACGCATAGCTTATTGATGCTGCAGTAGTGTTGCCTATCCCGCTCGGTATCTTGTGAACAAGGTGTCCGTTGACGCGCGACAGGTTGCTGTATGGCTGAGCACCGAAGCCCATAACGATGTCTCCGATCTGGAACAAGTCCTTCATATCGTCGCTGACGGCTGTAACAACGCCGGCAAACTCGCCAACCATTTCCGCATCGGAATCTGCTTGTCCCATGGCCACGCACAGATCCTTGTAGTTAAGACCGTAGGCTTCGGGCTTAACTTCAATCTGACCAGCTCCCAATTCGGTCGACAAGTCACAATCCACAAATCGGAGGGAGCTTAGCAAGCCGGGAGTAGCTACTTCAAGCTTGAGAGTCCGGTCACCTTGATGAATGGTAGTCTCTGTCTCAGCTTCAGTGACGGCATCCCAGCTACTACGAGCCCACTTCAAGAACGTCGCGTCTGGAAATACCCGAGGAATTGAGAATCGGCCATTTTCCAACACGAATTCAGGCTCAATAGATTTCTGATCGTGTGTCCTTGGCCAGAAGCACTTTCCTAGGATCTCAACCACTGCCTTCCCGATCACCTCTGGGTCACAAGCAGGATCTCGAATGTCAAGATTGACAAACCCATTGTTGCCACTTTCACGACGCAGGACCCGTGTGGTTGCACTGACTACGCCTTTGTATCCTGTAGACACAGGGTCGGCGGTGTTTTGAACGACAACCCAGAGGATCTTGGCTTTCGAGGCAAGAAGAGCATTGAGGGTCTTGAAAAACTGAGGTTGGGGGTCAAGGAGTAAAGGTGTCTCAGCGCGATCAACAATCAAGTAGACCGTGTCCTCACTGATGGATAGTTCATCCCAACTGGTTATATCAACGTTGGGTGAGATAGGCTTGATATTGTTGGAAATCTCAACAATGCCATCATCGGGAACATCGCTGATAAGAACAATCCTGTTGGTGTCTGCAGCATGTCCGTTGGTCAAGATGGGCACAGCTTTTGAAACCATCATGCTGTTTCGCGCGACATGGATTCCTCCAAAGCCATTCCTTGACAGTATAGTGTCCCACTGCTCTCGATACATGAGCGCAGTGTCATCTCGGAACTCGTCCTCGTGAGCCCACCATCCTGATAGTGTGCCAAATATAAGACCTATGACCGCTCCTTTAGGCGAGTTTTCGACAAGGATGAGGCTTCCACCTGGGCGAAGAAGCTTTCGTACATGTCCCATTGTAACATCCATCCGCTTCGTCGCATGCAGAACGTTGGATGCCACGATAACATCGTATGACTCCGGCTGGAAGCCTTGTTTGAACGGATCCCGTTCCACATCCAGTGTCTTGAAGTCCATGTATGACTCCCAGTCAGCGAATGTGGCGCGAGCCTCTTCAAAGAAGCCGCTTGATATATCCGTGTAGGTGTACTGCTCAATGGGTAGACCATGACCAGCGATTCCACCTAGAAGTCGCTTAGTGCAGCCTCCTGTTCCGGCACCAATCTCCAGAAAGCGAAGACGCGGATTCTTGAACGTGAGAAGCTGAAGATATGCAACTGCAGCTTCGTAATCGCCGCTGAAGGTTCCACCCTCGTAAGCCCGTATTAGGAGATTTCCCTCGAGCATGACACTCAATGGATCGACTGTACCACTTAGAATTCTTGGGAGGGCCCTACCAACGCGTGCAAGCAGTTGTAGCTCGGGTGCCTCGGTCAAGGAATCAATCCGATTCAGTATGTCGACTTCCTCCTCCAAGCTCAAGCCTGACATGATCTGGTTGTAATAGTCAGAGTTGACCCATTTGTTCATCCATCCGAGATACTTGACAAGATGAGGGCTAGTGATCTCAACCTTGTTAGCCTCGACGTAACTCAGTGCATCTCGGATCCAGATGGATGCTGCTTGGTCAGCTATACGAAAGCTCTCCTCAGCTTCAGCAGCGGAAACCTTGCTACCTTCATAGTTGTATGTCATGTTCTCGTCCAACCCAAGTGTGGTAGAGAGAAAGTGGGAGAATGATGTTTCCGTCATAAAATCTGCATCCAAGTTCCACTCTAGCCGGTTCACCTTATCCTGGATGAAAGGTCGATTTTCATCTTGGTGTGCCTCGCCAATTGCTCTGAGGTTGACCAGAAGCTTGATGACCGGCCTGAGCTGCCCATCGGCCTCTCGTTGAAACACCCAAGACTGACCTGTAGATGCCTTCAGGCCATCAGGTTCAATCTGCATGGCAGCAGTGAGGCTATCGCCTGCTCGTGCCGAAATATTGGCATTGATCTCCAACAGGGTTATCTTGGTAGGCACGCAAGGAGCGTTAGAGACGAACTTCTTGAAAAGCATGCCGCTGAGTTGATGAACAGCATCGAGGGTGATTGGGTGGATGACATGAGGTCGGAAAGAGCGGTATGGCATCAAGGTAGCCACGTCCGGGATGATGATGTCGAGAAGACCTTGTTTGTTGCCGTATTTCAGAGAGTCGATGGGGCTAAATGCACCATCCCATTGGTTGCCAGTGAGCTTAGCAAACTCATAGAACTCGGACTTTGTCATCTCCATGTTGCAACTCTGGCGAGCACCATCGAGAAGCTGCATCGACTCTTCTTTGAGCAAGTCTGCTTCTCGCGTTCCGTTCACCTCATCAACCTCAGTGGTCTCGTACTCAACCGCGATTTCGCCAGAGCAGTGCTCGGTCCATGATCCATTTGAATTGTCATATGACCAGATTCGGAATGACTCCCAGCGACTCCCTTCATATTGACGTGAACTGGACATGCTCAGTTGAACTTCAACTTCACCAGATTCCTCGTCATTGTCCGATTCGTCGAGGACAATGGATTTCAAAATAACTACATCACGAAGGATGAATTTCGAGATCGACGCCTCAACGTCACGCAACTGCACAAGCTGCTTCATTGCCTCTATAGCCATGGTGAGGTAGCCTGCACCTGGATACAATGTGAAGCCCTCGACTACATGATCGCGCAGCCACGGCAAAGCGTCCAAGTTGATGTGGTATCTCCATCGGGGCTCGTGAATGCTGCTCGCTGGGTCTAGTAGACCGAGTAGATCATGCGGTGCAAACTTTCGAAAGCGGTGAGACTTGCTGAGTCGAGATTCGTGCCAGAATGGGGACAGGTCCCACGGGTATGATTGGAGATCCCTGATAATCTCAGGCTCTGACTCATCAGCCATCTTGAGCACGGCTTCCAAATCGACCTTGAGGCCCAGCTCGAATGCCTTGCCGACAAGGGACAAAACTGTCTGTATAGCGTTTTTGTGACGCACGAGAGCGGAAAGGTATTCCGATTTGAACTTTTTGCCTCCGGTTTGTGCGAGTATTTGGCGGGAAGGTCCTGCTAAAGCTGAATGAGGGCCGACTTCAACGAAGACGCTTGTATCCGTCCCCGGTTCGGATCTCAACTGGTCATCCCTCAGCAACACCAACGCCTGACTAAACTTGACTTGGGAGACCAGGTTTTCAGTCCAATAGTCGGCGCCGAAGGCTGTTGACTTCGTTGCGCCGGTAACGCTAGAGTAGAATATGACACCGTCTCGTACATCAGAGGATTCGATATTTCGCATCGCTTCGTGGTAATCCTGAGCGACTCGCCTCATATGATGCGAGTGATATGCAGTATCGACCTTGAGTTTCCTGGTAAAGACTCCCTCGGCATCAAGTAATGACTTCAGTTCTTCGATGGCATTCAAGTCACCCGAGATTGTGCTGCTGGCTGGGCTGTTCACACAGGCTACACTGACAGTTCCAGCTGTGACCTGCTCAATGTATCGCTGCACTTCCGCTTCTCCAAGAGAGACTGCCATCATGGATCCAGGCACTTCAGCCACTGCCTTGGCTTTCGAGGACGCGACGCCACGGTGATAGGCACTATTGAATGTTAGTTACGTCATCGCGTAAGCTATGCCATTTGACTCACACGAGGATTGCATTTTCTCTGCTTAAAGCGCCGGCAGCATAGGCAGCAGCAACTTCACCAGAGCTATGACCAACAACCCGACTGGGTCTTATAGAAAAACTCTCTAGCAGATCGACAAGCGCAATCTGGATTGCCGTTGTCGCAGGCTGGGATATCTCGGCCTTGCCAATCCGCGACTGACTCTCTCCTTTGAGTAGCTCGTCAATGAGACTCCACGAACCTCCCTCGTGTCGGATGATATCGTCCATAGCACATATTGACTGTCGGAAACATCGTGACGAGCTAATGAGCTCACGGCCCATCGCATGCCACTGAGCACCTTGTCCGGAAAAGACAAAGCTGAGTGGCACAGCCGCACTAGCTCGCTTTGGATGAACTTTTTGGTCCAATTCTTCGAGCAGCTCTGTGGACGTTGATGCAACGATGGCTCTTCGGAATGAAAGACCAGACTTGTGAACACCTAACGTGTAGGAAAGACTGCGGAGAGTCTGAGGGTCGAGAGGGTGGGTACTCGTCCATTGCTTGATATTCGCTGACATTGATGATAAAGCCTTCTCGGTTGACGCACTCAGTACAAATAAGTGCGGAATAGAGTCATCAGAAGGCGTGAGATGATCGTGAGTTGGGAACCCGTTCGAGGAGGCAGATTTAGTGGCAGATGATCCATTCATAGCTCCGTTACGCAACTCTGCGCTACCGTTAGGGTGGGATGCCCCATTGGTGTTCCCATTGAGGTGACGTTTTGCGCTTGGAGCTTCAAGGATAACGTGGCAGTTTGTCCCTCCGTACCCAAACGAGTTGACTGATACTCGAGACGGACCGCTACCTTGTGATGGTAGCTCTGTAAGTTGGCTGGGAATCTGCTAGCACGTTAGAGTGTTTTCTCCTGATGATGAAGAGGCTCGTGTACCTTAATCTTCTTTTCATAGAGCTTTATGGAAGGCTTCGGTTCAACAAAGTTAAGGTTCGCGGGAATTTGGCCATGCTTGAGGATGAGTATGGATTTCAACAAGCCGGCAATACCAGATGTAGCCTCAAGGTGTCCGATGTTGGTTTTGACTGAACCGACGTAAAGGTCACTTGTCCTACCAGAGTCTTCGCAGAAGACCTTTGATATTGAGGCTATTTCCTCGCGGTCGCCTGCTTGTGTTCCCTATGTGTTCTTTTTAGACGGCTGTTTCCGTTGGGTTTTCGCAAGGTTAAACTTACAGTACCGTGAGCCTCGACGAATGAAGTGTGGGCAGGATTTAGCCCAGCCTCTTGGTATACACGCAGCGAAAGGGCAGCCTGCGCTTCGCCGCTAGGGGTATTCAGGCCGGGGGTTTTTCCATCTTGGTTCATGCCCGAGTTGGCAATGATCGCGTGTATCCGGTCACTAGAGCTTCATGTTAGCCACCATGCCAACTCTGTGCAATGGATAGATTACGCACCCATCCTGAAGAGCTTCGTCCAAACGCTTGAGGACTATTGTGGCAACACCTTCACCACGTCCGTAGCCAGCACCTCTCGAGTCAAATGCATAGGACTTTCCATCTGGGTTGAGCATTCCCATGCCGCTCACTGCATGTATATCAGTACGGTGGTCGTCTCTGGGAATTGTGTGCAAATAACTCACTAATGCTTAGAACGTCTGGCTGAATCACAAGTTGTGAGCCACCAACCAAGGCCAGATTGGATTCGCCCAGTCGAAGACTGTGACATGCTTGATGCAAACCAACAAGACTGCCAGACTAGATGTTCACAATTAGTAAAGCCCTTTCGGAGATTTGGTTCAAAATTGTCATACGCAACCAGTGTCGATCGTCATGCAGGGACCTCGCAGGTCGAAACAGTACGAAACCCGGTTCGAGAGGACTGGTGTGATGTAAGCAGCAAATCATGCATGACTCGTCAGTTTCATGACTCACTAGACTCGCCCGTTCCATTCAGGTGAGTTCTGCCAATCGTAGACAGATCTTTGTGTCCCATACGATCGTAGCTTCTCTCGAATATACTAGCGTACACACCAGTGTTGGAACCGCGAAGTGTTTCAATAGGGATACCAGCGTCTTCAAGGGCCTCGTACGTCGTCATGAGGAAAAGACGCTGTTGTGGGTCCATCGAATGTGCTTCAGCACTGGATATGCCGAAGAATTTGGCATCGAACTGAGAAATGTCATCTTGAAGGAAATACCCGTGTTTGGTCACCATGGATTGCTTCGCATCTGGATAAGCGTCGTACCAAGAATCTGCGTTCCAGCGGTCTTTGGGAATCTCCGTCTGGCCATTTCGACTCTCCGACAACAATTGCCATAGCTTGTCTAAGTTGTTGGCTCCACCAGGAAGCCTACAACCGACACCAACGATGGCGATCGGGGCTGGAGGACTCATAACTAGAGACAAGGAGTGTTGAATTTCTGCAAAGATAGTTTTATGGCTATAGACTTGGCAGCAATACAAGGGCCAAAACACTCTACAGCATATATCACGACTTCAAGTCTCGTACACTATATATCGTTTCCCAACTTGTCACGTATCCTTTTTGCACACCAAAGTATTCCCCTCTTCGAAGGATTCCGGCTATCTTGATCCTACGGACATAAAAGCCTTCTTGCGGCTGGTGAATCCGAGCCATCGCTATCTCTACAACGCCGATACAACAATAGCCTGAATTATCTTCGGAGATCTGGCTCATGATATGGCGAGTACGCGGCTGTCTGATGCCCGTCCTACCAATATAGGCAAGATCGGACCAACGGCTCCTTGTGGCCAGGCGCAGGATCATATAGTGGAGCCATGAGCCTCCACCATAGTACGATTTAGGGCCGTTGAGATAATTGCCTAGCCTTTGGGAGATCAGTATGCCAAAAAGACACGAGCATGGCGTAGTGCATATGTAGTTTGCGTGCGGGATAATAGAATAGCATTTAGCCTGCCAATTGTAACAGAAAACGACCTGCATAACAGTATCTCGGAAGGAATCGTGAGGTTACATCAAATCTAGCGCGACCCTCCGCTATTGGCCAGAAGAACATGAGCCGCAGAGCCGCAGAACTTTGCTTCACATGAGCCAAATCCTACAACTTGCTTGACGCCTTGGATCGTGGCCCACTCGAGAGGCCGGCTAAATGCTTCTCAACAACAGCCCAGGTTTCGGGAGGTAAGATCGCCATCATCCACGTATTGCCCTGGCCATCCTTGCCACCAACTTGGAACATGTTGCGAACATGCGTGTTGTGCTGTATCGACGTCCATTGGTGCCATGCAATCTTGCCCGGAGACTTCCCATGACCCTCTACAGCAGGGGTTATAACAGCGGGGGAGAAGTCAATTGAGTCGAAAAATTCCATCTTACTGAAATTAGAAACGACTAGAATGAAAGAGTTTTCGGCCGCAAATATGGCCGGGTTCTCTTTGTCCCTGGCGTATGATTCTCGCAGAAGATGCAATTGCGCATGCACCTGGGGCGCCTTGGTTAATGTCGCCACAGACTCTCTCACCAGGAGGGCGGTTCTCGCTAGCGGCTGGTGCCGAAGCGCCTCCAAAGTGGTGTTGGTGGAGGTGGAGAAAGTTGCGTTGGCGATAAAGACAGGGCTGGATTCGGGCTTGTCCTTGCGTTGAGGGAACGTTTCTGGCAGACAGTGTCTCGCCTCATACATGCCCATCACATGAACAGGCTGATCCGTCTCAGGAAGGATGCCACAGCACAGTCGCGCAGCCCAGGCAGCTAAGATATCCGCGTCGCTGATAAACTTTCCATTGAAGAAGGCCCCCTTTGGAATTACTTTGAGTTGATCAGAACTGTGGCCACCGATGAAATCCATCTTGATTTTTTGCAAGGCATAATCTGGTAGTACGAGCATGCGCCGGACCGAGAATGGGTATGCCTCGACGTGTTCCAAGTATTTGTCGTATGTCTTTTTAAAAGCTTCAGGGCTTAGCTTTATATCTGCCAGGGCGTAAGGCTCTTTAGGCGGCTCTGATCCGATGTTCTTCAGAGGGTCATCGTGTGCTCCCATGAATTCTGGTATGTCGTCGTAGCGTCCGTCAAGGTCCATTGACCAAGCCAGGACCAAAGCTTTGATCCCCATAAAATCGCATACCACGTGGACCCAGCGGATACTGATCAATGTTGCATCATTGAAGAGAGCAATATGAACGCCAATGACGGGCTCTTGACGACTGATATGGTCATCGAATTCAAGCGCCCATTCGGGACCAATCGTCAAGGTATTAAATTGCGACGCGATACCGGAAAATAGTTCAGTTTTGCCTCTTGCCCTCGGGAGGTCTTTTGCAACAGGATGATCCACTGTTCTCACTGGAAAGGTCTGCTCCGAGTACTGGAATGCCGGACGGGCTTGAGTATATGTTCTTGGTGCGTGAATCTCAAGCTTGCCGGCCTTGTTGAACTGCAAACGGCCACCTAGCTTTCTCCAGTCGCCCTGGCTGAGGAGGTGGGTAAGAGCTGCGCATAGCTTGTGCGTGTCAAGGACGGCGTCAAACCGCAGCGTCCAGTGTTGTATGTATCGGTTGATGGGAGAGTCATCAAACTCGTGCAAAGGGTACACAATGTCAGATTCAGACATTTTATCCACACAGGGACCAGGAGTATTTTCAGAAGGCATCGAAGTTTTCTCCGCAATCCGTATTAGACTTTTTTTTTATGCGTTGTTAAATCTGATCTAAAACTTCTTTTCGCGATCGATAATGCTGCCAGTAAGATAAAAACGGGTACCAGGTTGCGGCGTATCGCATGAGCCATGGGAACCTTCGTGGCGAGCTCTCAATTATATGAACATCGTAAATTAGCAAATGGGCTTGTAGAACTCCAACATAGCCGCCGGGGAAGCCCCGCATTCCTTCGCCTGGTCGGGCCGCTTTCCGGCCGGTTGAGTGGTTTCAGGCAGATCTTACTGCAGGGTATCATTCGCATCGCCGGTTGAATTTCAACAATAAATCTCACTAATTATTTCATTTGGCGGCTTTTGCGGATACTCACGTTATGCTAACTACTATCTATTATTGTAACTGTTTCAGTATTGTTTGAATGCGTACAGATGAAACAATTAACGTTAACATGAGTCTATTTTATACGTGAAGTGCAGTGCCCCTGGAAGGAAACCCTTTTTTACTTGACCTGAGTGCTCTAAAGCTTGAACAGTACTAGGGCGCACGTGATCCTTCAACAGGTCTTTCTGACAGCCAAAAACTCCACTCACAATGAACTTTCCTGTTATCTGAACCCTCCTCAATGTTAGGCTCATATGTCGCAATGTTGGCAGTGTCTCATCGGCATTCCCACCTGACGCCACAGAACTGTGTCACTGCATTGTTTCAATTCAAGGCAAAATGGACGCCGTAACGGGGAAGCAGGAACTCTCGTAAGACTTTAAATAAGCTCCAACCAATTATATACTCTACTAACATAAATCCTCAGCTGTAAACGTTGTCGATATCGAAAGGTAAGTTGTTGCTACGATACTAATGGGCTGCTTCAAGTCTAACGGCAATAGCTGAGATGCACACGAACAGTCCCCTGCGTCAATTGTGAAAATGCTAGGGCCGGTTGCGAATATGAAAAGATTGACAAGAGACGGAACCCAGCATCGTCAGAATACACGATTGTTTTACAAAATCGAGTTACATCGCTGGAGGCTTTCATCCAAGAGTTGAGGGATGCTCCTCCTGCTGTTCGAGATGAGAAGCTTGGACCGGCGGTTGATAAAGGAGAAGCATCGAGTGTTTCAGCTGCAGGGCCGTCCCAAGTCATCCAATTTGATACTCAGCGCCGAGCATGTCTAAAACCTGACGCAGAGGGATCACTTGTCTACCATGGCGCGACCAGCATATTCAACAGTGACTTTCTCCCGACAAGGGACAGTTATCCGAGCCCGACCCCGTATAACGAGTCCAATTTTGATCATGTTATAGATCACTTCGGCATCAAGTTGGAAGACAATACAGTCTTCAAAGCTCTGCAGCAATTCTTTCGCTGGCAGTATCCCCACTTTATGTTCATCTATCGAGAGGCGTTTCTAAGAGACCATTTTGGTGAACGAAGAGGTTGCAAGTACTGGTCATCTGCGCTTCTGCTGTCTATTTGTGCACTGGGACTTCTCATGTCAGAGACTGAAGCAGAGAGGAGCTTAACTGAGCAGTTCTTCGGAGCCGCTGAGAGTATCGTCATGGTATCGGGGCTGAACCGTCCCTCGATCCCCACAGTCCAGTCATTCCTCTGCTTAGCCTTTTTTGAAATTGGGCGGGGGAATGTGTCCAAGGGATGGGCTTTCTCAGGTATGAGATGTCTACCGTTCGTATGGGGATATCAACTTTTGACAAAACGAAAAACAGGTATCGCGTTCCGTATGGCACAGGACTTGGGATTTCAAAGTGATCCTATGAACTGGCTGCCACAAGACTCGACTATTATTTCAAGCGAGGATGTCGAGATCCGTCGCAGAATTTATTGGGGCTCCTACATCTCAGATAAGATGGTCAGCTTGATACTCGGGAGGCCCGTACAACTAGCCTTTGAGAGTGCTGAGGTCGACTTATTGGAGTTCATAATGTAAGTCATCTCCCATCCCCATCCCTCAAGCAAACTAACAAGATCAGCGACGGACCCGGGATGGAATATTGGAGGCCTTTTGGCTTCGGAGATGACCCAGAGGAGCCTCGAGACTTTTCAAACATACCATACCTCAAAGAACAAATTCGCATATACAGAATTGTTGAGAAAATGATGACCACAGTGTTTTCTCCACGAACACCCAGAACGGAATCAGATATATTCACGCGCCAAACGATGCTTGATAGTCTCAACCTTGAGCTTTTGCAGTGGAAGAATGCGCTACCACCCTTTGCAAGGTGGAGCAAATGGTCTGCGGGTGTTACCATAACCCCTGCTGTCGCTACGCTTCAGTAGGTGTTCTTAACAACAAAAGAGATACACAATTAACCGTTACGTGAAGCTTGCTATATAACAGTATTCGTATTGCCTTGAACTACGAATTAGCCACTAGCACCAACGGCGAATCGGCTCGAGAAGCTCCACTCCTCTGTTGCACTACGGCAAGTCAGGACATTCTTGCCATGGTTCGAATTTACAAGATACAATGCGGCCTTCGTCATGCACCCCTCATATTGATTTACGCATCCATACAAGCGCTGAAATGTATAGAGAAGTTTGGAATTCCAGAAGAGCAGAGCTATCTGATTAGTTGCATAGCTGAATGTTCTTCCACTTGGAGCATTGCTGGTCAAGTACAAGGTCTGAGGCCGGTCGGGGATCTGGATGCTTGTCTTAATCTAGCATAGCAATACTTTGTGTAAGTCAACCTTACTAACTTCATTTACTACCTTCCGTTCAGATGGACTTTCTGTCCCAAATAATGTAAATCCATTAAATCAGTTATCTGCATTCAGCTTTATCCGTGTAAGTAATATCTAAATTGATGTACAACGTGCGGAAACATTATCTAGTATGAAACATAGTAAAAGAAATGACAGGACCTGATTAGAGCTTGTCAGATTTAAAGACGTGCCCGTGACGAGAAAAAGTCATTCTGATGAAGCAAGGTAACAACCTCATCTGCGATACCCCATGATAGCTCAATGCCTCTGCCACCAACGCCATAGGCATGAACAATGATACCTTGGGTCAGCCGCTCCGCCTCTAGGCGAAGACCTCCCTCACGAGCTGGTCGACGACCAACGATGTCTCTGACGACCTGAAAATGATCCGATACTCTAGCGGAAGTAGATATGTAACCATCAGACTCAAACGGAAACCACTCAGCTGCGTTGGATAGGAGGATCTGCCGTGCCTCGGATGAAGGATAAGGGTCCCAGTTGTTGGGTTCTTTGGTGCCTCCAATGATGGTGCCGCCCTGTAGAGGTCGGGGGATAGCGAAGGACCATGTGCCATCAGAGTTCTGCCGTGTTACAGTCTTCTCAATTGGGTTTCCCACAAGACACGTCTGGCCTGAAGTAAGATCAGTTGAAGAAACTAAGGCCCTCTTGTGTCTTAGGACTTACCACGTATAGGAAAAACCTTAGCATCACCGAAGCCCGTACCCGAACAGTTGATTACCACAGATACGGAGTCTTCAATCGAGAAAACCTCCTCCAGTGACATGAGTGTGTACTGTCTTACACGGCCTCCCCTGTTCTGAAATCTTCGCTGTAAAAATGAAGCATATAAAGGACTATTGAGTGAGTACGTTCGATAACTAAAACCCAGTTTCAATGAGTCACTTATAGCACTTAATTCGTTGCTTGTGAATAGTTTAAAGCTTGATTTGAGGTGATCATATGCTGACTGGGAGACGTCCTTCGTAACCTCAACATACTCAGGCGCAGGACACTCAAAGAACTCTTCTCCGAGCATGAACTCGACGCCGGCCGTGATCTTGTCTTTCTCTGACCAGCTGTCAAGAGTGTCATATGTTTTCTTCGCCCATACTGCTTCTCGAAGTAGCTGGGGTGTGTTGCCTGGGCACGGTCGATAGTGAGCGCCGGCCCATGGTGTAGCGTAGTTGATGGAGGTCTCATTGGGAAAATCTCGTGCGATGATTACGATCGATGGTGGGTTGTTCTTGGGCAGAATTCGGTCTTGGATGCGGAGAGCTGTTGATAGTCCAATGACTCCAGCGCTGTTCGCTTACAATTAGCAACTCTGGCTGACGTCATTCTTTATTGGAAGAAAGTTTCGTTACGCTATTGGACGTACCCAACAATGACAATAGTTCCCGAGTGACGGGACATGCTAAGAGAGATCAGGCAGTGAATTATAGAGATAAATACGTAAGGACAATAAGGTACATGGTTAAAGACGAGCCAGCGAGTGCTTTTATACAAAGACAATATTGTTGGGCATTTGTTTCTTTCAGTCGGCAAACACCGGGTGCAGAACACAGTCGTACGAGGTGTTTTATCACCACTACCAAGATCCACGACATGACTGTTGGTTCCATCTCACCTTTTCTAAAATTCCAACTGGGTTTCCATTAGTTGCTGAGGATATCAAACGGATACCAGTCTATGGAGGTGGGTGTCCGTCGAAACATGATTGGACGTTGGCCTCCATTAGCCTCACGGAGATCCACCTCCATTATTTATCAATGGTGGAGACACGCGGGGGAATTGATGATAGATTGATCCTGGCATGTTATTGGCCGCAACTCATTCAAGTTAAATTCGAAGCATTGACTCGGTCAAAATGCCCCCCTGAACTTGTTTGAAGCATAGCAACGTTGTTCCCAACCCGTTGGACTATAATAACTATCTCCATTTCCATCTTCGATAAGGGTTTGACTAACACGACCCTCAACTGACACGAGGCCATATCAGATAACCTTTTCTTTAAACGAAGACCCTGGGACTCTTGCAACATTCATAATGGCTCTTCGAACCGGGGTCTTGACAAACGATGCACCTGCACCCAGCCCTCATCTTTCTGAAGCAGTCATACATAATGGAACAGTCTACTGCTCAGGCTCGTTCGGTATGGATCCGCAAACTAGACAACTGGCCGATGGGCCTTATCATCAAACCGTTTGTCCTCCTTTTTCTCCCCAGGCCAATACCCCAGTTTGAACTCTAACTATTATTATAGGCTGGAGCTCTTCGAAACCTCGATGCCATTCTCAACAAAGCAGGAACAACCCTTCACAATGCTTTGAAAGTCACGATCTTCATATTGAACATGGATCACTATGCTGAGGTTAACAAAGCCTACCTTGAGTTCTTTACTTCTGAACCCAAGCCGGTAAGGTTTCCTTTTAACCTAAACGTCGGCCTGGTACTAATATGATGGCTAGAGTAGAACCTGCGTGGCTGTTGCTCAGCTCCCACTGAAAGGCGCTCATGTGGAGATGGAAGCTATTGCAGCGATTCCTGAGAAGCCTAGCAAGTTGTAGAGACATTCAATCGTGGCCTTTTAGCACTATCATATAATAGCAATGATTACTTTCATCATTACTGTCTATCCGTTATAGGGTAGGACTTCATACACTATCCAGGAAGTTAGCTCGAGTTAGCTCAATGTAGGCCAAGGGTAAAGGATCTGTATGGCATCAATGTGTAGATACTATCTATAACATATCGCACTAATAGCAATTTGCGCAGTTTATCCCCAATTCCACAAGACAACATATGCGTAAACAATCCGATGATAAGCAGTGTAAGACAACCTGACTTTATTGCGCTAGGTTCACTAGATATGATATCTATCAAGATAAGGCTATCTGCTCGATTGGTCTTGAAGACTGATCAGCCCCCCGTTAAGCTAGTTATGTACTCTACAATCAGAAGGTTCATACCACGTAGATACCTAAGCTCTGCCCTGTTTCCAGAAATAGGCATTGTTTCCCCCAGACTCATCGCTTATTTTCCGTTCCCTTGGTCCCGGTCTCGGGCATGAAGTGGAGTTCAACGGTGCAGAGAACGAATGAGAGCTGACAGCTTTACGGTGTGGCCAATTGAAAGATTCGTGCCCTGGTCTAGCCTCTCCATCAATGAAACTAACTGTGTGGGGTCGGAGCAACCTCGCAGGCAATTAAGCGAAGACAAACTTAATTCAAGTTCATTCAAGATAACAGTCCAGTCCAAGTATATGGCGACCGGTACATTGCCGTCATCCACAGTATCAGTATGATAACGTCTGGTCCTTGAAAAGGCATGCGTGATGAACTGCTATCTTGGTTTTTAGCCACCGATGACACATCCGCAGATATTCGCAAAGGCGTAGTTGACAAAATCCCACTTCTGACAACACAGCTGTGTAACGGACTGCGGCTGATGACTCCATCTATCCTCACCACGAACGTTCTTTCCGCAAAGTTCCGCGTTCTGAGGGTCTGCAGTACCTCGCTACGTGACTACCGCTCACTGGCGTTCAGAGACAATGGAATCCACACCGGGACAGGCCCGGCCGGAACAGATCACGCGGTGAGGTGGATTGGACAGCTAGCCCCAACGTAGTATTGATTATTGAATATGTATGCACTGATTCCTGGCATGAAACGCTATTTTTTCCCATATTAAACTTAAAAAATTCCCTAGCGACCCGGAAGACAAGACTCCCGATGCGCGAGTCGTGAGTGGTTCGATATATCGGTTATCTTTGTCTGTATCTGGTTATCAACCGTAACATTCGTCTACCGGATTGCGACCTCCCTGAACCGGCAGTTACTTGTAATCTTTGTTCAAGAGATAGGTTGCTACATAATGCACAAGCTGCGAGTGGGGGGTTCTATTCTAAGAGCTGAGGTATAATTGCACCAACCTTGTCAGCCAGCATGAGCCTTATCATTTATGATATGGAACGTGGGGAATATGTTGTGTGACCCTTGTCAATACCTTTGCCTGGCGAGATGGGAATGAAGGCATCGTACCCGCCTTTGATAATGTTAACAGTGTTGTAAAGGCTTTTTTTTTTAACAGATCTAGGAGCTGAATCATGCCTTATCTGCACGAAAAAGAGCGTGGGGATACCCTCGCCGATATGTTCTTGGCGACGATGACCTGAGTCAATATACAATGCCATGGATCTGAACATCTATATAAGCTGAAGATCTCTACTCATGTTGTTCTTTATCTCAATGGAATTAACCCGTCTTCGGCTGTCTACATTGCACTCAGGGATCCATCAGACAACGGTATGCGTTTTTCACACTTCCTTATCCCAGCTTCTCTGGGCCATATGGCTCTGGTCGGAGCCTTATCAGCCGGAAGGCTAGAGGGACGAAACCCAGGCCCAGGCCCCAAGTGCCCTTCAGTTCAACCGTCCACGAACGCGCCTCACAAGAACTTCTGGGGTTCTTTGACCACCAAGGAAACAGCTGATGTGCTTTCTCTACTTCATAACAATGCAACAGGCTTCAATCTGACCACTGCAGCGGATGCAGGGAGGTACGTTGTGAACCCTATACGCCCTTGAGAATACCGTCTCTGATACTCAATTGTAGCCGCGACAACAAGATGTAAGTCTTGAACATGACACTACAGATCTACTGTCTGACAACTCTATCAGCATGTCAGTTGAGCTTATGATGCCTAACAAAACCGATGTTCTCCCATTTTTGTCAAACAGCAGCGGCAGCCCAGAGCGTTACGCTCTGGCCACAGTCATGTTCGGGGCACCTGAAGATGCTTACCTTCAGGAGTTCAAGGTTGGCCTATTGCCTATCACCAACGCCTCGATTGTTATGCCTTATACCTACACAAACACAAGAGCAGGCGGCGGTAAGATCCCGGTTGTCAACCCCGACGCCGAAGACTACGGCAACTTCAATCTAAGAACGATGAAGGAGGCAGAAGACGTGACAAAACGGCTGTGGAACCTAGTGAGTACCGCGTCTTCGCACTATGTATATTCAATCACCTAACCGAGCAAAGACGGTCGACGATGGACTCCAAGTCCCATTGGCTTTCGCGGCTCCACTGACAGTCGCAGACGGTAGGGCTGTTATGTGGCAGGGCTTCAATGCACCAGTCACCAGCATCTATGATACGATCTCTTTGCTTCCATTAGGCTTGTACATGAGAACAGATATCACAGGCCGCGATCCCAGCGAATGGAAAGTGACAGGTTGGGTATACGACAACGAGTTTTACCCGGAACTCGATGATTTCCGCAAGGTCATTGCCGATCCCCAGTTCAAACCATTGGGAGCAAATTTGGATGAGCCTTGGGCGCACACAAACAAACATGGCGACGACCTTCCTCTGGACGATAATCCGCCACCAGCCTCTATCCAACCCCATAACGCGAGGTTTGCTGTCGATGAGACTGAGAGCTATGTGACATGGAGTAAGTCCATACCTGTAGTTCTGTCAATTGCAAGGCTGCTAACAAGATTCTTTTAGTGGACTTCTCCTTCTATGCCAGTACTACACGAGACAATGGGCTACGACTGTACGACATCCGATACAAGGGCAAGAGGATCATGTACGAGGTGGGTACTCGTCATGTCGAATCTTGGATGGCTAGACTAATTCATCCCAGCTTGGATTGGATGAGGCGATAGCACATTATGCGTAAGTCAATCAACACTTTCGTTTCACACTCTTTTGCTAATATCTCATGCAGAGGCATCGACCCAGTGCAGTCGGGGATCTGGTAAGGATGGCCAGTCGTCCAATACTTACTTTACTAACTTTCATCTCTTAGTTACTTTGACAGCATGAGTGGATTCGGACCTACTATGATCTCTCTGGTGAAAGGTAGGACTTAGCCCGCATCAGAAAACACTTAGGCTAACATAACCCCAGGCTACGACTGTCCGGCATACTCCCACTATTCCAATGTCACAACGACTACAGGCGAGACAACATTTACCCAGAAGGACGCCCTCTGTAAGTTGAGACCAAAGATACCTTGGGTAGCCCAGTGTACTAACAGAACAATTAAAAAGGCATGTTTGAGATTGACAAGGGCTTCCCTATTCAACGCCATTCTTGGGCGCGGCACACCACCGTGACAAAGAATATCGCCTTCAATGTCCGCGCTATCTACACCATCGGAAACTACGATTACATGACAACTTACCAATTCCATCTGGATGGTTCGATCGAAGTTGATGTCAGAGCATCAGGCTATATCTCTTCCGCATTCTACGCCCAGAACGAAGACTACGGGTTCAAGATCCACGACAGTCTTTCCGGATCCCTCCATGACCATGTTATCACATTCAAGGCCGACTTCGATATCTTGGGAGAGAAAAACTCTTTCCAAAAGATCGCCATTCAACCCACGACTGAGAAGTAAGTATAGTTTACTAGAATGGACTACATCTTATTAAAGGTCTTATCACAGGTACAAGTGGTCTGGTGGCAAGTCCATCAACACTATGAAGGCAGTCAAGAGCTTCGTCGAGAATGAAGACGACGGCAAAATCAATTGGTCCCCCAATGGAGGAGCGATGTATGCTGTGGTAAACAAGGACAAGAAGAACCCTTATGGCGAATTGCCGGGGTACAGGATTGTGCCAGGTTAGTACCCCAGATTATCTCGATGACTCAACTCTCTTATTGACTGAAATTTGCAGCTTCTGGTGTGGCATATCTCACGGTTCAGGACTCTAACATTACACAGAATGCTGGTCATCACACAACGCATCATCTCTACGTTACTCAACAGAAGGACAACGAGACCTACGCTGCTGGAGCGTACAATTCTTTGACCCCCGAAGATCCTCAGGTTGACTTCAATAAATATTTCAACAGCGAATCCCTTGTTCAAGAGGATATGTGAGTGTCTTGCTGACTGACCCTGGTGAAATGAATTACAGCTGACACGACGCAGTGTGGTTTGGTTCAACCTGGGAATGCACCATATGCCTCACACTGGTGACCTCCCCAACACCGTCTTCTCGACCGCACACTCGTCCATGCTCATTGAGCCGCTGAACTATCTTCTCGGTGATCCATCGCAGGCGAGTTCGCAGCAGGTTTTGATTAAGACCACGGATGGCAAGCCTGAGATTATTACTTATGGGGCTAAGAATGCAACGTGCCCGATTGATCTGGTATGTCACCATCCTGTCTATTTCTTTGCAGCGCTAATCGGCAAATTACAGGCACAGCTCAACCCGGACCTATCAAGCTATTCCAATAGCATCAGTGTTCTTAAGTACCCTTATGATGGATCAAAGCCGGATCGTTATTAAGTCTGTATTCTGGTTATTCACTTTCTTTCCATGTACCGTGATAAGAAATGATGGTTTACTCGTGGTACTGCAGTGATATCACCCCCCGAAGCGGATCATTCAAGACACACCTCCAGCTAAATATCCACTGTCAATATAAGGGGTGTCACGATCTATTTGAACCTTCCCTAAAGACATTAGGAAACTAAAAATCAGAACCCCGTTCTGTGATGGCGTGAACCTTGTCGATTCTAGTGTATGTAATTGGGTCAAAACCTAGAGCGGGCCCCGTTCCCGACGTGCACTCATGTCACTGCAGCATTAGTTAAGCCCATTTACTGCAACTTGCAAGGTAGATGAGTTAAAATTCATAGCCTGTGAAGTGATCATAGGGGCAAGATTGGCTTCTAGCAAGAGGGGTTCATAAGACAAGGATTGTAGACTTGCGCGATAATATCACCCTTTCCTTGACGCAATTATCAAGCCATACATGCAGATAATTTCTTCAGCATTCAGCGCGTTCCTTTCCGATTGGAGGGCCAAGTAATTGCGTGGTATTCACCATGTACTGTTCAACCAACAGCGACCGGGGCTAAAGCAGGGGTGTTCATCATGACTTTATTAACCGAAGAGCGCAGCTTAAAATTCCGGAGATTCTAAAGTTCTCTCACTCTCTTCTTCATCTTCTTCCCGTATAAAGTCTCTTCTCCAATGGCTATTGAACCCACACAGGAAGCCAGTCGTTCACCTGCCTCGGATGACTCTGCCCCCTTCACGGGTACCAACCTAGCAAGCAATGATCTGGAGGTTGACGTGAGTTATACATACCACGCTTCAAATCAATCACCATGACTTATTGTTTTCATAGGAGCATGCGCATGATGCGGACTCTGTCTTGGATCCTTCGTGAGTTTACTGCTATGTCATTCGATTATCATGTCTAATCAGTGTCAACACAAGGACTGGAACTTCTAGCTACATGACGTCTCTGAAGTCAAGCATATTCAATTACCGGTATGTGATGAATGTCCTTTTGCGAGTTAGTAACAGGTTTCATTTATATTAATGTTTTCTTGTAGATTTGAAGTGAGCCCTTTGATCTAGCGGTGAGGATGAGCCTGTAATTGACGGATTTCAGAACGGACGTCGCTATCATGCATTCCGAGAAGGATCCTATCCTATGGTTAGTAAACCAACAGCCGAGCTTAAACATTTTATATAACGTCTTTTTGAATAGCCTAACGATGAAGACGAGCAAGAACGCATGGATCTTGGTCATCATGTATATAGTCTAGTTCTTGAAGGAAAACTTCACCTTGCTCCAATCGGTCCAAATCCCCAGCGAGTACTTGATCTGGGAACCGGTACTGGTATCTGGGCAATTGACTTTGCAGAGTGCGCTTATACCGAAGTTCCTGAGACAAGAATAACTTAAGCTAATTGCCAACAGCGAGCATCCATCCTCGGAGATCATCGGGAATGACCTTAGCCCCATCCAACCCGAATGGTATGTAAACAGCCCCTAGATGCGATATTCAATTGACAAGAGTTAGGAACCCACCTAACTGCACTTTCGAGGTCGATGACTTTGAGGACAACTGGCTGTACCAAGTGGGCTTCGACTTTATCCACGCACGAGAGTTGGAGGCATGCATTGCCGACCGTGACCGCCTTCTACAGCAGGCATTTAAGCATTTAGTACCAAAGGGTTACTTCGAAATCCAGGTGGTTGATGCGAAATTTCTATGCGATGACGGCACCATCGAAAAAGCACCCAACGCCCAGCTCTGGATGACGAGCATGTGCGAAGCGTGCGCCAAGTTTGGTAAACCCATTGATGGAGGAACGGAGTGGAAGGAAAGGATGGAAAAGGCAGGTTTTGTAAATGTCCATCAAGAAATTCGCAAGGTTTGTTTGCTTTTCCATGGCGATGATCCGCTCTAACGTTTATAGGTGCCTATCGGACCTTGGCCCAAGGATGCAAGACTTAAGGAAATCGGCAAGTATCAGGTAGTTCAAGAGCTCAAGGTTATTGATTCTTATACTCCAAAGCTCTTCGAGCATGCACTTGGTTGGACTGCTCAGGAGATTCAGGTCTTCATGGCCAAGGTTAAGAAGGAGCTTAAGGATCCATCTATCCATCTTTATCTTCCTGTTGTTATAGCTTGGGGCAGAAAGCCTTGAGTAGAATGAAGAGTGACTAGGCTAGAATCTAAATAACAGTACGTACTTGGCTTTGAAACCTTCTAGTGCCTAGTTTAGCTTCACCTTGAATGCCTTGATATTCTTCCCACTGACATCCACTGTAGTGCCTTTACCCGACCAGGAAGTAAGCTGAACTTCGATCTTCTCATGAGGTAGAAGAGTGAAATAGTTATCTGACCAGGTCAGTGGAGTCACATCGTCACCATTTTCATCCACAGCGTTGAGCTGGATGAACACGGCAGGCACTGGGGAAGTGTTTTTAACCTGGAGCTTCCACTCGCCAGGATCGCCGCTCTTGGACGATATGATTGAGACTGCAGCTCGATTCATCTTGCTCAATGCCGAAAAGTTGGCCGACTGTTTGACGTCGCTGTAGTACCATGTCGTGCTGCTCCAGTTCACTACATCGCTTTGTTCGGACAGCCAATATGTGTTCCGGCTTAGCACTTTGTCGCTGCCATCGTCCCCCAGGGACAGGCGAAGAACACCGACATCCTTGATCTTTCCGATTGCGCTACTAATATCGCCGATTTTGAAGGACTTGATCGGCTTTGTGGTGAAGCGAAATGTTTCACGGAAGAGACGCTTCCCTTTTAAATCCACCAATTGGACGTGAACCGACCGTGCACCTGACCTTTTCCGAGAGTGGTTGATTGCCCAGATAGAGTTGTTGAAGTAATTAAAAGCAACATGTTCAGCCCGATTTGCTATCTTGGTACCGAAGTATGATCCAGCTGGATGGAGATAATAGTCGAATTGGTTCCAGTGAAGACTCGGCCAGGCGTTGTTCAACATCCAGTAAATCAGACCCGTCGCCGGGCGCGAAGCGCTCCATTGACTTCCAAAGCCTTCAAACTGAGAACGAGTTGCTTCATAGTCCATCATTTGTGCGCTGATTAGATAGTCGTCCAAGGACGTAGGCTTGCCGTATCGCTTGAACAATGCCTTGTTGTAGATCGACCGATCATGGAATTGTGAGGTGTTCTGCGACATGTGATAAAGGCCTTTGTTCGGCTTCTTCCACAGGTCTTCTATGTCTTGACTGGTCAGAAACTGGGTCAAACTTCCTTTAGTGGGTGTTCCGACACCTGCACCCAGCTCGGAACCAAATCCAAAAGATGATCCAAACCTCTTAGACGTCGGTTCTCTGTCATACCAGTAAACTGGAGGGACCCAGTCGTAAGGACCTTCCATCTTCATTCCCGATGGGCCGAGGAGCTTTGGATAGCCACGCTTTGCAGCAGACGAGATGATAGGAACCTGCCATCCAGCATCGTGTAAGCCATCAAGGTAGATCTTGGTAGCTCTATCGTCCGGCCAGTAGTCGCTCCCAACCAGGAAGGCAATGAGACTTGGGTGGGTTTGCATCATTGCTGCCTCATGCCTGATTGAAGTGTTGGCGGTATCGTAATCAGCGTCATACCAATTGGGAGGAGGGTCTTGGGATAAGTCGTGATTGTACGGCCAACTCTCCCACCGATCGCAACACTCCCAGCCAGCCATCAACAGGACTCCCAGTCTGTCTGCAATCTCATACAGCTCGGGCTGTTCCATTTTGCCTTCAAGTCGGATAGTGTTCATACCCATATCCAGAACATAGCGTGCTATGTGCTCAAAGCGCTTAGCGTTCCAGCGAAGGAACATGTCGGATGTATAACCCCCGCCTCTGATCTGTATCGGATAACCATTGACTCTGAACAAAGTGTCATTGTGTGCATTCAGCTCAGAGGTGACTTTTCGAATACCAAATTTCGTGACATTACTAGAGTCTGAAGTTTCAGATCCGATCGAATAGGTCAGTTGGGCTGAATACAATGGCTGTTCACCCCACCCTGCCGGCCACCACACCTCAGGATCCTTGGTTTTTGTTGATAGCTCAACCATAATTGACTCTTCAGGTGCAAGGAGGACATGTTTAGTGAGGACCATAAGACTTCTTCCGTTTGGGGTTTTGATCTTGGCTGTCGCGACAAACTTGATTGGCTTCTTATTCAGGTTTCGAGCTTGGGCACGGACCGTAATTGCTGCTTGGTCGGTTTCGCCGTCATCGATGGATGTATCAAGGTTTACAAGGACGCTCATAGGACCCATGAATACATCGCCTGTCTGCTTCACAGTAATATCTCTCCATATGCCGGTGCCATTGTCGGGTGGGTAGGGGTTCCAGTCGACAAACCCAACAGCGAAATCATGTTGATAGTTCGTTGGATAGACTTTGACAACGAGCGCATTCTCCTTCTTAGCAAGGTTTGTGATATCGTATGTGTGGCCTCCGTAGGAACCTGACTGCGTGATGTTATCGGCGATCTGCTTGCCATTCAAGAACAAGTCTGCAGCGGGTGTGATTCCATTGGTTTGTAGGAAGAAATGCCGGTTGGTCAATTCCTTCTCAGTCCCCAAATTGAACTGATTGCGGTATATCCAGGGGACATGAAACATGCTGTCGTCAAAATGTGCAAGATTATCAGAGTACCATAGACCATCTAAGCCACGTAATTCGTAGATGCCTGCATTCAGAAGACAGGCCATCAGCGTACAGCGAGATACTGATGCATGGTGCCAGGATGAAGTATCAATGTTTGGCAGGGAGAGCGATTTGAGGTTCCCGGACACTTTATTGATCTGCTGAATATCCCAGTTGGGAATTGCATCCTGTCGGCCAACAACAGACGCCAATGGTCCACGATGAAAAGCGGCGTTGGCCGTAGCAAAGAGGAGCAGGAAACAAGTGAGCATCATTCGGGCAGCCATGCCGTGCTACTCTACAGACAGTGTACTAAAAAGAGAGCAAAGCCGAGCGACAAGATCCTTTGTAATAAACGGGGGATACCATAGCCTAGCTCTATCTCTAGAAACTGCTACGTTACTCCAGAATGCACATGCTACGTTGCACCAAAGCCTTTCTCATCTATATTGCTGGGTTACCTGTTGCACCGGACGATAATTTTCAATCTGCATACAGCATAAACGGAGAGACTCCCCGCACTTACCCAACCGGAACAGAGCTGCCCGTGCCGCTTCATCCCCGCAGAGGATCGGCTGTCGATCTTTTCTCACCACAAATCATGCGATCATGTTAAAATTAGCTCACCTTCCGTCCCGTAGCGGAGACCTGCTTCGAGAAGGCTAGCCACCAAGCCACGAATTATATTAATACTTGGAAACTTCTTTCCTATGCTGCCAATAAATTAAACAAAAAGAGAAGACAGTTTGACTTTAATAGCTTCTAGATAGTCTATTTAAATCTTTGCGGTAAATCTAGTGTCCTTGACAATCGTATTTCCATTGTCGCCGTTGGCCCCGCCTTGTAGTTTCCGCCTGAGGATCTTACCCGCCGGGCTCTTCGGTATCGCAGCCACAGTTTCAATCTCCTCAAGCCACTTATGTCGTGCCGTTTCCTGTTTAACATGCTGGAATATTTCGTTTGCAGCTTCAACGGGTCTCGACGACTGCGACTGTACGAGGACCACAAATGCCTTAGGCCGCTCACCCGCAAGCTCATCAGGAATACCGCACACAGCAACATCATCAACATGCGGATGTCCGAGGAGAACATTCTCAAGCTCTGCAGGGGCAACGCCAATTCCCTTGACCTTAATCAACTCTTTCAGCCTGTCGGTAATAGACAAGAACCCTTCCTCGTCGATATGTCCTATGTCGCCAGTATGTAGGAACCCATCTTTGTCAAAGGTCTCTGCAGTTGCCTTGGGGTTATCGAGATATCCCATGGCGACTTGTGGCCCACGAGCCCAGACCTCACCCGGCTGATTGACCTTACAGTCTTTACCAGTTTCGACATCCACGATCCTGAGTTCTGTCGATCCCACCAGCATACCGACTCGGCTAGCATACTTGTATGCATACTTCGTAGGCGGATGGGCGACGATAACTGAACACGACTCGGTCATTCCATAGCCTTGCTTGAAACCAGTTCCTGGAAAGGCTTTCTCAAGGAGATGCAAAACCTCTTTGGATAGTGGCGCAGCTCCGGAAGAGAAGCGTTCAATGTGGGATAAGTCGTACTTTGCCGCTGTCTTTGGCTCGCGAACAAGTCGGATCAGGATTGGAGGGACCATGAGAACTTCTTTGATCTTGTTCTCAGAAATAGTCTGGAGTAGCGAGTCCAAGGTGAACTTGGACAGAACAAAGACATTTGCGTTGAGGTGGATTGGCAGGTGCAGTTGATGTACTATGCCAGTGATGTGATAGAAGGGCAGAGCTGCCAGAAACCGGTCATGGCTAGGTAGAGTGAAGTTTGTCACCTGGATGCATTGGGCGATGATGTTGGCATGCGATATCATTACCGCTTTGGGGAGACCAGTGGTGCCACTGCTGAAGCAAAGAAACGTGCAAACATCACGGTTCGTTTTGCCTTCAGGGATCTCAAATGCGGGTACTTTACGGCCACCTGCTGGGTGATCAAGGAGCATCTGTATGTTTGTGATATCCTTGATTGAACCTTCCAGTAGGAGGACATTGTCTCGAGGGATGCCAACTTTGGCAGCGGCGGTATGGGCTTTATCGATGTTGTCAACCGTTGCAAAGACGATCTTTGCCTTGCTGGTCTTGAGACTGTAGGTAAGCTCATCAACAGTGTAGTCTGGTGACACTCCGCAAGCTACAGCACCGACACGGATTGTAGCGAGAGTGGCAATGGGGTACCAGATGGAATTCTTGCAGTAGACGATAACGGTATCATTCTGCTGCAGTCCATACTTCGTCACAAGAACTGACGATAAGGATGTCGCGTAATCTTTGACCGTTCGGTAGCTGAGATGCCTTTTGGTGATAGCATCGGTGAAACCTGGAGCATTGGGTTCAGATGAGAGCGGCTTGGATTCTAGGACCCACGACCACAAGGTCTGTTTGGGCGAGACTGTAAAGAGTCAATGGGGTGGTACATTGATTCATATGTATGTCCTTACAAGAGATCTCGGGGTGCTCTGACTGGTATATCATGATCATCTGGTTTTTGCAAACGAACAGGTCACAGTTGAAACAATGACGAACAAACGAAGCTGGAGCAGGATGCGGGGTGTGATTTATTGGCAATTGATCGGTAAAGCTTCAGTGGAGCCCCCCGCAAAGTCAACTTGGCACTAGCACCGGCTCAAGACCCTCAGCAAATCAACTGCGATTTTGGGATTTTATCGCCCTCGCTACTAAATTGCCTCGGCTCCAATATTACCTGTTCTGGCCTGTTTGGGACGATCCAACCAACTTCAAAGGTTCGCCAAGAACCTATGCCACGATCGAAGGCGTCTGGCAATACGGACGGGCGGTCTTGATATGACGTGGGTGAGCACAAAGGTATCGCTCCATGTTCTGATGGGGTTCAATAGAATAAGGGCTTTGTTCACGCGCGACTGTTCTTGCAGCAACGCTAAAGCCCTAGGTCTGTGTGGGCCATGTTAAGATGTAGTAAAAGCGTTCAATTGAAACAGACCGATTGTCCGATATCACATAGACTGTTCCCGATGTTTTACGTTTAGGTCAAGGATACAGGCTGCTGTTGTTCTCTATCATTCATGTTCTGTTAGGTGGGATATAGCTTTTGTTTCGATAATAGCTCCACCATACTCAGCTATCCAGACCTAAGAGACATACATGTATCCTCTTCTTATGTCACCTATGTCAATTAATTCTCACAACAGCAATTAGAACCATCAACACAAGAAGACTCTCTTGCTATCTGCCCCTTAGTAAATCTGATATCTGCAAAACCTGGAACACACATTCTATCGTACGATACTCACTTCGTTGCTTCACACAACAATATGGATTCCTCAGCGGTTGAATACTGGCTTGAATTCCTGATGGAGAAGATTGAGTCCGAACTGGAATCGGGCGATATCTCCCTCCAGATCCTCGATGATGAGTATAGCAAAGACCTGCCCCTAAGACGGTATGCTGAAGACAGGATCGGTCCTAGCGTGTCTAGACTGCAGGAGACAACTTACGCAGAGTATGTCGCGTTCCTGGGCTGGAGGCTCAGAGGATTTAACGCAGTTCGTCTGGAATCGTACCCCAGAAAGTTTGGACCAGATTCGCTTAGTACTTCTCCCCACCAGGAAAGCTCCGATGATACAGAGCTGCCTCGGTTGTCATCAGACCATGAGCGGTCAACACTGTATTGAGCGACGTAGAGGTGCCATCATCTCAATGCTTGATGCCGCCAAGCTGAAATGGGTTCGCAAACTTGTAAAGGAAAACCACAAGAAGGCAACAAGGCCTGTCAAGCGGCGAGAGGATGAGGTTTTTGATCTCTACCTAAAGGTCCCGGATCTTGACTCAGACTCAGAACTCCATTCGAGCACGGAGGTCCCGCAAATCTTCAGGGACTTTGTATTTCTCAGGGACCGTAAATAAATAGTGGAGGGGTAGCGATAGCTGTCAATGAAACGCGCACATTTGCCTGGCTGAAGTATAGTATAGACTTTGCCATCACCAGATTCATCTTAACTAGAAAGAAGGCAGTCGGATTGCTACAATAAGTCAAACTACAAGACACAGTATAATGCAAGGGAGGGATGTATTTAGAAACAGATACCCATGATGCCCTACTATTTACCTGTCGTTCGTATTATCCATAACTCCCAGTTTCTTAAAATAACTTGAAAAGTCGTTCCTGGAATTCTGGATCTTGAGAATCCTTCTGCTCCTCCCAGGCCTTAATGGCCTCTCCTTCCATGATTCCATGAACGTAAGTGTTGCCGAGAAATAGATACTCATTGCGGGAAGCTTGCTTTGCGCGGAGAATGTATGGTGTAACGCCTCCAAAAAGAATACATACCGAGTCTCCGGGCTCCAATGTACAAGGACCCCTACCGATATAGCCCTTTTCCGTAATGAAGAACTTATTATGGAAAGGTCCTGCGAAATTCTGCAAAAATGTGAGAGAGTCTTCTAGAAGATCGCATGATATGCTTTGAAGAGCCTCCAGGTAAGTCGACGTGGTTTCCATGTCTTCAGGATAGAGCTGTACCAGTCTTGCTTTTAAGTACTCCCATGCCTCGGGAGCCTTAAAAATGGGGTTTTGCTCTACTGAAGGACAAGCATCAGCCGCCATTCTGATTAATTGAATCATTGCTTTCTGGCACTTTTCGCTAGAATCCTCGCGAACACAAGAGGTGAGAAATGATCGGACAGCAAAAGCTGTGAAGAACCTCAGATAAGAGTCATCCGTTGGACGAACAGAATGAAACCCAAGTCGGCCATTCACCATAGTCAGAGCAAGTGACCTGATCATATCTGGCCCATATTGATCTTTCCAAAGGTTTTCATGGTCAATAACCATGCTAAAAATAGCCATGGAATGCCGAATTAGCTCTTCATCCTCCTTGCAAGTCCCTTTGACGATGTCGACATGCAGGCCCTTCAGTTCCAAGACTTTAGTGTTGATCGATGATTGCGGTCTAATATCCAAACCATTTGAAGCTTTGAAATCGTAGTCATTGGATGTCTTAATGAAAGGAGAACCCTCATGGTGCCACGTCGGCGCCCAAAGAGGAAGTCGTTCTTCGTCATAAGGATCTTCCACGTCAGAGTGGTTGAGGATCTCGAGATTTCTTGTTTCCGATATGACTCTTGAGGCGAACTCTGCAAAGACTCCCGATTCAGTTTTGTAGTAGTCTGGTACAATACCATAAGTGTTTTCGCCCGCGAGACCGACTAACGCAAAGATTTTGTCGCGAGGGTCAGTTGCATGGCAAGGCCGTGCGAAAGAGACAAGCTCAAATAGGCCCTTTATGGAATTCCAGACGTCTGATGCGAAGAGTCCAATAACCGCATTAATTTCCAATGCTGGACAAGGATCATACGAAGCCTTTGGTGGCATCATTCGAGGTACAGTCCGCGGATCTTGTCGAGCCATCCCCAATTCGATCGCCGCAAAAGTGAAGGAGTTGAATTCCTTTTTGGATATGAGAAGGTCCCCCCAAAGCATGTTATAGGTAGGTGCAACTGCAAGTTCTTGCAGGATCCAAACCCTGGAGAAATATGCTGTACTTAACATAGAGTTTAGAGCCACCCAGTCTGGCGAATCTCGAGAAGGAAGCCTGAGTGCCGCTAACTCCACATTCTGAGGGAAATGATGGCCCCTTCGCAATAATGCAAGTGATAGGCGGTCGGCGAGAGTTGAGATTATCTTCCCCACTGAGGTTGCTTCATTGGCATCCGCCGGGCCAAGCCATGCAGTAACGAGCGTAGCTCCAGAGTAAATTTCTTTCATTATAGAAACTTGTTCAGACCGCTCTGCGGTAGATGTTTGGTCGATACAGATCTGGTCAATCCAGAGAAACCGCGAGTCATCTGTTAACCTAAGACGCTTTAAGGCTAAGTCGAGGCTGCTGGTTATCTCAAATTCTCGATTGTTGCATTCCATGTGCCTATCCCGCACGGGAGAACCCCACACATAGCTTAGAGCTTCGTATTCGGGGGCTTCTTTTCGTAGATATGTTCGCAGAGTGCCTTCAGGGCGCTCATCGTCCTTGCCGCATTTAAGCTCAAATATGCGGAAGGAATCATTGTTTGGAAGCTTGTCGTATTTATACTTCATTTTTAGCTTCAGCCACAACGAAATACAAGCTATTGTGAGATTCTTTAGTATAAGATCGGAGGACACCTATCTTCTATATCTAAAGGATATGGTCACTGCCCATCACGGATTCAGTTTCGGCGGACGATCCCTTGCTGAGAGGCTGGAGAAGGAGGATAAAAGTACGCCGTTCTTAAAAGCCAGCTATTGCAGAACTTGCCAATCAATACTTTATACTTGAAAACATATCATCCATTTATGCCTCACAGTATCACCCCGCATTTGGGCAGCAATGTAAATACCTCCAATGGGCAAATCAGCCAAGGAATCGATACGCACGCCGCTGGTTAGGGAACGGCCGTCAGCGCTCACTGTACAAGACATACAACATGCCGAACCGGGCCGTATATGCAGGAAGACGCAAGCCCACTTATTAACCGCTCGATGTTTACACCGTGCTGGGATAATCTTAGCCGCAAATGGCTTTCAGCTCCTCGTTGTTTACCTCTAGCACAGACCATGATTATCGTCACCGATTGGTGCCATGGCAGCTTGCATAGTCCAGTAGGGAAGTCCCACGTAGCGCCAAGGAATTCGCATCTCCTGGTGATCCTGACTAAACCTTTTCATGTTGCTGATCAGTTATTCAAAATACAGATTAACAAGCATTTTCACCCTGGTCAATATGGAGTCATATCGCACAGATTGTGTGTCCTGATACGGAGGGAACACTGTTACGAAGGAGAGTGAAGGAAGCAAGTTTGCAATGTCAATCATTTAAGAAGTTCATGTGAATTAAATTTTCAGTTTGAGATACTTGATCTATCCCCGCTTGCTGTGTTTGAAACACTCAAGAACCCGAATTAGACGAAACTTCAAAACTCAACAACTAACTTCTTGCCAGGTGTCCCTGCCCGTACTCTATTCAACCCTTCGGCAATACTGTCTAACCCACCTTGCATAACATAAGCTTCCGAACTCAACTTGTACTCTCCAAGCCTCAATGCTTCACTCAAGTATGAAGCTAGCTTTCCCTCGGTATCCCACTCGATGATATCCGTGCCAAACACAAACTTGCTCTGAACCCCACTGCTCAAAACCTTGAAGCGGTTTGTTCCTGTTAGCCAAACATACGTGGCCACGAACGGGATCACGGAGAGCTTGCTTGTCGGTTGCGATTCTGGCATATCGAGTGTGACTTGTGCAACGTTCTTCACAGCCTCAGGAATCTTAGTGACAATGTCGATGCACTTCGCCAATGACCCCTGGCCAATAGCAACAGCGCCTGCACATTTCTTGTCCTGGAAGGCAGTGATTATATCTCTTGTGGCAGAAGGACTGCGGTAGTCAAAGACTGCGCGTGCACCGAGATCGCGGACTATATCCCAATTCTCGGGCGATGCGGTGGCAATCACATCATAGCCGGCTGCAACAGCAAGCTGCACAGCATTCTTGCCCACGCCTGTGCTTGCTCCCCAGATCAGAACTGTCTGGTCGGTTGGACTGGTCCTTGCCTTGACTTGAGGTAGTTGAAGCGCCAGTTGGTCTTTCTGGAAAAGTGCGCATGCAGCTGTGACTGAGGTAAGGGGCAAAGCACTTGCGTCGGTGTATGACACTCCCTGGGGAATATGAACAGCCAGATGCCCTCGCAAGATGACAAAATTCTGGAAAGCTCCTTCATCAGGTCTTCGGCCTCGTTTATCCATTCCTGCTGCAACACCAACAACTCTGTCGCCCTCCTTGAAACGAGTAACTCCCTGGCCGGTCTTCACGACTTGGCCAGCCACATCATGACCGAGAATTAGAGGATACGTGAGCCATTCGAACATCATGTTTCCCATGGACTGCTTGACTGCATCGACTGGGTTGATAGCCACCGCATGAGTTTTGACGAGGAGCTCACCGGGGCCTGGCACTGGCATATGTGCGGTTCTGACTTCGATGGTAGGCCCTTTGGGACTGATGACATAGGCGGCTTTGTTGGGGACTTCCATTATGCTGTAAATTTCGTTGTGGCAAAGCAAAGACAGTTCTGAGGTTGTTTCCAATCTTTCCTCTGGACTTGGCGTGCTTATATATTCTCGTCTACTTGGACAATCATTCTCATTCACGTCATCGCATTCCCATTCATGATCGCATTCTCATTCGCATCATCGCATTTTCAGTCAGATCAAAGCGAATCCGAGTTACTGCGAGCAACTTACTGCTTTAGGACTAGACTGTATCGGCCCGCCGTCAGCAGTTCGCTTTCTCCCGCAAGAACACCCGCTTCAATTGGATGGAGATTCTCGGCCCGCGACAGCCCGAGACAGTGACCAATTGGAATGCCTGATCGGCGATGTTGTATTTCGCTTACTGATCGACTTCCTACCCTAAAGATCTGTTTTTATGTCAGCAAGCTGAGTAAGATAAGACACTGGACTGGTAATTGACAATACTGAACGCACGTAATTCCCAAATGACCTATGAACAATCTTTGGTTCTCACTGATCACCGCAGACATTTTGATTGGCAGGGCATCCAAGGTAGAGCTCTCCCCAAACCGTTTCAAAGAACCTGCGCTAACCACCAATCGTTGTTCCAAATACCAACCCTTCCCCTGAGCTGTATGCTTGGACTTCAGCAAGATATATGTATATACACCATCGCAGAATATAGGAGAAACGGGGTCTGTTGAGCTACATTCTTACACAGAAACGAAGATAACATACTCAAATGGGTACGTTAACCATAAGTGCTACATCTTTGTTGCTATTCTTGGCGAGAGCGACGACTGCGGAAGGTTTGCGCTCTCCTGCGGAAGTTCAGCTTTGTTCCCTTTGTAGTTAGTACACTAACTGAATTCAGCCTAGGTTCCAGACAGAGGCTCCTATTGGAGCCACTTTGTAGGGTAACTGCAATGCTGTAAAGTGTGGATATTTGTCCTACAGTTAAAATATACACTAAATAACATTAATTATATAGGATATTGTGACTAGAATACACCATCTTGGATAAATGTGAAGAAGGGGTACCAGATAGCGAGCAGGGTTATTTACTGGCAGTGAAAACGATAAGAACATCAATCCTGTTTTGACTCTAGGACTGACAT
This sequence comes from Fusarium compactum, assembly GCA_037577415.1. NCBI lineage: Eukaryota > Fungi > Ascomycota > Sordariomycetes > Hypocreales > Nectriaceae > Fusarium > Fusarium compactum. Next base: position 3,358,881 of record JAYGOP010000008.1, read on the forward strand.
GGTTAATTCCGCGAATTTCAACAAAAGCTTTCAATGCAAAGGGACTTTTTAATTGTATCAATTTCACTCGCACATAAGAGTAGCTATATTCCGTCTGTCAGTAACAATATCAACGAATTCCCTGTAACATGAATCGGTGTGCTTGCAATACGTCACCACTCCTCATGACCTGCGATAATTTCGTCGTTGGATTTTGCAATGTAACAGTACTTTGTTAAATATTTTTAACTTCCTCTTTCTGACAAACTGTCACCCTCCATAGTCTTCTGGCCCTATCGATTTGATCTTGATGATAAACAGGCAGGTGATACTGCCAATGGCACAGATAAACGGGTCCGTGCAACGCATCCCCAAGCCAAGCAGGTCCAGGCGTTCGTCCGAGTATTACCCCTCCAGCCCCTCACTGGATCGCACACTAAAAGCATCACTGGACCTGAGTTGGACCAACCATACGTGCAGATTTGAATCGTAAACCTGGATTGAAACAAACAACGATATGTGCCTCAACAAAAATGGGAAGTATCTGCAGGATGAATTCAAGACACTGATTCGAAAATTTCTCCATTTCAGCCCTAGTTTAGTATGACAGTTCATGGCAGCGCCACTGCCTTGGCTGCTTGGAAGGCCGATTTGCATACCTTTCTGGAGTCATGGAGTCTCAAGCGAACCACCACAGCCACAGCCACAGATTTAGATGCTGTTCCTCTTGACCTGCAGTAAGAACTCCGGCCCTCCCGACATTTAAGACTCATGCAAAGACAAACATTCTTAAATGATTTTTACTATGATTGCATGCATAAAACAGTTTCTTTGACCGGACATTGCTACTGACTTGAATTCTGTATTAACCGAACTTCTTATCTCTGGCGGCAAGGGTGGCGACTTGGCGTTGGATTATGAAGGAAATAAAACTCTGGACGTACGTTGCAATCTGTATGTCACGTCATTTTGAACTACCGAATTGAGTTTGCAATTCCGGCAACGTGAGGAAGAGGCGAGGTGGGGACAGGGAATATCAACACATCAGGCTTAGCGTTACTATCCATAGCACGTGTTCAGGCCGGATATCCGCATATAAACTGTAGACAAAGTACCGAAGGAGAATGTTTTCCAATCCATGCGACTCTGGGTTTATATCTCAAGTCTAATATAAGGGGCACAATGGGGCAGGTCTCTGTCAAAGCGAGTGCAATTCACAGGGGATCGATCGGAGGAAATCCTCAGTGGGACTAGTTAAAACGCGGAGCTCAGGTAGGGTTACATCGGACGAGCCCCTGATGGGGAAAGTCCCCTGACTTGAGCATACCAAGCCGGATTTTACTGTCTCGCCCCTGGCAGAAAGACTGCGCAAGCGCGGCGTAAAAAGCTCAACAGAGCAATCAATTAAACAAAACATATGCATGATACACTTGTCCCATCCAATATGCATCTGCGATACCGTGCAGGTTACAGTCGGTCGGCCGGGGATGTTGCAGGTAGGACATAATGCAGAGTCCACTATAGAAACCTTGGCTGGCATAATGCTTGATAGACGAGAATCAGAGTTTCATTTAAAGTCACCCATTCCTTGCTTTTCCTCACAGAATAGGATCTCGATCCTGTCCAAACTTTATTCCCATCAGTAGCAACGATTGAGTGACTGAGCTGTCCCACGATGGCGGCACAAATTGAGAACAGGGGCCCAGAGCTCATGGGAGTGAACATTGCCTTCTACTCCATGGCGTTAATTACGTGCATACTTCGATGTTATGTGCGTTGCTTCATGGTCAATGCGTTCAGGATAGATGACTGGCTCATGGTGGTTGCCACGGTATGTTTATGCGTTTCATCCCATTGAGGGTTTTGTGACTGACCTCAGACGAACAGATATTCTTTACCTTGTATGCCACGTTCTCTACTCTTGGTGTCACCATCGGTACGGGTCGCCACCATGACGACCTGGAGACTGAACAAGTTTATTCCGCCATGATGGTAAGAGAATTGATTGCCAATTAATGCATCCCTTCATCTAACCATGTGTTTAGTGCTGGTGGTTCTGTTACCTTTGGTACTGCCTCACCATGATTTCCTGCAAGCTTTCGATTGGATACTTCCTCCTACGAGTCACGACCGAGAAGATTCAACGTATCATCATTTACCTCGCCATGTTCTCGACCGCCTTGTCAGGCGCCATTTTCTTTTTCGTCACCGTTTTCCAGTGTCATCCGGTTTCATTTTTCTGGGATAAGGGACAAGACGGTACATGCATTGATCCCACAGTGGTCATCGCACTCGCTGTCCTCTACAGTATTTTCGCTGTAGGATCTGATTTTGTTTTCGCGCTCCTTCCAGGCTTCATTGTTTGGAACCTGCAATTGCGCAAGAAGACCAAGTACTGCCTGATACCTCTTCTTGCTATGGGCTGTGTGTAAGTTTAATGACCACTTCGTTTTAAAAACGGAGACTAATCACGAATATAGTGCCAGCGCTGCTGTCATCGCACGTTTCCCTTACCTACCTCTCTTGAGAAAGCCCGACTTTCTCTGGAACACCACAGACATCGCAATCTGGTCGACCATCGAACAAGGCTTGGCAATCACCGCCAGCAGCATGGCTACCCTGCGACCTCTTCTCAAACAAGCCGCCTTCCATCTCGGTCTCACCAGCAAGCCTATTTCCAACGGTCCCTCCGCCTACGGCTACGGCCGATCAGCACGTACTCCTGGACCTGGAACTCCGAAAGCCTTCTCTAGCCGTGACGCATACACCCTCTCATCAGTCAGCCGCCCCGGTGCTCATGATACGAAGGGAAGCAGCTTCTTCCCAAGCGACCTTGAAGCTGGTATCAAGAAGGAAACAAAATGGGAAGTCAAGATCTCGAAGACAACAGCGACATCAGCGAGTGAAAGTCAGGAAGAGCTTCATTCGCCCAGATCGTGGAAGGATAAAAACGTTCTGTTATAAAATAACGCTCCTTAATTACATAATCTATCAAGTAATAATATCAATCTATATCATATGCCATCCATCCTTTACACGTGATTCTTTCTGACTGCGTTGTGGACTTGTGGATACCCGTTGTGAAGCTGTCAAGCACCCCCGTTGCCTTCCACTAGAACCAAGTTACTCTTATTAGCAGCATTGTGCTTGCAGACATCCTTCCCTCTGAATGCCAGCTCGAAGAAAGAGTACAACTCCACGAAGCTGTAGGCAATAATAGTCGGCAACATCAGAATCCAATGCAGCAGACCTCTTGACACCCCGTGAAGACCTTGATTGTAATCGTCCTGAGCATTGCCTGGAACCGGTAAGCTCCAACGAACAAGGACAGTGGCAACGAGGAAGAATGCATATTGCGACCCAAGGAAGATAAAGCAAATTGTTGTGAATAAAGAATCGCTGATGAATAGTCGATCATGTTTGGCAGCTGCCATATTGATGAGCTGCACAATGATGGGCGAAAGCACAGAGAATATGGCACTGGCGCAAAGAACGAGCCCATAGTAGATAAAAAAGCGAGTTGCCCAACTCATCGACAGATAGAGACTAGGCATGCGGTAGGTCTTGACAATGAAGTAGTGGAAGACTTCGCCAGCACCAATAGTCCATCGACGAATCTGAAGAGCCCATTCACGGATCTCATCTGCGTAGTTGCTACCTGAAGTCGGACCATTGATAGAAATGAGGTTTAGTGGTCGAATGCGGATCTCTCGTTTCGTCATGATGGTATAACGAATCAAGGCAATGATGTCTTCCATCTGATAAGCTGGATGAGTGAAAGCACCTTCCTCCAACAGCTTAACACTCAAAGAATAATGGGACATGGGATTGATGTTCCAAGGAATCAAAACACCCATGAAGAAGAAGGTCCGCAAGACACCGGTAATGTCGACGAAGAAAGGCATGGAGTCGCGTTTGTAGATAATGATAGATTGCCAGATGGATGAATGTCGGTCGGCGGTATCTAGCTTGCAGTATTCCATTTCCAGTTCAAGCATGTATTCAGGATCAAAGACGGCGTCGCAGTCGCAGTTGGTAAATATGTGTTCGTATTCCCCATATTTGTAGTTGGCATCTTGACGGAGGATTTGTAGGCCTTGTCGGCATGCGTGGTTCATGTTGGAGCATTTGCCGGGGATCTCACCGGGAATGTCTGCGGGATGGAAGGTAACGATGAGACGAAGAAACTTGCTTTCGTACTTAGTGTAGATCTCGTCTCGTTTGCTTTCCTTATCCGGTGTGCGAGATTCCATGCCGATAATAACACAGAGACGGGTTTTGGCACAATCCTGCTGTACAAGCGAATCCAGAGTAGTTGACAATACACTCATAGGCTCTTTATACAAGGTCATGGCAACGATGTGATGTATGCTGGAGTGGTCGTCGACCTTTTCGATAGCCGCTTCAACATCTTGGGCTTTTGTAGTCTTAAGTTTGTTTCGGGCATTGATAGCCAGTGTTCGACGGATCGCGCATATCGTAGCTATTAACCACACCAGTTGGAAAAGCCCGACCATCACCACTATGACAACATTTGTAACTTTGTTAAATTCAGGAACGAAGGGCATCCATATAGGGAAACAAAGGAAAAGGAAGATCGTTGATAGGAACAACAAGTTCCATCGAAAATAGCGGTTGGCTGCCTCTAGTTTGGCGGCGTCAACGCCACAGTCCAGGCTAGAGGAAGACGATGATGCTGATGGGAGGGACATCTTGGGAAATGTTCGTGCTGATCTCACGCAAAGGACAACGGGCAGAGATGGATAAATATAAAGATCAATAGAGCCCTACTGCCAAAATACCGTTGCTAAACATAGATTGAGGTACATACATGCCGGCTATTGACTCACGTCTAGCTGTCAGTAGTTTGCATTTCAGCCAGCCCGGTGGTAATTAATAAGACAAGCAAGGGTCGCTAGCCCAGCGTCAGGTAAACCCGCATGTGAAGACAAATGACGCACGGAGAGAGAACAGCATCCTCCCGGGCTTTGCCTCTTTGAAAATGAGGCCAAGCACTGGGCGCTAGGCTCAGAACGTCCAGCAATTGGCCCGCTGTCTGACAATTGGATAAGCTGAACCCACCAGCGGTTTGTTTACTTTACCTTTTTTGTACGCCCTACATATGGGCCAAGACACACCCAGAGTAGCTGACGGAGGCATCGGGCCGCCGGACTGAAAGGGTATTTAACAATATCCGCTCAAGAAGGATTCAGCAAAAAAGTTCCTTCGATACAAACAAGAATCTGCAACAATGAGAGAGCAAGGAATGCGATAAGGAGAATAGACCCGTAATCTAAGCGCAGGCTTGACTTTGCCTAAATGACGTGGTTGGTAATGGGAATCTAAGATGTCAAGTCCTATTCGATCTGGTTGCCTCCAGTCTCTAAACTGTGTTGACATCCACGTAAGAAACTAGTTGATCAGCTCCAGCTATCAGGTTTCGAAGCTATCGACCAAGCGTGACATTCGTGGCGCGATAAGAGGCTGAGGTTGGACCTGCAATACAACAGGGACATGCCCGTTAGACTTTGTTAGTTAATAAGCTGAACGGTACTTATTCTCAGCCGCAGGTTCTGGAACCTGACTAAAAAGATGCCAATTCAATTTTTCCACCCGGGTAGCCTGGCAAATGTGGGAATTGGATCTGTTCTGACTTTAGCCGATCAAATAGTCTTCAGCTGTGGCGTATTAGAGTCTAAAGAACCGCACTTCCAGCAAGCCACAGTCAATGTGTCAGCCAAATCGGCGATTTCCAGTCTTTTGGTACCAATAACCTTTCGCATCTGTGATAGAAAAACGGTGAAAGAAGCCCACATGGCTTAACGCTCAGGGCGATTGACTCAGTCGTTTGGTTGACAAAAAACGCTCAGCTACTCAGGGTCTTCACGCTTACAACGTGTTCCCCTTAAACAGGACAACAAGTCCACAAGAGTGCCCCAACACATTATTTCCTTACCGCCCTTGTCGCTGTTGACATTTCGAGTCCCAAGTCCCAAGTCCCAAGTCCCAAACTGAAAATGTTCATAAACGGTGTCTCAATGGCGGCGGTGAGACCATGAAATGAGTTTAAGCTATCTTGGTATCTTGCTAGAGTTTATTTAGTTCCAGATGCTCTGCTAGTAACAACATCTGAGGTTAACACCTTATCGTCATGTATAGGCTTCAACCACTATCCCCAATTCAACAACAAGGCCGTATGGCTGAGGCCTCCGCGTCTTAAACTGAGCCGCGACAAGCCACGACAAGCCATCTCTACCAGTCGATGAGGACATAGATAGTTACATTTTCAATTGGCTGCAACAGGAGCAAGATGAGGTTTCATTGAATCTCGCGATAACCTACAGCTTAGTATAGCATGATATTACAAGTCATATCGCGACGTCGAGAAAAAAATCTCCATTGATAGAACGGGTTTTTGGCAGTGGAATATTATATCCGCCGAGCGGGTGATTGAAGCGATGACAAGTGGCTTGAAAGAGGATGCCAAGAGTGTCACCGTTATGCCAGTAACCTGATTACTTTTCGTCATGATAACGAGCCTCCTCAAACTGGCCATGATTTCACGTGCGCAGACAGCACCAAGATGCTATATAAGAATGATCTGCTTGTAGGGCTTAGTGCGACCGTCTTGTGCTGATCAAAATCAGGTTAGGTAAAGTCCAACACATGCAGGAAAGCTTTATCATAGACAAAATCAAGACAGAACTTGAACCCACACATCAGCATTTAGTCACTGAATTATAATACGGTTTAGTTTAGTGATAATTCTTTACTAAACACAATAGTAGATATGCTAGGTTGCGCATCCTTTCTGCCGTAATTTGCAATAGATCAAAAGATCGCTATGCTGCGCCTGTGAGAACCCTCAACCCAACTGTCTGTAAGGTGACCCTCCGAGCCCTTCAAGAGTACTGGGCGGTCATCTGATAAAGCTGACCATTTGCCTCCCAAGTTCCACTCATCTGCTTGCTGCCTCGAATACACTGGGTGATAATATCCCTAGAGTTGTCAGTAATAGTCGGTGGAGCAATGTGACAACATACCCCGTGGCATCCTAGCAATTAAAGTTAGCCCATGTCATAAAATGTTGGTGCGGTACTTACCCAGCAATCCTTGAAACCCTTCTTATTGCCCGTATTCTTTCGTGAAAGAGAGACGTTGACAGTCAATTTGATGAGTCCGTTTATCGTCTGAGAAGCTCCTGTGGTGCAGCTTTGCTGGAACCCACATTCCGAGTTGCCGCACATCTTTGCACGAGCGTCCCAGTAAGCGTTTTGGAATTGCTCGATGCCATCTTGTCTGTTGCCGAAGCAGTCAGCTGCAAGAGCTGATGAGGCGAACAGAGTGAGGGCGGAAAGGTTGATGAGCTGCATGTTGTATAGATGCGGGAAATTCTTTTAATTGCAATGAGAGATCGTTTGATACTTGGGATTTATTAAGATTTGTAAAGCGATTCAGAGAAGCTTTAATACTTCGGTATTCGGGAGGCTGCGAGTCGGGAGGACCCGCACGTAAGCGGGTACCTGTTGTCAGCGGGCACCTCGGGCAATCAGCGGCAAGACTATGCCGATGCCAGTGCACTAGTCTAGCTATAAGGCATAGACAATAAATAGTTTTTTGGAGTTATAAAACCACGATGTGAGAACTAGTAAGGCTTGGAATCTTAGAGAGGCAACTAGACGAAGCGGTGTAGTGTTAGCTATCTGCCGGGGTATAATGCAATAGTGATATCAGCAGCAGTCTAAATAAGAATAAGAAACGCTAGTAACGCTCAGGTCTATCTGATTGAGATGCAAACCTATGCGCTCTCCCCCTTGAAATCATCCCTCTTTAACTCCTTTTTCCTTTCTTCTGGCAGTGACGCTGGCATCTCAATGGGTGTCATTGGCGTGGCATCCATCTCGTACATCGGCACATGATGGGATGACTGTAACTCGACTGGTGCGTTGGCCGTCCATTCAGGTTTAAACTCGGTTCTCCAACTTGGTAAGGTCTGTTGTTGTGGCGAGCTCGGTGGATTAGACTCCAACTTATCTCCACTCTTCTTCCGTCGCTTTAACAAGAACCAGACGAATGCCCCAATCATTGTTCCTCCTCCTACAATAGCACCAACAGCTATCCCAGCTATGGCACCTGTTGACAAGGCTGACGATGTTTCCGGTTCGGCTGCTGTGATATTCCTTCCTTCCATAGCAACTTGCTCAAATTCTGCTCGCGTCATATTTACAGAAAGACGGTAACTCGCGCATTCGTACACTAACGCGGCATAGGTCGAGTTGATGTTTTTTGGCGAGTCTCTGCCGACACATTTTGCCAACGAAGGCAGGAATATATAGTCACCTTCGTCCTGCCCGCAGATACAGGGCATTTGCCAGTCTAGTGCTCTCCGGTAACATGTATTTAAGTTCTCTGCCAAGCATCCTGTAGCCTCGTCGGCAAGAAAAGGGTTGCCGTCGTCGTCATCGTCGTCGGCGGCGGCTGCAGTGACCCTCATGCCCAGGGTTAGTAACGGAAGGAGCCATCTCGAGGCCATGTCGTTTGAGAGTAAGTAACGGTTGGGTATTCGTCGGACTCGTATTGTGCTTCGACTCGAGGTTTCGGCTGATCAGCTGGTATCAGGAATTTTTGATATGTGACGAGAACCGAAGGACTTCAGTTTGATGTTTATCCGTAGTTGGACGAAATCAAGAGAGGCAGTGAAAGATCAAGAGGGAACCCGACCGCTGAATTGCTTAGACCGCAGGATTCTATCGTTCCATTTCATATTCCTTTCCTTACCAAATAGTCATCCTTCTGTCAGCGCTAGATCCATTTGAGTGTTCGCTACGCTTGAAAACGCTCGGCTAGAGGTTATCCCTATCCTTGATAATCAAGGCAAAACCTTGGCTAACCAATCACGTTCTAGCAAATCCTCGGAAATGACCCACTACCTTTCATGGACCTTTTGAATTGACTCCGTAGCAATTCCCAATAGAATCCTTCGCGTTGGCTGTGTTTTTGGTAAAATTACTTCCATTTAAGCTTATCGACGATAGGGACTTGTAACGCTGCCCCGCCGTTAGTTCATCACCATGGAATGTTTTGTTAGCATCGGCACTATACTGAATCTAGTTGCAGATGGTAAGATTGTGTGCACAATCTTTAAGAACCGCGTCGAGAAAATCTGCAAAGGCATATTTGACTAAACAGAAACAGTATTCCTAATTGTTTGAGCTACATTTTACTATAATGCTGAAATGGAGCTCGGAATAGCGTCCCGGAATTTAAATTATCCATCTCCCACTGTAATGCATAAGCACTAACAATTGACTGGGGTAGTCGATCCCCACGTCTTTTCTTGTTTTCGTATAATTCTTGTCTTTGAGATTCTTACTTCTACATAGAATATATGCCTTTTTTTAGTTGCCAGAGATATGGACGATAACAGCTTTACGCTACGCTGGGCAGGGGTTCTTTTCCTTACCTCGACAAGCTACTTCATCTTCAGGCTATATCAACAACGCGCCTTTTTCCGAAGAAATGTTGAGAGGTACAATCTCGTGAGTCAAAATGGCGCGTGCCTAGACCGTCCTTTGAGATGGAAGCCTAACAAATTGTTCATAGCCGGCGTTGCCGAATCATTCATGGCTCCTGGGCAATTTAATTGCCGTAGGAAAGATCATGGCAGCATACCCTGCAGATGTACACGGCCAACTAATGCCTGATTCTCTTGCCCGCGAGTACCCCGAGATCGCTGAGCGCGGCGTATGTTACATCGATCTATGGCCAATTTCCTGGCCTATGATGGCGACCTTCCATCCAGATATTGCAGCGCAGTTTACCTAAGAGACATCACGTCCAAAGCACGAGATTATTCGAGGCCAGTTTCGACCGTTAACTGGACTGAAAGACCTCGTTCTGGCAGAGGGGCCATTCTGGAAGAGGTGGCGCGCGATTTCCAACCCTGGTTTCTCGACGCAAAACATATCGGCTCTTGTCCCGGAGTTTATTGAAGAGGCAACCACCTGGAAAAAGCACTTAGAGCAGGTTGCCAAAGATGATCGAGTTGTTCTTCTTGAAGACTCTGTGATGAAAGCGACGTGCGACGTCATTGGTCGTTCCGTCTTGGGTCGAAGCTTAGGAATCCAGTCGGGCACAGATGACAACATCTTTCCCACGCTCAAGGCCGCCATTGCGCTTCTCGTTACAGATTGGTCGCCGCCAAACTGGGGTCGTCTTCTGAATCCTCTCCGCCGCAGGCGCCTTGCAAATCTCAACCAAAGGTTGCGAGACCAACTTAAACCTTTGATTGAGAGTCAACTAAAGAGCCATGAGGCCGATAAGGGACCCAAGACTATCAATAGCCTTGCTATTAACACATACATCAAAGAGACTGGAAGTGATAGTATTGCCGATCCTAGTATCGATAATGAGTTCCTCGATGTGACTATTGAAAACCTCAAGATTTTTCTCTTTGCTGGCCATGATACTACTGCGTCAACCCTTTGTTTCGCTTACAGCTACCTGGACCAGCACCCACATGTCCTAGAAAAGCTTCGGAAGGAGCACGATGAGGTTCTGGGTCCTGATCCCACTGATGCAACATCGAGGATATCCGAGACACCTACAATTTTGAACCAACTTGTGTATACAACTGCAATTATCAAGGAAACTCTTCGACTGGAACCGCCAATTGGCTCTTGTCGAGAAGGATCCCCGACATTTTTCCTACGACACCCCGAAACAGGACAGCAGCTTCCTACTGATGGCTTTATTCTCTTCTCCGCAACCAATGCAATCCATCGAAACCCGAGCTTCTGGTCGGATCCTGACAAGTTTATACCAGAGCGCTGGTTGCAGTCGGACTTCCATCGAACTGCCTACCGCCCATTTGAGTTGGGTCCTCGGGGCTGTATTGGACAGGAGCTTGCCTTGACAGAGCTAAGGTTGCTGCTTGCTATGACCATCAGAGATTTGGAAATCGTTCCAGCGTACGGGGACAGCAAGGACGAGATATATGGCTACTAAGCCTACCAAGCACATATGCCTGGCGAGCTTACGGCGCATCCAAGCAAGGGTATGCCTGTCAAAGTAAGACTGCAAAAGGCATAATATAGGATGTCAAAGAGCAGTGGAACAGATATGTACTACAGTTAATGCATCAGATATGTGCTAGGATAATATTGCCAGGCAAAGTGGATTAGTATTACTCCGAGAGAGTTAGCTATAAGTAAGATCCCGCTAGCTAAGTATAACTGCTTAGAGAATTAAAATTGCATCAAATTAAAAACAGTCCTTTAACCCACTTAATTTCATATCTATATAAGCTAAGGTAATTTTACTATATAACTAGACTCTTCTATAGGGGGTTACATAGTGTCTATATGTAAAGAAAGTAAATAAACAATTTATAACAGTATATCCTTAATATTATACGATATATAATCTACTTTTGCTTTCTATTACCTACCTTAGTAGGGAGGGAGAGGTATATTAATACTGCTCTTAAGCCTATAAGCCTAAGAGGGCTTGTTTCTATTAGAAATACTTAAGTAATATAATACAATATACTTATTTTAACAGTGTTGACAAAAACTACAAAACGCAAAATACAGCTACCATCACGCTTAGAAGACTAATACATCACCCAATCCGCCACGGTATATTTTCCTCTACCGTCAGATACTCCGTCATTGCCACAGCACCCACCCTAGGCAGCTTTTCGTCCACACCTTGCCCCTCAGGCATGCGCTCTAGGTCTAGAAGTGCCTCATGACGGCCTATCATCTTTCTTTTATCGTGATAATTTGCAAGCGCATTGCGACACTGCGGCAGCAACCCAGTCATAAATCCCGAGCTCCTCGTACAGCGACTAAGCAGGTTCGCATCCAGGATGGACACGAGCGCGGCGACACACTTCCAGGGACCGGCGTTTATGGAACGCGGTACGATAAGGGCGAGGTTGAATGGCAAAGACGCAGGTGCATCCTGTGAACCTGCTTCGTGGACAAAACCCTTGTAAAGATTTCCGGCCAGATGAAGCCGGACTGTTTGGCTGCCGTTCGAGGGACTCCAGCCCGGAGGCAAGGTCAGGCGGAAGGAAGGGTACTCTGCCGTGATGCCGCGGGGGGAGGGCCAGGAGAACTCATTTGAGATGATGGCATGCTCGTAGGGGAGCGGGTTGGTTCCCTTGGTGGACTGGGCAAGTAGAGACTTCGGAATCCAACGTGCGCCAGTGGCCTCGTAGCGTTTCTGGTCGAGGAAGATAAGCTGGCTGGGCACAATGGCGAACTGCTCAAAACAGACGCGCATACGCTCCTCCGCTGCCACTTCGATCAAGGGCCCGGCAGAGCCGGCACGCCATTCAGTGAGGCTAGCGAGAATAATACCTTCATCCTCGCTGCGGCTGGTAGTGCGGTACGCGATTGTCCGCATTGCACGTGGGACTAAAACGGTCATGCCAGGAACAAGCTGCATACCGGGAAACCATTCAGGGTCTGGCTGACTGTATTTAATGTCCAGTTCCTTGAAAAAGGACGATATGCGTGGCCAGCAGCAGCTCAGCGCCTTGTGTGCGAAGCATGCGAGTGGCTCGTAGGCATAAGCGCAGTGTGGGGGGTTAGCGAGGAGTTTGTGCAGCGAATGCGTCTCAGGGACTGTCGCACTGCGGGTGGGAAAGGCGTGTTTCTTGCGCATGGCCTCGTTTAGGTCTTTGTAGGTGTAAGTGGTGTCTGCAAACTGGTAGTGAACCTGGGCCTGATGGAGGCCTTCTTGGAGCGTCCACAGGCGACGTGCCCACCCGGAACACATGATTCGGAGCCCGATCTCTTCTGTAAGCATGTAATAGGAGGGAACGTCGGCTAGGGTGCGATCCAAGACAAGGACCTTGGTTGAAGATTTGTAAACGCCCTCCATGTTTTTGATTGCATTCTTCTTCGCCTTCCCGTACTTTGATGACTTATCTTTTGTCACTGGGATGCAAAGCGTGTCCATCCAAAACGGAACCGGACCTTTTTCATTAGGGAATTGTTTATTTACTAAATTCTGCGCCGAGGAAGTCAGCTCGGATGTTCACCAGTTATACAATAACACATCCTCCACTGATTGAGTTATTAGTACAATAGAATCCTCGATGTGGCCATCTCTTGATGACTCTTATGGATAATTCAGGCTCTGGACCATGGCATGGCCCTAGATTAAAATAACACTGAGGCGGAGCATGATCTTTTGAATTTACTTTGGATGACTTACTTGTATACGCTCAAGTTGGCACCGAGGTAGCGCATTCTTATCTGGATTCCCCAGTCCGTCCGCCCAAACATGGCTGATAGCCACGAACCGGGGACCGAGAAGCTGCCGGACAGACACAGGAACAAGCCGCAGTTGTCCCTCATGATATGCTGCCATTGGAGTTGGGCGGGACGACGACAGCTGGGATTGATCGTTCATGATAACTCCAAAAAGCTTGCTCTTCTCTGGATCCTCGGAGTCAAAGCCGTCGAACCCAAGAAAGTCACAACCGTGGCAGTCTTGATGGTGCTGAGTCTGGTACGTGTTCTCGTCCACTTGGTACGCCTTGCACTTGTCTACCTTGCACTTGCTGTGGTCGAGGTTGTTATGGCGGTCAAGCTGGGAACAGAGGAGCAGGGCACAGTGGTCGCCTTCTACGAGGTCGGAAATTATTTTCTCTTCACGTGGGCACCAGCCATGCTCACGGAAAAGTTGAGGGCTGAGCCGCGCCGGTATAGTGTCGAAGGGGACTGTGAATGTGAATGGGGTTTCCAGCGGAATGGAACGGTATATGAAGAATGCAGCTGTCTGCAGAGTAGTAGTGAGCACAAGGACCGAGTCCCACACAGCAGCGTCAATGCCACGACTGGATGGACCAAATTCGCGCAATGCAGTAGCTACAGTATCCAGCACGCGCCAGATCCTTGCCGCGCTTTCTTTTGCCATTTCCCTGCCCTCGACCCATAAGCGCCGCTTGTTATATAGCACTTGCCTCGGACTGGGTATAGGAGTAGTGTTGTAACGAGCAACGTGGATGGCATAACTAACCGCTTGGCCAGCAACAGAGCCGATCTTGTCCCCGAACTCTCTTGCAGTAGCGCGGTGCTTGGAATTGTCGAGGCAGCCGGGATATTCGCGGCTGGCAGAGACAATCCATGCCGCGATGTAATCTTGGAGGCACTTCGTCGTGATGGTGGCATAGCCATTTCCAGCGCGACTCACAAAGTCGTCCCGCAGGATCTCAATGCTGTACACCTTGAAGATCTCCTCTAAAGTGCCAAAAAAGAGCCAAGACTGGAAGAATTTTGACGACTCCCAGCACGTTTGTAGGTCGTGGGGTTCTGCGAACATGAAGTTGCACCGCCCGGGAAAGCCTTTAAGGCCGTTGCCATCATAGGCAAAACGGTCATCTTCGAGAAAAGGAACCTCAATACGGAAGCCAGATTTGTTTTGCAGCTGTGGTAGATGGTCCATGGTTATTACCGTGCTCTGAAAGCCGATAGCAATCTATCAGAAGAAGGGCATTTATGCTTTGCCTAAACCGTATGTATAGGCAGGGCCAAAAAAAGGTCATGTGTGGGCAAAGGAGTCACAATGCCCCGTGCAAAGTGTAAATATCACCGAAAACCTTATCTGATCGCAATCTAGCAGTGCTCGATACTCATCGAGAACGGATTCAAGAGGAGGCTGCCATGAGACTAGTAATCATGTAATTACCCCGCCATCAATGGAATAAAATTGGATTTATTACGCCGGGAAGAATGATGCAAGGAATGGTAAGTACGGATTTTGCCGTGGCATGTGATTGTCTACATATAGAATCACCCGCTGCCTATGACAAGGCTCGGATGGCTGAGCAATGTGGGTTGGGTAGTTGGACAGTTCAGAGTGACACCTTGAACTCGACCTGATGGCACAACAATAAGTACGAGGTTAGAAAAGGTGTAGAGAGGCTAGTGAGATGGTTGAAATCTGGTCAGTAAGTGTCTCGCCCAGTGCAAGTTCGTCCGCGTCAGGGGCTGAACGAGCGAGTGGCTCGTAATTAGCCCACTGTAGGTTCAAATTAAGCCCTCTACGTTAGTTTCTCCCGAACGCATGTGTATATAAGCGTTTCGGGTTGAACGGACATTGTAGGTGGCCAAAACGAAGGAAGGACCTAGGTGAACCCCGGAGTCCTTTGCTTAAAGGAAAGAATACACTGTCCATCCATCATGTAATCTTGCGGGGCAAGCTCCAATGGCTGGCGATTATGGGGGACCTTGCCTGACGTTGCAGGATTCAGTCGAGGAGTGTGTGGTGAAGACATTAAATTAGGTGTCGTGCTGTAGTAGTGGCGGCATTTGTGGCGCGTCGAATAAAATCACCCCACGCTCATACCTTCGTCATCTTCAGTTAGAGATAGTCCTGTGACGGTCAGCTCTGAGTAATGTTGACATATGACCACCCTCTGAAAGCTTGAGAAGACTCCGTTGCCAAACGGAGTTTACGGACAATCTTGCAATGACGCACGAGCTGCGGGATGCATTCGAGTTATCCTTTCGCTATGCCTTTATTCCATTCAACCTCATCCAGAAAGTCCCACCAATTCCCTCTGCAGACGGCATGACAACCTCCTTTGGTCTATAAATTCTCCCTACCCGCAGAGGTCTCCGCCTATTTCCGTGTCGAGTGCTTTTAAGAATGGTGGTGAAGGAAAAAATTGGATTTTCACCAACCAAATTTATGGTCTTCTCGCACGTCGGGGGCAACTTCTGCTGGAATAAGATGAAGGGCATCGCATACTAGGTCAAGGTTTCCTCAGACGCCGAGAGATTTAACGTCTTCACTGCCATCCAGGTCATCGACAACTTGTAGCACAACTTATGTGATTATCACATGGGGCACTATGGCTCCCATGTTACAGCTCGTTCGACGAGTCTTCGATGCAAACCTTCCATCGAGCGAATTCTCTCAACAATGGAAGCATCCAAGCGATGCCTTCTCCGTGCTCCTGCTTCTCGGCGGTGACGTTGTTGCTCGCGCACTCGCCCAGTTGGTAGGATCGCGCCTTACGCCAGTCGCGTTCTCATTTGGTACGAGCCTCTTCCGTCGCACCTTGCCTCTCATGCATGGGAACCAGCTAACAAATGGTCTCCCTACCGTTACTCTAGGTTGGGTTGCTTACGCGATAGCCGTCGTTGTGTCCGCCATTGGCGAGAATAAGCTGATGCCGCCCGCCGACTTCCCATGCCTGGTCATCAACGGTGAAAGTGGGTACGTTCGCGAGAACCACAGTTGGATCATTGGCCGCATGTTGCGGGACTTCGACTCGTGGAAGGACAAGCAAGAGCGGGAACAAGAACTCCCAGCTTCGCCGCTTTGTCGGAGCCAGAGCCAGAGCCGGAATCCAGTTAAAGATTGTGTTGAAAGCATCATTAATGATAAATGGAAGGAACTGAAAGTACGCGCTAGACAAAGGGACGAACCAAAACCGAAACAGCCCTCCAAGGCCGGACTTTGCGTTCCCATCTACAAGGCACAGAAAGCCACCAAGGGTTATCCCGGATACGACGCTCCGTATTTCGCCGGCTTCCTCACCTGCATTGTCCAGGTTGGTGTGGCAGCCATACCATGCGGTATCTTCGGCGACTGGAGCATTCTCGCGGTAACGGTTGCCGGCACTGTCTTGTCCTTCGCTGCGGGGGCTCTATCGCAGTGGACAAAGGAGAAATGGGCGTGCCGCATCGACACGCATAAGACGTTTGTGTTGACCCATGGAAACGGTAGCCAACACGCTATTGTAATCCTAAGTGAGGGCAAAGGATTGGATCTCGAAGATCTCGCTGCCGCCGACACTGGTGCATTTGCTGAGCCGGGGACTAGATTGGTAGTCATCGGTCTTGGCTTCCTCTGGATTCTCCTCCTGATCACAGCCTCCGGAATCAGGCAGAACACCTGGTTCCTACTTGCCGTTGGCGCTATGGGCATGCTTCACAATATATACGTCGCCGGCACGAGCCGTCCTCCCGAGGCATATGGCGTGTTCCTTGAGTTTGTGAAGGTGATTGGCAATAAAAAGGTCATGAATGTTTTATTCCAAGTTGAAGAAGATTACCCCTGCCTAGGTAAAAGCATGCTGCCCATCTTTTTCCCGGGACAATTACGCGAGGATGAACAAGAAAGATGGGATAACTACAATAGGAACATCCATGAGAGGATGGAGCAAGCGAGGATGGAAAGAGAAAGAAGGACGCAGCAAGAGTCTAGCAGTCTCTTCAACCACTAACAGGCTTGCAGTTCCGCTTCAGAGAAGCATAATTCTTGGGAAATGTGTGCAGCATATCTTTCGCAACGCTGGCGGCAGATAATAGGCTATAATTGCCATTTAGAAACACAGTAATAATAACACCACGCCTCCCCCTAGCTATACAGTAAATTCATATATAAATCTATCTAAAATTATATCAACATGGTTGATAAGTATGTAATGCACTTTTCCCTCTTATATCTAACTTTTCATCTAATCAATTACTTCTACTTCTTAACTACCCAGTATGTCACGATCTTCAAGTAAGGCTAGAACCCTAGGTACTATTAAGAGCCGATTCATTATCAATCGTCTAACAAGATCGGTCATATCGCTTAAATTTATATGATAAATCGCTTTATGCTAGGCCGAGTTGCTAATTGGCTGAAAATAACCCCAACTCAACACTTAGGGTTAGCTAGTGTTAATGTAGGGTTAGAGCGAGCAATGTAGGGGAAATAGGACTTCAATTAGCAGGGAAAAATAAGAAGACTACTTATCTCTTCCCTTTCCATCACCGAGATAAAAGAGGTAATATCAAGCAACAATAGAGGGTATCATACAGCTCAATCAAAACTATCAGATATTAATCTGCCGGCTATATCAAGGAGCTGTTAGGCCAGGCCCGGTTATTGAATTACATTTCCGGCAGAAGCATTAGTTGAAGGGCCAAGTACTTAAGGACACCAAGGACTACTTTAGCATATTAAAACTAAGTGACGCAGACTGAGCCTCCGAGTACCTTTGTCTCATCTTACGTACTAACAACTACCGAGTTTATAATGCCTTAGTGCACGCTTGCCCTATCTGATGGATGTGTATTCGATAGAGACTACGAATACACTAACCGTAATATATCCGGAACTTTCAAGAACACTTTTACACTTAAAGAAGAAGGATATCCTTTATAGGTCGATACTAGTAACTATATAGCCCTTTGCTATTATATACCCTTTTGCTGTAAGGCTTCTGTTTGGGATTAGGTCCTACAGAAATGTATCTTCTTATCTCGCTCTATCTACGATGTCTTATTTACCCCTGGGAACAGTAATAGTGCGTAAAATTAAAGTAAGCCAAGTTGCTATAGATACTTCTGCTATAATTAGGATTAAGATGATTACTACACGTCACTAGCTATCCCCCCCCCTTATAGCAACCTGCACTTCTTCTATTACAAGCAAAGAGGTAGTATGTAAGATTAAGCAGAATCCCTTTAATGACCTGGTCTACTAGTATAGTGGCTACTTTCCTTGGGCATACAATGAGGTACCTTTAAAGTTCCCCAATCAGGATTCTAAGAAGCGCTACGCAGCTTTATGCAATTTGAATCCCGATTGTGTTGTATTAGCTTATTCTGGCAAGTCTGGTAAATGCACGATCGGATATTACCAGCTCAAGAATATCCAACAGGACTGACGCAGCTTTATAAAATTGAGCTAGAGCGACATGAGCTGTTGGGACTGTTCTGAATGTATTAACAGTCAGAAATGGCGCATTATTAATGACTGACTTACGTAGGTAAGAGTAGTAGAGAGACTTCCTGGATATAATAAGGATGATTTTGCTAAGTGTATTTAGCGCCGATCCCGCAGGCTCTGCGAAACATAAAGACCGAACTTAGTCGCGTCGATATTGTCATAAGAAACTCTAGTATTTAACATTTTGATAATCTTAAGAAGGCTAGGATTGCCAAGACTGACAGAGTATCCGATACCGATATAAAGGCGTAATTCTTTATTGCTTAACTGGCGTGAAAGCATATAGAAGATAAATTATCTAGAATAATAATAGTAATAGTTAGCAAGTATACAGCAAGGGCTAAAGAGATATAAAAAAGAAAAGATTCAATTGGTGCAAAATTCAGTTAAAGAATGTTACATTTCATAGGCATAAAGCTGTCAATAACACGGGAGAAGCATCATAAGCTCGTCTTAGTTTTCAAGCAGTTTCAATAAAGAAGAGTCAGACTTACCGATATCTATCGGGCTATTAACAAATGCTAACAAGCGAACCAGATTAACAAACCCCTCTATAACGGGTAATAAATAACACTACCCTTTAATAATAAAAAGTTGAACTAGATTTATTATTTCTACTGCAGGTAAACTTTCTTATATTTAAACCAGTTCTAAAACCTAGTTTAGTGTTTGGGATGCATCACTCTCGTGTCATAATGCTTAGCTTATAGCTTAATGCTAGTTTCTTATTGGACTCTTTATCATACACTTATAAATTCTTTCACTATGCTTTTGTTTAAGTATGCGTGATGACGCGATACTGATAAACAATTTATCCTGGTCTGCGCTCACTTCTCCGATGGCTTTTAGATGGGGGAATGTCAACTAACACCGCAGGGGGGCCTTAGTATTTATATGCAGATTCCCCGTATTAAGTTTTGACTCTGCCTTGCTAGGTGACAGCGGAATGTTCCGAAATGTGAGATGAAAGCTTGATCTGGAAGGGTTGTGTACGGGAAAATCGGATATGCAATACCGTCATAGGCTTATTAGTGAGAACAGGCATTAACCCCAAGGAGAAAATGCTCCGTAGCATCCCACATCATCTAAAAGGGCAACCGGGCCACTGACATTTCTAGTCTACATAAAGAGTGGGCCAACCACCTTACCAAGATTTAACTAGCCTGCTACTATCAACATAAAAGACAAATCAAGGCACAGCGTTTATATTGTGTATATGGGGACCTTAAGGGTGAGAAAGACTATCATATATAGATCACTATGCCTTACATGATGTTGTCTCTACTAGAAGACGCAGTCTATTGAGTTTAAAGAACGCTATCTATTTTTTTAGGGTTAGGATAGGGTAGGTATTAACTATCTAAGCTATCTGCCCGATTGCTTTTCTAGGTACTATATACAGTATAAGAGAGTGGAGAGATAACTATAGCTATAGAGAAATACAGGAAATAAGGAAAGTAAGGAAATAAGAGCTATATAAGTAGTATAGGGTAAGTAAGGGAAATAAAGCTAGCTATAGGGTAGAGAGATAAAGTAAGGAAATAAAGTAAGGAAATAAGGTAAGGAGATAAGGTAAGGAAATAAGGTAGGAAAATAAGGTAAAGGGAGGTTATAGAAGGTTAGTAGCTACTATAGGTAGTAGCTATAGGGAATAGATAAGGCTGTAAGGAGCCTTAGGGGACCCTTCTAGAGGGGTTCCAGAGGGAACTAGCTATCCCTCTAGGGGCTTCCTTGCTAATAGAGGCTGCTGAGATGGCCCGGGTCCTTGTAAGAGCTAGAGCAATAGAGGAATCAAGCTGTGCAGCTACTACAGGCCCTATAAGGTCCTGTAACTTCCGGTAGGTTTTAGCGGTCTCTAGCTCCATAAGGCCCCCTGAAGAGATAATAATAGGCTGAAAAAAGGCCCCTAGGGTCCTGTATTTCCGGCGTTTTTCCTCTGCAGCCTCTCGTAGGGTCTCGTAGGGGTCCGACTTAGCGGAGTCTTTAGCTAGGGCTACGATCTGAATATCGTAGAAATAGCGGCTATTCCCTATAGTAACCGCTATATCAGCCCGTAAGCTAGTAGCCTTATCCACTAAGGGCTCCTTCTGGACCTCTAGGGTAGGCTCGCTAGCTAGGGCCCTATAGAAGGCTCTAACCACTGTATCGTGCCGAGCAGTCCACCTTCTTATAGCGCCTTTACAGGTATCTTCATGCTGAAAAGCCGCTATAGCCCCACAAGAGCTACAGGGTAGGCTAGGGGGCTTAACGGGGTAAAAGAGCCGGCTTCGGAGGGCTTCGGTGATCTCAGAGTCTGCAAAAGATAGGGCTTTCTTGGTAGGCAAGACCCCAAGCCACTTACGGCCGAGATAGCTAGCGTTTTCCAGCCTAGCCTGTTGGTATAGGGTAGGAAGGTCCTGTAAGAAGGTCTCTAGCCTAGCCTTATTAGCGGTTATAAGGACCTCTTTAGCAGTAGGTCCTTCTGAAGCTATGGGGGCTATAGGGGGGGGATCCCCTGTAGCTGCAGCTCTAATCTTAGCTAGGGTAGGTTGAGAGGCTCTTATAGCTGCCTGATATAGCTGTAGGGCTAGCTCCTTGTGTAGAGGAATTCCTAGGCCACCCTCCCGGGTAGGTAGGGCTATAAGGGCCGGATTAGGCTCCTTAGGGACTTCGCTAGGGGCTCTAGCTGCTATAGCTAGGATAGCTTCCTTTATAAGGGTATCAGCTTCTCCCCACAGGTCATCGAGGCCTATAGGGCATAGCTGCCGCTGTAAGTGCCTTAAAAGGAGCTGTATGCTTCCCCTGAGAAGAAGGAGGCTATGCTGCTTAGGGAGGTCCCGTAGGGCTTCTAGGGCTCTCTCTAGGGTAGCTAGCTTTGCAGCTAAGAAGGCTCTTCTACCGGTTATAGGGCCTATAAAGGTCCCTAATACCGGTACGCCCTGTAGCTGTAGGTCCTGTAGGGACCATTCCTTACTTTTAGTAGGGTTAAGCTGCACTGGAGAGCCCTGTAAGACTTCCCTAGCTGCCTGTAGTGCCCCTGTAGGTGCCTTGTTAAGGATGTAAAGGTCATCTAGGTAGGCAACTAAGGTAGCTGTAGGAAGCTTCCTAGCTAAGGCCTCTAGGGTAGGTCGAAAAGCTAGGGAAAATAGAAGAGGTCCTAACGGGTCTCCCTGCCTTACGCCGCTAGAAGAGGCTAGTAGCTGCCCTTCTTCTGTAGCTAGTAGAGAAGGGCTATTATAAGCCCAGGCTGTAGCCCTGTAGAATACAGGGGCATAGGTAGCTACAGCAGCTGCTATAGCGGGTCTAGCTACTGAATTAAAGGCATTAGCAAGATCTATAGAGGCTAGCTGCTGAAAATTAGCGCTATTTCCCCCTATAATAGCCTCTTCTAGTAGAAAAATAGCCGGTTCAACGCCTCCTGGGCTGCTAACCCCTAGCTGGAAGGGTAATAGCATAGAAGGGTTATAGGAGGTTAGAAGGATCGACTTCATAGCTACCCTATAGATAAGGTCTCCTATAGCTATCGGTCTGACCCCACCGCTGGGCTTTTCAAGCCCTATAAGCCGGCTAGCACATAACAGGGAGGCTCCAGGGGCTGTACCCTGCCGTATCATATCCGCTAGCAGCCTAAGGAAGCCTATTACAGGGGAGTTATCCCCTGTGACTAGGTCTAACAGAGGCCTAGTCCAACCGCTAAGGCCCGGGGCTTTTTCCTTTCCTATAGAGGCTATAGCTTTTAGGACTGTAGCTTCTGTAACCGGTTGACCCGGTCTAGGGTAGGTCTTCCGTTGGAAGGGCTTTTCCGGGCCTATAGGGTGTTTTTCTAGTAATATAGCCCTATTAGCTGCTGTATTAGGGGCTATAGGGACTGGATCGATAAGGGTTCTAGAAGCCCGACCTAGGAATCCTCTCTCTAGCAGCTTTACAGCCCGTTGGGCCGGGTTAGCTACTTTAGAGGGTTTTTTCTGTAGGGTAGGAGACTTCTGTAGGTCTAGGGTAGCTTCTAGGGACTCTAGGGTAGGTATGTTAGCCGGATAGTTACGTAATAACTCGGCTAACCCTCCCTTTTGAAGCCCTAGGCCTAGTACCCTAGGAAGAAGAAGGAAGTGTAATAGGGTCTTTTCAGTAGGTCTCTTACAGAAGGCTTCTGCTGCTTTACTAGCTGCTATAGTGAATGCTCTAGCGTGCCTAGCGTGTAGTTTCTTCTCTGGTATAGGGACTTTAGAGAAGGCTAGCAGCTTCTTTATAGGGCCTTTTCCTACTATAGGGGCTATAGCCTGCTGATGCTGGGCTTCTAAGGGACTTTTATCCCCTATAGGGCCCTCTATAGCTTCAGGGGCTTTTTCCCTTGGTGAAATAGGCTCTATAGCTTCTGAAGAGGCCTCTGAAGGAGGCCCTGAAGAGAGGGATTGTACCTCTATAGCCTCTTGTATAGAGGCTTCTGTAGGAGCTTTTGGGGCTAGTAATTCACCCTCTATGGCTTCTAGGGCTTCTGAAAATGCCTCTAACTGCTCTGAAGCTGATAGGGTCTCTATAGCTTCTAGGGAGTCTAGTCCCTTATTCCTAGCTACCCTTTCCTTGATTTCCTCTAGGGTAGGTAGGTCAGAAGTAACAGGAAGGTCAGGAAGGTCAGGAAGGTCAGGGGACCAAGAGGCTGCTTGCGGAGCCCTTATAGAAGAAGGGGTCTTTAGGGTAGGTTGACCGGGTTGTAGCCGGTCTAGGGTAGGCGGGATAGCCCTTGTTGGTTGCTTTCCTTGGTAGGAGGCACGAAGAGAGGGCTGTCTCCTTCCTTCGTAGCTAGCTTGTGACGGTCCCGGCTGTGATGAGCGGTCTAGGGTAGGCCGTAGCCGCCGGAGGGGTCTCTGTACCGGTGGGGAAGGTGACCTAGCTAGCCTTTTCCCCAACCCTCTGTAGGCTCTAGAGGCTACAGGGCTTCTAGGGGCCGGGCTAGGGGAGCTAGGGGGGCTAGATAGGTCCCTTGTAGGGGATAGAGGCCCTGAAGACCTTCTATCCCGTACCCTAGGCTGGGTAGAGACCCTAGCTGTGCCTTTTATTCCGTGAATTTTAGCACAGTGGGTCTTAACCCCGTGACTGCCCTGACAGGCGGTATAGCATACAGGGCAACAGACTAGCCCTAGGGGCTGTAGCTGCTGCTCCTTATAGCGCTCTGTAGGGTGTTTTTTGCGTATATGCTCTAGTAGGTCCTTATAGCCTCCCTGACAGGTCGGGCAGACCTGTATAGGCATTGTAGGGGCTCTAGGGTAGGTAGTAGCTATAGGGTAGCTACTTATATAGCTCTAGGGTAGCTAGAAATAGCTATAACCTATATAGCTATAAGGGGAAGTAAGGAAAGATAAAGAAAGGTAGCTATAGTAGCTATAAGAAGGAGTAAAGAGGGATAAGGAAAGGATAGCTATAGTAGCTAGATAAGGAGGGGTAGCTATAGTAGCTAGATAAGGAAGGATAGCTATAGTAGCCAGGTAAGGGAGGGTAGCTATAGGGTAGCTAGTAGTAAAGAGAGATAAGATAAGATAGGCTAGATAAGATAGCCTAGATAAGATAGGGAGATAGCTAGGGTATAGATAAGAGATAAGCTAGATAACTAGCTATAAAAGAAAGAAAAGCTAGATAAATAGCTATAAAAAGAGATCTTACTATAGAAAGTAAGAGAAAATACTATATAGAAAGAAAAAAGATAAAGAAGAAGTTATAGATAGAAAAAGGAAAGAAAAAACGTACTATTATATAGCTATAGAGAGAATTTCTAGTATTTTCTTAGGGTTAGGGTTAGGATAGGGTAGGTATTAACTATCTAAGCTATCTGCCCGATTGCTTTTCTAGGTACTATATACAGTATAAGAGAGTGGAGAGATAACTATAGCTATAGAGAAATACAGGAAATAAGGAAAGTAAGGAAATAAGAGCTATATAAGTAGTATAGGGTAAGTAAGGGAAATAAAGCTAGCTATAGGGTAGAGAGATAAAGTAAGGAAATAAAGTAAGGAAATAAGGTAAGGAGATAAGGTAAGGAGATAAGGTAGGAAAATAAGGTAAGGAAATAGAGTATAA